>JAKXYG010001093.1:0-379012 GCA_025895645.1 Cardicola forsteri | reverse complement strand
TTTTTAAACAATTAATCTATACATTAATACAAAACTAATATTACTAAAACACGTTGTCATAATTTGCATTATTTTTAAACTTTTATTGAGTAAACCATTATTATCTACAAAATTTATTTTTTTAATTATTCATGGTCCTGTCAGACTATTAGACACATTATTTATAAATCAATTTGTAATAAAATCAATTACTAAAAAAACGTAAACGGTGTCAAAATGCAATCATAATAAACTTTTTTAAAACCTTATAAACATAGCGGTAAGACTAATTTTTGTTTTAAAAAAATTTGAATCTTGATTTAGCAAACGCATAATATTTACATATTTTAACAGAATTCTAAAAAGCATAATTATTTTAAAAATTATCAATAAACACAGTGAACGTATTTTTAAATTACTGAGTAGACCAATATTATTTGCAAAATCTACAAAAAGTATGTTAATAAATAATGGTTTTATTTTTGTCACACGCAAAGTGAGGCGCGCGTCACGCTACACGTCTATTGGAGCGTTATTCATCCTTTTCTCTTTTTTTATTTTTTGAAGATTATTGCAGTGTTTTTGCATTGTAATACGTAACTTGTTTTCTTAATATTATTGCATATTTATAATTTTTGCTCGTTTTCTATAAGTGTTAACTTCCACTATCTACCTTGATTTTACTTTAATTTCAAATATTTTTTCTGTGACTAATACCCCTTTACCTCACCATCCATTTCATTTTTCCCCCTGAAAATTTGACACAATTGAAAACTAAGTACTAAAAAGCGTTTTGTCCTACTCAACTCGTAAAAAATCCTGAATCCTGAAAAATTATTTATAAGTCGAGTTATAGTTAAGTTAGTTACCAAAAGAAACAATAACAATGACAAAATACATATTTGTTAAACTCCCATGACAATATTGAACATAGGTATTTGACCACTTTTTTTTTGAACACAAACGTTTAAATTTCGGTGTAGCAAACTGTTATGCCTAGGTGTTGGGCAGAATAGTGTTCAACTGAGCTACTTATTGGCTGAATATTTTGACTTGCTAACCTACTAGTCGTGTGGTTTAAAAAAGAAAAATCAAAACACGTTTAGACCAGAATTAAATATTTTAAATTACACATAATATATATATATATATATATATATATAAGAGTGGGCTTAATATTCACTCCATTAACTGTCTGTCCCACACTTGGACTTTATTATTATTGGTTCGATGAGTCATTTATCGATCGTGGTTTAGTGTCGTTCTAACACAAACATATAATATTCTTATATTTTAGCAGTTTTTTGTAAAACTAAACAATATTTTACAAAAATTATTTATAAACACTCAAAACGTATAGAAAATTAATAATATTAACTGTAAGTAATTGCTAAATTTTTGACTTTGCTTAATAATGTTAGGGATGGCCTTAAACAGCTTTTTTTCTACAAAATCTGCTTCTTGTTTACAAAAATATGTATGCACTGCATTACTAAAACGGTTTAAAATTATTTTGCAAAACAATTTTGCGCTAATTATTGCAATTGTTCAGTTTTCATTTTTTTAAAAACAGTAACCATTAATTCTTGGCTCCAAGCATTTGGAATTTATTTACTATACCACATGCCATTATATAAAAAATCTTGTTCACTTGCTACATCATCAACTCTATGTTAATTATATTGTGAAAACTATAAGTTTTATAGATTTTATAATTTCTTTTAATTTTATAAATTACATTAGTTACAAAAATGTTATTGTAAACTACCGTTTCTTATAATTGACTAGTTTGATTAAACAAGACAATCTATACATAAACGCTCTTTTTATCGATTTACCTTTGTTTTATTTCTAATAATCGTTTTTTAAATATTCTTTAAAATAATACTTACAAATATAAACTGTTTTATATTAATAAAATAATAATTGTTAACGCTACGCTTTACAAAACAACATTTATATAAATTTAACAATTTTTAAATTTTTATTAACATATATAAGGTTAACACAAATTTTATAATAATATAAAATACAACGCATTGTTAATAACAACTAATGTTATATTATAATAATATTTAAAAAAAATAATAATAATAAACACAATGTTAATTATAATACAAAACAATTTACAGTAAACTAGTATACGTTATTACAGTTAAAATTTAAACAAATGCCAAATCGATACACAGATACAAACAACCAAATAAGCACAAATAAATTAGAAATTATATGTTAATTTATTTGTGTTTTTTAAGCAATTATTTGGATTTTACACTAACCCTAAAAAACTATTATGTTAAAGACAATAAATTGTGTATGTCAATCAACGTTTAATTCGAATAATCACACGAATAAATTGATTTTCTAGGTTGTTCAAAATTTCCAATCGAATAGTATTGAATTTTACTTAAGCGTATGCAATTAACATTTAACAGTTATTATTTTGCCTTTAAACCTCGGAATAAACAAAACTTTAATGCAAACAAACAAGCAGGTTTAACACTTAAATTAAACTATACATATAATTATGTATAGTTCAAAGACATGTTAATAATAATTTTACAATTAACAAAACCTTAACAAAAGAGGTAACAAAACATTGTATAACCAAGTCTAGTTAAATACAATTTACACAACAGACTTAACAAACGTTTATAACCTATCCAATCAAAATAAGTAAAATGAGATAAACAGGTCACAAACCGATAATAATAACCTTTTTAAACAGGTTTAAAATGTTTTAAAAGTTTTATTTAATACTAGCCTCTTGTGTAACATTGTTTTCAAAATATTTTTTATTAAACAAATTATTTGCTCCCAAACACCGTTTTTATAACTCGTTATTAAAGGATTAAAATGTTATTTACATCCTTTGTTTACCAATAACCACGCTAATTCCAGTATTGCATAAATTCTCGCAATTATACTTTAGCACCTCAAAAATTATATTTATTATCACTAAAAGTATATTATCATAAATCGATTGGGAATTAGTGTCTAACGTATGAAATACTTTAATGTATACGGCTCTGATAGCCAAACATGTGAATTAACATTTATATCTTTTTTTTAACTTTTGCACTTGTTTAACGTAAAACAAATTAAAATAATCAACTCCAACTAAATTGAAAAAACACAAATCAAATTTAAAATAATTAAATAAAAAAATTGCCATTAATTGTTTGCATGGCCGGGCGTTTATACATTGAAATATTACACTTTTTTAAAATTTTTTGTAACCGCTAAAATATATTTAAAAACCAAACATTTTCTTGTATATCACTTATAGTATGGGAGAAACCAAAATGTTTATTATTGCAATAATAACAATTAAGAATAAAATGATTGGTATTAAAAACTGGATGATTTAAATATTTTAACTTATTGAATAATCTTTTTGATAAACATTTTAAATCCTGTATATAATTAGCATTATAAAATTGAAATAATAACAATTATTTATTACATGCAGTTTGTAACAATTTTAAAGCTTCTGAAAAAACAAGAACTTATCTGCACATACAAGCCAAAACTAATAAATACAAAAATTCATGTGTGCCCTACTTATCCAGAGTATTAACTAATCCAGGATCAAACAAAATTGAACTACTAAGAAATCTATTAAAGTAGGAATTGTTTCACCCACGCATTTATTTTAAATAATTTGGACATTTTATAGTATAATGTAACAAGTGTACCTTATAGTAACTCATTCTATGTAAACAAAGTTTGAATTTTTTTTCTTTAAAATCACATGCACATTATATTGAGTATACTTTTATTCATTAACATATAACATTCTATTTTATTTTAATACAATTATTTGTACCTTTATTTTGTTTTTATTTTTGATATCATTAATTTTTTTTTATTGATAGTAAAAATGTATTTTACGTTAAATGTATATCTAGTAAAATATTAAAGCTTAATAATAATAATAACAATAATAATAAAATATATATAATATAATATTATTAGTTTATTATAAAAATTTATGTTTGTTTATATAAAATTAAAAAGTACATATTTACTAATAAACAAATAAAACAAATTAAATACTTTTTTGTAATTACAAAACATGTTGAATATATCTTACATACTCTAGAAGCCTGTTGTAAGTGTAGTTGTTTTAAAAATATTACTAACATAATTGTTTAATAAATTAAATTAAATTAATTTAAAAATGTTATACATTTATTTATTTACATCTAACAGTAAAATATTAATTAGCACTCATACACTTACATATTAACCACTTATAAAATATTAACTTAGTCCTATTTATAACATACAAAAAAATTAAATAAATAAAGATTTTTGATTAACTAAATTAAAATATTTATTATACCCTATTTTATACTAAATAAAGAAAAATAATGTTTAAATTATATATAACTTAGAAATTGGTAAAAATAAAAACGTAATATCAGGTTTATTAAATGACAAAATTATTAATAAACAAGTTGTGTTTAATAAACAATATATATATATATATATATATATATATATATATATATATATATATATAGTTTAAAACATTTTAATAATAACTATATTATTAAAGTAAATATTAATGGTTACTTTTAAATTTAAAATAATTTTTATGGAAAGAATTTTTATTCTGGGTATTAATAAGTTAATTTTAAACGTAAAACGTTTACTAAAATATAATAAAATATAAACACATTAAAATGTATATTTATGTAAAGTTTAATTTTCATTGTACATATTTTAGCATCATGCAGTAAGCGTTTTTTATAACGTTAACAAATTTAGTTTAAAATATTATTTATATAAAAAAAGTGAGTTTACTAGATTAGTAGTAAATTTAAAACTATTAAATTTAAACATTTTTATAAGTGATAATCACATATTAATTACTTGGCTAGCACTACATATGTTACTATTATATGTATATGGTAGTATAACAATTTAATTGCACAAATATTATATATATATATATATATATATATATATATATATTAGTAAACAACAGTAAGTGTGCAACTTAAATATTAATAACGTTACTTCATAATATAAATTAATTAAACAAATTAAATTTAAAAAATAATTAAAAACATATTATATTTAAGAATAAAATTATACAATATTTTTTGGAAATGTTTTAAATGTTTTATACTAGATTATTTAATTAACTATATTACTTACAAAAACAATAGCAAAAACGTTTTAATTTAAAAAAAAAACTATGAAAAAAGTCGAATTAGAAAACAATTGAACAATTTGTTTATAACTTTGTATAGTTAAAACTATATATAATTTTAATTAACCAAAGCGTGGACACAAAATAATATTTTTAACACAATGTTAGTAACCTAACATTTGTAAAACTTTACACTTTTACTAAACCAATAAAAAGACATTAATTTTATAAACAACAGTAAAAAACTTAAACAAGCACCTATATAACAAAAATACACAATTAACAAAGTTAAGTAAAACAAACATATATATATATATATATATAAATTGCAAAATATTCAGTACCAAAAACAAATTCAGTGTTGCAACATAAACTGTAGCCACATTTTTGTAATAAACAATTAAAACAAGTTTCTAAAAAATAAAAAAGTGAAACATTTATATTTATCGTTTAAAAAATTATAAAAATTAAAATACATTAATTTTAAATTTAGAAATAAAACTCATTATATTTATTAATTTATTATAATACTTAATAAAATGTTTTTAGAACTGACTAGATAAAGGTTTGTAAGCGACATTATTATTTTTAAATAAAACATAATTGAATGTTTATGATTCTACTGAAGAAATCATATCTTCTATAATTAATTTTACGCAATTGTTGAGTAATGACTAAAAATATTTTAATCAATTATTTTAATGCAAAATTAAACAAAGACAAATCTGGGTACTATTTTAACTCTTGGATTACATGACTATAATAATAACATAAATAATATTAATTACATTTTAACACTAAACAGTTTTTGTAAAATAACTTATGGCAACACATGATTGTTTAAAAAAATATGCTCAAAACAATAAACTTCTTTTTTTTTAAAACCCAGAAACAATATTAATTAGAATAAAATTAACACAAAATAGCAATCTTTTTTGCTTTATCTAAGTGCATGTGCTTAGTCATGATAAAAACGTTATTTAAATTTAAAAATAAACAAAAATTACGTAAACTTACTTAGATCGAAAATGTTTAAAATACTAAATATTTTAAACTAATTTAGTTAAACAATACATTTCCAAATTTAAAATAATAGTACAAATTAATAATTAATATAATAATTTTTAAAAACTGTTACAAACTGTGCATTAAATGTGTCGGTTAATAAATGTGGTTTAAAAATATTTTTTTAATAATTTAAAAAAACGTTTATTTACAACTAAGTGGGAGTACGAAATTAAAAAAATAACAATACAACCATTTTATTATCTGCAATTTAGATTATAAAAATATTAGATTATATTAAATATAAACAAATAATAACTATCCGTAACATTATTAAACAAACTGAAAAATTTTACCAATTTTTATAAATAATATTGTACAATGTTTATTTAAAATTTGTCAAAACAATGTTAAATTTTAAGGAATACTGTTAATATATTTACACATTATGCAAGTGTTATACCAACATTTAAGTTACTTTGTTTAAAAATTAGTTAATTTCTAAGTCACAGAAATACATTATAATTTTTTTTGTTACTTTTTTTTGAGTTTTTTGTAATACATTTATTATGAGTCGGTTTATAAATAATTTTTCTTGTAACATTAAATATAACTATTACAGTTTAACAAATTTGAATGTTGCTGCTATGTTTGGTTTAATTAAAATTTTTTCAAATTTTATGCTTAATACAAAATGTCTCAGTAATATCAGTATTTTTTTGTATTTGTTTACAAATTAATTGTTTAAAAACAAACGTGTTTTGCATTGCTTTTTGCAATTAAGAAGCACAATATTAATGCTGTTAGTTATTTACATATAAAAACCATTATTGTTAAAAATAAATAAAACAAAACATAGACTTGGAAAAATGTGTGAATGTTTTTTATTTCTAGTGTCATAAAATTATTTTAAAGATTTCTTAGCGCAATCACATTTTAAATAATTAAAATAAAATAAACTTTTTTCTGTCTATTGCATGACATTAATACATTTAGATAAAAAAAGTAATTAATCACATTTTATGTTTATTATCCAAAAGGCCATCAACAACGGTTTTAGAATAAATAATGAAACGTCGTTAATAACTATTGAAATATATTTAATTAAAATTATTAATTTATAAAATTAAAAAAACAATTTTCAAATTACATAAATTTATAAATAAATTATTGTTTTATGTTTTTTTTTAATTAAGAAACTTCAAAATTTTTTTTAGCGGTAAAATGTTAGGTTATTGCTCAATTATATTTTTAAAGTATACTGATTTTGCAATAATAATAATAATAAAAATAATTTGTTTACATTTTAGCATACAATAGTAAGCACTATATTTTTTATCATACCGGTTTAATGTATAAATTAAGACAACCCAAAAATTTAAAGTACGTACATTATGTTTAACTGATACATATAGTTATTTGTAAATACTCCAATTTACGTATATACAAAAAAATATATTAAAATGTATTAGATTTATATATAATGCAATTTAATTTGTAATTGTAAGATTTAGTTTACAAATTCATGTGTTAAATTTATATACATTTTAATAAAATAATATTTTTTTTACAACACAAATATATTTTGGAAAACATTAATTATATATGATTATGCTTTAGATAACGGCAGTAAATTTAAAATTTAAAATATTAGCAATATATTAATTAATATATTAATTAAAACACAGTAAAACAATATTTTTTAAATTAAATTAAATAAATAATTTACATTTTTTAAAAGTGCTAGATCTGCTATAGTTACATATTAATTACCTATTTAATACAAAATAGTACTTATCAAAATGATTCTAAATCCGTTTTAATGCAAAAATTACGAAAATGATTATTTTATTTTGTTAACTTTTTTAATTTTTTTTATAAAATTATTTATTTATTTCTTAATTAAATAATTCAAAAAAATTAATAAATTTTACAGTTAAAATATACATATTATTAAACTTTGAATTTAATGATTTGACAAAGAATAAACAAAATCGTGTTTTATTACATTAAAACAACAGTAACAAACGTATACTTTAAAAATGAATTTATTTATGTATAAAACATTTATTATAATATAATTAACAATATATTAATCTTAATAAATATAAATTTATAAAAACAGAAATTATTGTGTATTTAACATTTCAAAAACACTTTATAATTTTAATACAAAATAATTTAAGTGTTTTTGGATTTAGTAATTAAAAACATTTTTAATAAAACAATAAAACAAAAATATATAAATAATTAATATTAATAAAACACAAACTATATTTATTAACATTTTAGCTGATGTTAGTAAGCGCACATTTTTATAAATATTAACGGTATATTTTAAAAAGTATAAATTAACAAAACAATAAAGTTTTAGGTTAATTAAATATGCACATTTTTTATTTTACCATACAAAATAAATGTGTAATTTGATATATTACAAAACCACATTTATTTACATTTGTCTTACTCTAAGATTGTTACAATTATAATTATCAATGCAGAAACATTAGTACTAAAAATGTTACATTAAAAATAGTTTATTTTAAAACATATATGATAAATATGTATATAATTAAATTTACAAGAATTGTTTTTACAGTTTAAAAATAAAATAATATTAACAAAACATTATATTTAAAAAAAATATTAAATACAATAGTATATATTTTAGCAATTTGTAGTAAGCATATTTGTTTTAAAATGTTTATAACATACTTTTTTAGCAACATAATATTAAGTTGTTATAACAATTTAAAATACAAATTTCTTATACATAAGTACGCTTACATTATAATTGTTATATCATTAACAATTAAGTTTTGTTAAACATATTGCAAATATACATTTTAGTAATTAATGTTAATTTAAAGAAAATTACGTTTTTACAAAATTATCTAATGCAATAATATTTTATAAATTAAACTAACAAACCGTTTTTTTACCGTTTAAACATATATTTTAGTAAACATTAATGTTAACTTATTTTACATAAATATTGTTTTTTAAATATATTACTAAGTATATAATAATAATAAACCACTATTAATTAATTTTTAACCATTTAAGCATCGTAGATTATGCTATATATTTATATGTATTGTAGATTTTTTTCTATATTTGTTTTTAATAAATGGAAAACAGCTTTAATAAAGCGATACAACATATTAAAATTAATTATATATATATATATATATATATATATATATATATATATATATATATATATATATATATATATATATATAAACTTATTTAATATATGTGTATATATTTTAGTTAACGGCTGTAAATATAAATCATAAATTATAAATTAAAATATTAATACTAAATAATATATACACATTTTAAATAACGTAAATTTAACGTAAAAAGTAAATACAAATTGTAATATTACAGCAATTTTATTAAATAATTACACAAAGTGAACAATATTTAAAATTTTTTATTTTTATAATTAATCTTGATTATCATTCCATCATATACGCATACATTAAACTTATTCAGTGGAAACACATTACAAATTGCAATAAACAATATATAAAAACAATGTTTGTTTATTAAAATTGTTAATATATATATATATATATATATATATATATATATATATATATATATTTTAGCAACGTGTAGTAAGCCTATTTATTGGCTAAAATAAAAAAACTTAAAAAAATTAAATACATGTTTTGTTTTATATATTTGTAAAATGTACATTTGTTTTGTAATTTTGTTAAGATTAACACTTATATATTAGTTACCTATTAAACACTAAATATATTATGATTATTAATATTAAAAAGATAAAATTTAATTTGTTTTAATTTTTTATAATAATAGTAACTACTATTACTGTTATTAATATAAAACATTCTTTTTTAAGAAATATGCATAGGATAGAATAATAACATTTACCGATAAAGTTATTTAAAAAAAAATTATTGCAGTGTTTTTTGCATTGTATTAGGCACTTGTTTTTTTATATTTATAATTTTTGCTTATTTTCCATAATTGTTAACCTCCACTATCTACCTTGATTTTATCTTGATTTTGAATATTTTTTTCTGTGACTATTCCCCCTTTATCTCACCATCCATTTTATATGTTTTACCGAATCTTACTGATATTATTGATAAATAGAACCGAGGATTAAAAAGAGATTTACCTCTACTCAACTCGTGTACTAACCTGTAACTACGACATTATCCTTTAATACTGTTTAATTAAATTAATTTTATTTAGTTTTTTCATGATTAAAGTAAAATGTAAATATATTATTATTATTTAATATTTTAAAGTCACTTAACAAAAGGAGAGTCAGATATTTTATGACTTTAATGCTCACAATTTGATAGCTTTAATTAATTATTAAAATGCTTTTAAAAAATACGCAATAAAAAATGATTTAGTAGTTTATTAATTATTTTCGTTATTTTTTTGTTCCAATTTTTATTAGTAATGCAAAAAAATAAAAATTTGTTTTTTAATAAATAAATAAATATAATTATATTAATTTAAATGTAAATAACTGAAACTAGTTTTTTTAGCTTAACATTAACATCCATTTTTTTTTAATTTTATTAAATATATATTTTAGTTATAATAAATTATGTATTAAAAATGGGCACAATATTTTTAAAAACTGTTAATTACTAAAATAAACAAAAACGTTAACAAAAAACTTTACAAATAAATTTACT
Source organism: Cardicola forsteri (assembly GCA_025895645.1). Classification (NCBI taxonomy): domain Eukaryota; kingdom Metazoa; phylum Platyhelminthes; class Trematoda; order Strigeidida; family Aporocotylidae; genus Cardicola; species Cardicola forsteri. Next base: position 368,170 of record JAKXYG010001093.1, on the reverse strand, counting down.
ACTTTTAATTATTAAAATAGTCCAAACATTGTATTTGATGAGAGCAAATTATTTAAAACTTGTTAATTAAAACATATAACATTAAATAAATATATAATGTTGCATATCCTTACACCACCCCTATGTTTGATAATTGTTGCTGTTACTTGGTAAAGCTATCCATTTTTATATTTTTTTATGTTTTTAATTGTATGTATAACTGTTAATTTATAAATGTTATTAAATTATAAATTATTTTTTTATTTTGGTTGTTATCAGCGTTTAGGCGAATAATTGAAATGTTTTACATATTTGAATAATTGTTTACTATATATCCCTTTAATTAAAATAATTGTGTTTTGTCTCACGTTTGATATTTTTGTCATAATTTTTTACAGAGTCCAAAAATAATTTTTTTTACTGCGACTTGTTGGTTTATTGTTGGCTGCAACATTTTTAACTTGTTTATCTAAAATTATATTTTGTAAACAATAGGATTGTTAAATTGATTTATTATTAAGTTTTTAGAGGTTAATTAAATTGCATAATAATTATTAAAATCTAATATTCGTAATTGATTTATTTATATCATGGCGTAATTTGCAATACATTATAAAAAATATTAAATTTTTGTAATTTTTTTTAAAATTTCAAAATAAATATTTTAATACATTATAACATTAATTTAGAATAATTAACTAGCAAAAAAAATTACATAAAAATAAAAGTAATATTTTTTACTGTAATTTCTTTATCTGTTTTTTAATAAATTAGTGTTAAATTTGGTCAGTCGCTTATTATTTTTTTAAATTATAGCTTTCTGTATTAATTTTGTTAAATTTTTAATGATTTGACTAAAATTTGCTTGCTACGTATCGGGATTTACTTAGAACAAGATGGGGGCGTTTTGATATAACAAGCGGCGTTGCTTGTTGTTGAAGACTGCGTTGTTTATGGCCTAGTCGTAGTTTTCCTCTATTACTTAACGTTTGTATTAATTACGTTTAGTAATAAATAAAAACGCAAAAACGGGACTAAAAAATGTTTATTGCCAAATTACAGGATTGGTTCGTGAGAAATACTAAAATAGAAACCAAAATAGAACGGATTAACAAAAAAACAAAAGTTGTCAACGGCGTGGAAACGGTGATTTTTAGAGCCGTTCCCATTGGTAGGTACCGCTGATGCATTCAAACAAAAAGTATTACTATTTCCAAAAAACATATGTTTATTTTTGATAAACTAAAATAATATTATTTATTAATTTTGACATTGAATTATCTTTTACAATATTCCCCGCTACAAATATAATTTTAAATTTATGATTATAATAATCATTGTTTTAAAATATAAAATTTATATTTTTAAATTGTCACAAACCTTTCCTTTACATTTTGCTTATATTTAATATATATATATATATATATATATATATATATATATATATATACTAGTTGTACGTGTGCAATGTGCACGCAAATTTTATAATTTAAAACTACTTAATATTTTGTCATTAAACTGGCTTTTCCTTTACTTTGTTATTTTGGGTAAATTAAATATTATTTAAAATAAAATTTTATGAAAACAATAATTAAATAAACATAAAATAATTGTATTATAATTAAACCGTTATTAATTTTAATAAAATAAAATACATATATTAATATACAGGTACTGGAGTGTTATAGCGGTACAGCGCTTGAATTTGAATTACGATGGGCAGGTTGCTGGAACACAAGAACCTATTCGGGTCCCAAAACCGGTCTGTGTCAGATATGTCCACCTAATGAACCGGGCGAAATCATTGCTCGAATTGGTACCACTAACCCCACTCGAATATTTGAGGGCTACTTGAACGCGGAAGCGTCACAAAAGAAGATTTTGCAAAATGTATTTACTTTGGGTGATGCATGGTTTGCATCGGGTGAGTTGGCGATAGTTTATTGATTGGGTGGGCTAGATTGCTTCTAAATGTTTATTTTAAGAAAGAATGTTGTGTTTAAAGGTAGAAATTCTAATTTATTTGTGTAGATACAACTATTATTACAATTAGATTATGTTTTTTTTTATCGTAGCTAGATCACATGATTAAAAACATACTCATTAGATTGTTTTAGTTTGGAAAAAATATTGGCGTATTATCTGCATATATAACATCATTTATGCATTATCCCATTAATTATTAATAATAGTAAGAAAATTTACAATATTTTCTGTCGCTCGCATAATTTGAATGTACAAAGTTGCCGGTTTCGGTGGATGCGATTGATTGTTTTAAAGGTGATTGTAAATAGTTTATTATTATTATTATTGTTATTATTAGTCGGTCTTTTCGTTTATGTATATCTATTGATTACCTATGTTGGACATTTTTACATTTTAAATAATTTTTGGTGATATTTACGGATTTAAAATCAATATCATATTATTGCTGTTTTTGTGTTTCATTTTTACCATTCTAACTAAATAGTAAAAATCAATTTCCTTTTTGACACATGAAATAATATATATATATATATATATATATATATATATATATACTTATTTAATTATTTATATTGAAACAAGATGAAATTATGCAGTTGATGCATATCATGAATTATTTCATTTTATTTTTATTTTTTATTTATTTCATGTTTATTACTTTGAATGTTTTACAAGAAACATCTTTCAGCAGTGGACACTTTAGCGAAGCCAAATGTGGGTCCGCATTTAGGGGTGCCGGTGATGGGATCGAACCCATGCCCACCGAGGTCCGAATTTGAGCGCTGTACCGCTAAACCACCCCGGCACAATGCACTTTTAAGATGTTAATGATTCTGAGGATTTGAGTAATGCTTATAAAGTCTTAATTTCGAACGATGGTAATATCGTAGTGTCTGTTTAGTAGCAGCATTCTTCATACCGTTATCCCATAATTCATTTGCTGTTGATTAAGTGACATTAAAAGATTAAATGAATGTGAATAATTTGTCTTATGGAATTGCTGCTTTTGCATTAGTTGTTGATTTCATCTTTAATTATAATATACAAATTAACACAATTGAGTGTTTGTATCACATTATTTTTTAGTAAAATTAATCATTTATAGAGTATTTGTATATTTTGTGTCTATGCGTCTATATAATACGACGTTATGTTTTATATATGGATTTTTTGTTGCTTGTTTCAATTATTGCTAATTGTATATTATGTAACTACTTTGTATGTTATTATAAATATTATAATATAATCTTGGGGGTTATTCTAGTCCACCGTAGCTCGTCCCATGTCTGGTTGAGAAATGGGGAAGGCCAGAGCTCACGATTAGCAACCTGGTCTCTAAAATAAATAATGCTAAAGAAACAACAATACGATGTTATTCTAAAAAACTGCACCATTCCGACGTTCGATTCCAGGCTGAGTCTCGTTCATTTTGGTTGGTGACGTGGCGTCACCTCTTCATTATTCCCCATATTTATACGACATTGCAAACGATCGGATTTCGATGGCTTGATAAGCGTAACACAAACGTAGAAGAATAACAAAGTTTCTTGGCTGGTAGACGGCATCCTTGTGACGTCGCCACTGTTCGCAAAGATTGACGAGGCTGCCTGATTTTTTGTCAGGGTTATCTCCCCTAAGCCCAAGGGCTACATATGGTATACGCATACTTTTAGATACCTTTTATATTCTCTGGGTATGTTCGCACCCACCCGCCGTAGCGGAAGCCCAGTTATACCGCTGTGCACTCGACCCTGTTGTTATTAGTCTAGATGCCTAGGGGCACCTAGTCCAGGATGCGCACAACGTGAGGACTAACAGTCAGGAATATTACCATCATTGGAAATTGAGACTTTATAAGCATTACTCAAATCCTCAGGGTCATTAGCATCCCTATTGAAAATTATACATATTGTAGATTGAGTATTTATTTGGATTTCGCTAAACCTTATCATCAGAATCATGCTTCCACTTCTTAGTTGTAGTTTTATGAAATATATACTTTGATTATATTTGAATTCTCTTTCATACATCAATAATATGGATTAATGGAATGCACTGAAATTATACATTGTTTTACTACTTACTCATTTATTGTTTATGTGTTTTGCCAAATATATGAGCATGTCACTTAACAATGCATTTTTTCCAGAGTACATCAACCAATAATATTTTTTTCATGTTTTTCCTTTTGATTAATTCAATAAAATCGATTGGTTATTGAATGATTAATAATAATTATTAGGTGGATGTATGATAGACGATTGAAAATTTCAATCCAAACGTGACAATAGCATGCAATTTTAGCACTCATTCATTTCTGTTATATAAGATAGACGGGCTGCTGTGGAAATCATTGCAGTATAATTGATTCGTTTTTGTGACACTATTTAATTATATGAACCACATTTAAATTGTACTAAAACAATTTTTAAACATTATTTTAGCAGTATAAGTCTATTTTATTAAAACAAATAATTAATACCAATGACTTAAAAACCTAGTGGGTTTATTATTCAAGTGAATCTGACAATTCTAAATAAACATAATCCCTTAAAAACCCATTAAATAAATGTTACTAATATCATTATAACATCCTAATTTGGGTCAAAAACAAGATTGTCGACATTTTTTAAAGATTGAAAAATAAGTATATATATATATATATATATATTTGTAACTAAAGCAAATTTACGGACTGAATTCGTCTCAGTTTACGTTTTGTAATATTTTTATTTCAAATTATAAAAGAAACTAGATCCTATAAAATAACTTGTAAGAAATTTAAATATAGTAAAGTAATGAATGTCTAATATATATATATATTGTAACTAAAGCAAATTTACAGACTAAATTTGTCCCACAGTTTGCGTCTTGGTACATTCTTATTTTGAGTGTTTTTAAGGAATTAATTTCCATTTAAACACAAAAAATACATTAGTATTTGATTACCTTATGTAATATTGATTGTATAGCATAATTGGGGTTAATAAATATTTACTGTGACATTGGACGTTTTCATTGTTGTGGATCGTACTTATGCTCATTATTCTATTGAGGTAATTATTGTATACAAGTTAGGTTTCTTTATATTGTCTGTTGGATACTAATTAATCCTTAGTTGAATTTCTTTCTTTTTTATTTTTTACTTTGAATGTTTTATGGGGACCATCTTTCAGAAAGTGGACATTTTAGTGAAGCTGAACGAGCATTTAGTGCCGGTGGCGGATATTGAATATATGTTCATCCATGTTCAAATCGAGCGCTATACTACTAAACCATCCAGCGTGAAATAGTTACATTTTTAGAAATTAATTATACCTTTTCTATTAGGTTAAATATGTAAATATATAATAGTTTACAAATTACTTTTTTGTGTCGAAGAGTATCAGAATCAGCTTTAACTTTTTTGTACTGGGATGCGAGACGTGATCAGAGCACTAGACTCGAAACTGTGTGAACATGGTTTTGAGTGTCACTACACTACGCTTTCGATAAATCTTTAAAACACCTGGAAATGTTTCCCGTTAAACAATCGAACTGTAAAAACTAAATTATTTTTTACACTAGTTAATGTATAATCATTGTACTGATTTTTCAGGTGATCTATTGTTCTATGACGAATTTGGTAATTTGTATTTTGTCGACCGTATGGGTGAAACATTTCGTTGGCGAGGTGAAAACGTGTCGACGGCACAAGTGGAGCAAGTGCTGGACAAGGTAATCGAACAACAAATGAACGGAACGGTTTACGGAGTCAAGGTCGAAGGAATTGAAGGTCGGGCAGGCATGGCTGCTATTGGTTTGGGTCAGAACACTTTGGATCCGGAAGATGAAATTGGATTGGTGCAGAAACTTGAACGGATTTTTAAAGAGCAATTGCCGGCATACGCACAACCGTTGTTTCTTCGTTTTTGTCCCCAGTTGGAAATGACGAGTAAGTTTATCAAATAGGTTTTGAGGTTTTGGGTTGCTAATGCTCCTGACATTACTTTGATGTAATATTGGTGGCTGTTATATCTACGTGGTACATCTTAGACTAGATGCACCCAAGTACCTAGATTAGGACAGCAGGAACTCAGTACACAGCGGTATAACTGGGCTTCCGCTTCAGCGGACGGGTGCAAACATACACCCAGGGTATTTTAAAGGTATCTTATGATATGCATATACCATATGTAACCGTTGGCCTAAGGGAGAGATAACTGTGACAAAAAATTTGGTGGCCTTGCTAATCTTTAGCAATAATAGCGCCGTTACGAAAATGCCGTAAATCAACCAAGAAGATTCGTTGTATTTCTACATTTGCTCAACTTATCAAGCTATTAAAGTCGATCGTTTAATGTGCTGTACAAATATAGAAATGACGAAGTAGTGACTTTATCACCAACCAAAATGAATGAATGAAATTAATTTCGAGTTTTTATTTATCAGAGTGGCAGACTTGGTAGAGCTCTAGATATGAAATAGGGTGGGTATAGGTTCAATTTCTATTACAGACACTAAACACTGTTCCTCGTTTGGCTTAGCTACATTCATTATTTCTCCAATCATCTTGTGCATCAGATCCAGCACACTATGGGGTAGCATTTTGTCTATTCCTAACAGCGTTAATTGACTGGAAGGGCATATTTTCACGATTAGCGTTTGCGCACTTTAAAGTATCCAAATACACAATGGTCGTTGTCAATGCCTATGCTTCAACCAATAATTCTAGCGAAAATGAAATAGATGAATTTTATGAGCATCTAGAAGATTTATACTCCCGACTCAAAACTTCATCGCAAATAGTAGTTATTGGAGGAGATTCTAAGGACAGAGTTTTCAGAGATGATGTAAACCGACCCTGGATTGGCCCTTGGATAAAATCGCCTGAACAATGCGAGAACGGAAGAAGATTAAGTGAATTCGCGGTTAGGCGCAATATGATTCTCATGAACACTTTTTAGCACCCCTTTGAAACATTTGACAACATTTTGTTTAGGCTGTGGTAGGTATTCTTCCCAAATTGATTACGTTTTGGTTAGCAAACGCTGGTTTAGTGCAATCAGGAATTCCCGTGCAAACAGAGGTTGTCGAACAGGAAGTGAGAATGATACCGATCATTCGCTTGTTTCATGTTCGTTTCGTCTACGTTTCAGAATGATAAAGGCTGATTCCTAGATTATTCTTTACTGACACATAGTGACTATGCTGCTAAGTTCTTCAAAGCCTACTTATTAGCTCCAGGTGTTGTTCCAAGTTGTGGTATCGGAATAAGTCGATCTTAGAACATTCTGAAACGGAAGATTGGCACAGTTAGTTTGGTGCTTCCCCGTTTAATCAACGTAAAAAGGCTAAACTGGTTGTCCGCCAATTCTCGATATCTTTATACACAAGCAAAGATATCCATGAGAAAAAGTGAAGCAAGATCACTGTGTACGGAATTTCGAAAAGGTTATGAGGAGGATGAGCAAAGACACTGGGATTCTGTAGCAGATGAGTTAGAGGTTTCTGCTCACCATAATGACAGTGGGAAAGTATACAAGAAATTGGAACAATTTTTCCGTGGTAACAGTTAAAGTTGGATCGTCTGGCATTTCATACTTTAAACCATCCTGAAGTCACAACAGTATTGCTGAAACATCAAGCCAATCTTGACACAGTTCCTTCGGCAGTTTATCTAATCTCCGTAGAACCTCCAACCTTATTTGCAGTAAACTCAAAGCTAGGAAAGCCACCGGATTCGACGGAATTCCTCCATATGTCTTCAAATACGGATTTCTGGACAACTAAGCAGTACCCTGATAACTGGCATCGTGCTACTATTGTACTACTATTGTGGATCTCCTACGTGATATGTACTAGAACTCAACTGTTGCGATCTGTATTTACAACAAATCTACTAAAAAGTCGGTCGAAATTTACAGTGGTGTCCGTTTAACCGGCGTGGTTACCCCACTTTTGTTTAACTATCCAATCGATGCTATATTTGACAAGGTTTCTGGACAAATAGAAGGCGTGTATATTGGTACAAAGCTCATCACCGGCTTAGAATTCGCTGAAGATGATGTTCTTCTAGCTGAAAATGAAGATCCGCTGCAGCGTGCATTGGATTTTTTTGTGAAATTTTCCGGTAAATATGATCTGAAGATTAATCCCGAAAATTCAGTCATCATACGTCACAAGCTCCTGATGCAAAGATCGTATTAAATGATGCTGTGTTTCCCAATTTACGTATTTGGGCTCTTCGATTACCTCTGACGGTGGTTCATCTAATGAAGTAAATAGTCGAATTTGTTTAGTTGCTGCTGAGTTTGGAAAATTTACCAATCCCTTATGGAGACGAGAAAACATCAATCCAGAGACAAAGATTAACATTTTCTTTTTATTGCTTTGCACAGTGCTTCTGTATACTTCCGAAACCTAAAGTCTTACAGGATTAGAGATCATGAATTTCAACAAATTTGCTGCAACATGTCTCAGATATATTTGGCACAACACCCATTTTACATCATCCGTATCATGATAAGTAATCACCAAATTCGAGAGGATCTCCAATTTCACGGACTTCTTACGTTGGTATCAAGATAACGTAGATTGCGTTGGTTTGGACACATTCTTCGTAAAAATTCTAACGCAATCTCACATTCCGTAACTTTGGATTGTCCAAATGCCGATTAGAAGAAAAGGAAAGGTGGTCAGAAACCTACTTGGATGGATGCTGTTCGGGACGATTTTCACGCTTTTTACCGGGACTTTATCTTGGAAACAATAGTAAAGTCGTTGGACTGACGCCTCCGAAAACCATGAAAAGTGGAAAGGAATTATTCGAGATGCTATGAGATGTAATTAGAAATATTAATTGCTTTCCTGTTTTATGCAATAGGTGCGCATGTATGTTATAATCCTGTTTTGTGGTGTCATTTTTTAAATGGCGTTTACCGCTGATTATAAAGCTGATAGTGGTAATGACAGATTCGTAAGAATATATATTTCAAATATTCTAAAATAATTTTTAATGTTTGATATTTTTTAAACCGAGAAAGCTTTATTTCTGCGTTTTGTACAAATGATAATTGAAATACATATTTGAATATTGGTTAAGCTTAAAGAAGATCGAGCTTTGATTTTGCAATAACAATTGAAAAACGTTGCTCTAATTAATTGAGATACGTAGTACCTTATCCGACAAAAAGTACCAGTAGAAGCTAGTTGTGAAAAAAGTGGAAAAGAAAGCACCGTCGGATTAAAATCTGTTTAGTCAGAAATTATTCACTCAACGATTAGTTTAAGTGTCGAATTGACAGTGTTTTTGCATCATCTGAAGTCAATAAAATTTATTGGGAAACTTATATTTATCATTATTTAGGGAAATAGTGAGAGGATTGGAAATAATATTAAATTTAAAATAATTTATTTTCTTGTTGATCTGAAAAAATATGAAAAATTAAAAATAATAATTGATTTAGAATATTCCATATTTAATTCTATAGTTGCTTGTGTATTGAAAACTTTATACTATATAGTCAAAATGTAATTTATATAACTGTGGTTTATATGCCTAAACTCATTTAATAAGCACAACATTTATATTGCAAATACCTCGTATTACAAATTATAACCAAAATCTGAAAAATTTTAATAACTAAAAAGTTAATTTTTAATAAGGATTCTTATATATATATATATATATATATATCACTTTTTAATTATTTATTTTATTATGCCTTGCTATGGTTACAATAATATCCGCTAACTATGCCTTTTGTAAATTGATACAATTGAAAAATTAAGTATTTTTTTATAAAAAATGAAGTTTTTTTTGTTTGAAATTAGCTTAATAATTGATTTTTTCTCAAAATGGGGAAACAATCCATAGTATATTGTCAAAACAATATTACACTATGAGGACTAAAAGGATGAACTGATGAATTTTAGTCATTCACATTTGATGTATACTGTTATATTAGTATAATACTGACCATAGTACTTTTCCAAAGTAATATCGTGCCCCTTCACGCATGACTTGAATATTCATTAATTTTCGAGTTTTTTAGTCTGTAATTTAATCTTATTTTATTTTCTGATTGATGTTGCATACTGCTAATTGTATCGTATTTTTATAATTGTACATATTTTTGTCTGCTGAAAAGCTACTTCTACTGAAGTATCTAAGCCAATAACCGTAATAATAATAATAATAATAATAATAATATGTAGAAATATAATTTTGTTTGTTTAACAAAGAACAGTAAAAATAAAGATGCTAAAATTGTAAAACACTTTACAAGAATTTCGTTGTTTGCTAATAAGGAATAAAGCGAAGTAATATGTTTTATTTTTTACCGAAGTTGTTGGTTTTTGTTATTTTTCGAACGGAAGAATGGAATAACATTTTATATAAGTAATATTTAATTATTCCTAGGCTTTTGGCATTTTGTTTTGTGGCGAATAAAACATTTATTGAAAAACTAGTATTTTGGATACTAAAATAAGGAACAGTGTAGGGATTATATGAAACTACCGAACCACACGCATGCCAGACCATCAGAGCCAAGTGGTTACGAAGAAAAGGTAATTACATTTATTTCGTAGTGAATAATAAAAAAGTGCAGTGGTGCGGTGCTAAGCTCGAACTTGGGTAGCTATGGATTCGAGTACCTCCACTGGCGCTAAAATGTGAACCTCCGTTTAGTTTTTCTATAATGCCCACGTGCTAAAATTGTTTCTCGTGAAGCATTCAAGCAATAATAATGATTTAAGAAATTAAATATTCTTTGTATTTTCTTTAGTATCTGACTTTACATTTCAAGATAATGATTTTACTCAACTTTTAATTATGGACATTAAATGTACAATTTCTTAAACTATGGCATGTCAACAAAATTGTATTTATATCGTATTTAAAATACATTTTTGTATATTTTATAATAAAACTGAATTCTAATTTTAAATTATGTGGCTACTAGAAATGTTTAGGTAAGGTAACTACGTTAAGTTATAAATTGCCTTATGAGTTATACCACCTGTCTCCTTTATATATCCTAATGTCAAACTTAATCCAGTGGCCGCAAATTATTTATAATTAATTACACAAATACAAGCAAAAAACGAGTGTAATCGATTCATTTTTAGTGATTAAAGTTTATAGTTATTATGTCATGTGTACATTATTGATTTTTAAATTTGTAAAATGTTTATAATTAGACTTTGGAGGGCAAGTGCATTACCGACAATCAATGTGGCAAGGTGATTGTAGCAAATATAAAAACAAACCACTTGTCAAAATAATTATTATCATAGTGACTTGGAGGATGGCTGTTTATTTACAACTCTTGACATGATAATTTGTACAATGCTTCAGACCGGTTTGAGTGATCTCACTTGGTAGCACTAAATTCCAATTTGCTGAAAAATGTTTTTCTTAAAACATTGAAACTTGATAAAAAATAAAGGCGTTATTGACGAAACTATTTGATAATTATAAGTTCAATTGTTGTAGGGTTCTGTTAGACGACTTTGAAAGTAATTACAAATTCCCACTACGTATAAAGTGTTCCAATATGGGGTTCATCTTAATTTTCCTTGTATAATCAAACCCAAGTGGCCTAATGTGTAACAGAGAAAGTGTTAAGTCTGGGTGTTGGGAGGGTTAGCGTTCAAGTGAGCTACTTATTATCTGAATACTTTGACTTGCTAACCCAGAGTGCAAAACAAGAACACAACACAAGGTTTGGACCAGAACCAAATTTTGCAAATTACACATAACATATATATATATATATATATATATATATATATATATATATATGAATGAGCTTGTTATCCCGTCCATTGGCTGTCTGTCACGCAATCGGACTTCATTATGATTTGTCGAACCATCTTAACACCCTTTTTTTGAAGACAATCTGGTCATACTTTTTTCTAGGATTTACTTCGATAAATGTAGACTGGCATCGCTTTCGTATTAATTTGCGTAGCCTTGAGCTTGTCGTTTACAATTTGTTTGTTTTCCCATCGACCTTCTGTTGTCAACCAATCTGTTGAAAAATATTGGACCATCTTTATACCTTTTAGTATAATTCGGACGTATGTCTTCGCCATAGTTGGTTGTCTACTTTTAGATCGTACACTACGGTCCAACTTTTCTAGCTGTAATTCCGGATCACCATTTTTTATGTAATGGGTCCTATATTTATACATTCATAACGTCAAACTGTTTCTATATCGGTTGAAAGGTTTTGGTTTTTTGTGCAATAGGTTCAATGCTGTTCCTTATTTTCTCCCTAAAGATAATTCTGTCGGTGATTTGTTTCGTAATACTTCTGCTAGGATGATTTTATAATTGCTTAAAATTCTTTAAAGTTGATATTCACTCCTCCCCTCCTTAATTTTTAAACATTTCACGCTTAAATGTATCAATCAGTCTTTCGACTTGTCCATTTAATTGAGGATTATATGCAGGAAACTTTATGTAACGTATGCCATTATGAAAGCAGTAATGAGCAAACTGAACAGAAGTACATTGTAGACCGTTGTTGGTTACCAATACTTCAGACAAACCAAGCTGAGAAAATAATTTAATCAGTTTTTCTAATACAGCTGTAGTTTTCGTCGTTTTCATGGGGAATACTTCCGGCCATTGCTGTATGGATTAATTAGTAGTCCGTCAATTGGTCCTGCAAAATCGGCATGTTTTGATAAAGGTTATCATGGGGATGGTTTTATTTTTTTGCCAATGTTACTGCTCGTTGACACTGGGTACATTTTTGACACAGATTTTCAATTTCGCGATCTATATATGACCAATATATATATATATATATATAGCTGCGTGCCAGCTCTTTCATTCTCTTAATGCCTGAATGACCTAAATGAAACTGATTTAACAAACGACATCTCAAAGAAACAGGAATGACTATCCTGTCATTGAACAATAAACAATTGCCTTTTGATGATAAGAAAGTCCTTCTTTTGTATAATTCGATGAGAGACCGGTCAAAACGTTTTGGCCAGTACGTCAATGAAAAATAATACAAATAGAAATACAAATTTCCGCGAACGTAATTGGAAGAACTGCTATTGTATTAATTGACGAATTTCAAATTCCTTTTTTATTGATGCAATAATCGTTTCATCATGCTTACTGGATTTCGGTTAAATTAATCGTGATAAAGCATTAGCTTGCTTGTTTGTTGATGTGACTGCATATGGTACCGGTCTTCTTCTTTTGAATACTGGCGTTAGATTTGGATCCAGTTGCAAATGTGCTTTGGCTTTTGTACAACAATTGGGAGAATGTTCAAAACGATATTTTGAACAAATATTGTTAATGATGGCTTCTGAATGTTTCTCGTTTTCTTGAACGGTTCCAATTTTACTGATTTGACAAATTTTTCTTATTGACAATTTTTCTATTAGATCAATGCCAAATAGATCTAAATCCTGTTGACGGACCACATGTAGTTTATGATTGATTGCTTTATCGGCGAACAAGAACGAACAACATGTTGCACCCATGAAGGTGATTCTTCCTCCTGACTCGTTCATTGCAATGGTCGACGTCAGAGATAGAAGCGCTCTTCTCAATTTGATCCATGTCTTCCTTGAAATTAAGGAAATATTCGATGCAGTGTCTAACTGCATTTTTATTAGACTTCCATTGACTCCAATATTGAGATACTTTCTGTTATGGATTAAGTTCACTTTTAGTGATGGGACTACGTGAACTGTACATTTGCGTTGATCTTGCCTTTAAAATTTTTTGTTCTTTATGTTGGAACAATGTCTGCAGTACCCTTCTTTGTGATCAATTTTGTCACAAATATTATACCTGTGTTTGGTGTATCTGCAGAACTTGACATAGTGCCATTGATCACATTGGCAACACACTGTATGTGCCTTGGTAGGCACCTTAGTTACCTTGGGTTTGGTGATTTTCGCTGTCAATACTAGGTTGAACTCTTTGATAAATTTTAAGTCCTGCTTCAAATTATGCAATCATTGACATTCATCTGTTAACGCTTGTAGCGTTAATTCTTAATCGACCTCCAGTTTTGATAATAATCGGATGCAAGTATGAGCATCATATCGTAACCGCAACCTGGAAATGAATATCAAGCATTTAAACTGATCAAATGACATTTGATTTAGTTTAAACCACTCACATTCTTTATTGACTAGCCCAGCAAAAGTGACGAAATCGTCTGATTCAATTTTTCTTAATTGAAGACAACGATAACGCATACTGAACACTGACGATAGATTTCCGAATATTTTTGATAAGCATTGTATTGTGTCATCAAGTGACAATTATGTGGATGTTTTGGGGAGAATGTAATAAATAAACTCGTCCAGTTTTCTTAACAGGGTTCTGGTCTTACATTGATTATCCTTATCTCTGAAATCTTTGCTGAATATATTGTCGAAACGTTTGAACTGTGCTTCAAATATTTAATGGATCGAAATTGAATTCAGTAATAACATTGATGAGGCTGTCTATGATTTTATTTTGCGAAATTACGTTCTGTGAACGCGAAGTAACCGTGAATTTTGACGTTATTGTTTCTATTAAGTGTAGTTGAGCTATGTCAAATTGGATTTGTTGTTGAAGAATAAGCTTTAATTCTTCTGCAGAAATTGATGATCTGAATTGTACTTTGTTATGTGACTAAGTTTCCCGTTGCCAATTTGTTATGCTTGGATGTTGGGAGGATTAGCGTTCAAGTGAGCTACTCGTTATCTGAATACTTTGACCTCCTAACCCAGGGTTCAAAACAAGAACACAACACAAGGTTTGGACAAGAATCAAATATTGTATATTACACATAACATATATATGAATGGGCTTGCTATCCAGTCCATTGGCTGTCTGTCACGCAATCGGACTTCACTATGATTTGTCGGATGATTCACTTGTCGATCGTAAATCGGTGTTCTCTTAACAGGATGTATTTCAAAAGTAAGAATCACGGTGGCATAACGATTTGACTACAACTTTTTTTAATCTATCATCAGTGTAGACAAAAAGGGCACATTGATTGGATAGTAATTAATTTATTGTACTACTTATATTTGGCTTGTGGACGCTGTACTAAACCAATGCAAATTGGATTATTCCGTTTAATATTCAATCAATGGTGATATAGTCACTACTTCGTTATTTCTATATTTGTACATCACATTAAACGATCGACTTCGATGGCTTGATAAGCACAGCAAAGGTGGAACTATAACGAATTTTCGTGACGGTGCTATTATTGCTATAGATTAACAAGTCCACCTAATAGTTTGTCAGAGTTATCTCTCTCTTAGCTGAACGGTTGCATATGTGCATATCTTAAGATACTTTTTAAGTACCTTGAGTATGTGTTTGCACCCATCCGCCAAAGCGGAAGCCCAGTTATACTGCTGTGTTAATCTAGGTACCTGGATGCACCTAGTCCAGGAGGCGCCAATTATATGTGATAATCAGCAATAGCATCATTATTGGAAATTGAGGCTTAATACTCACTACCTAAATTCTCTGGATTTTAAGTTTGATAATGCTGATGATCTATTAAGATTTATTTTTGCCCATTGATATTTACAGGTACTTACAAAATTCGCAAAAATGAGTTGGTCAATATGGGTCTGGATCCAAGCGTTCCCAACAACCGAGTGTACTTTATGGATCCCAATTCCAAAAGATATAAATTGTTGGATCAAACTATTCATAATCAGATTATTACAGGTATTATTCGGTATTAGAATTATATATTTATATATATAGTCAAGGTTGTGCTTTAAAAATTTGATTTTACACACACATTGTTGTCTATATTCCTTCATATTACTTGGTGCAAATATTTTGGTGTTTTATTTTCATCTTTTTTCAAATTGACACAATAAAAATTTTATTGGCCTTACTTTGGATTAATAGTGGTGGATTGTGAAATGGACTTAGTGCATTTTGCAATGTTTTGTACAAATCCTTACTTTGTTTAAATTTATAACCAAATGGTAGTTGTTAATCAATGATTCAGTCAATTTTTTTCATTTTTTCTATCTTTAATTTTTGTTCTATTTGCTATTTTCTACATATTGATTTGAATTTGTTAGTGGTTTTTTAACAATAATCCTAATATTTTGTGTTGAGATGTCTTCGGTTGGAGACCAATTAAAAAAATATGTGCGTAGTTTTCGTGTCTGAAAATTAATTTTGTTCTTTTTTTGTTATATGTAATTTCGCTTCTATTTTTGCCTACAAATATGTTAACCAGTTTTTTGAATTTTCAAATTGACAAATTTATTTAGATTTTTGTTGCAAAAATGTAATTTCAAATGATCTTTTTTTTCTGTAGAAATAAAAACATTTAAAGTGATTATACAGATATGTAATACATTTATTAATTATCGAGGAATCACCTTACTTTGCAAGGGTTCAAAAATCTTGGTATATATTATTTTACACAGGATCCGTGGCGAACGGAAGTGTCGTACATGATCAAACCAGGCTGGATTTTGCCCTGGGATGGGATGCATCGATCGCGATACCAACAGCGTACATACTGTACATTTATAGATTATTCAGCCTCCTTTGATTCCGTTCATCGCAACCCGCTGTGGAATCTTATGATTGCCAAAGGAATTCCTGCCAAAATTGTCGACATTATTAAATCGTTATGCGCGTTGTCCAACGCAGTAATACGGAATAGAGATGCTTTAACAGATGCAATCTACATAAACTCAGGAGTCCGCCAAGGATGTGTTTTACCATCCACACTCTTCGATTTTGTAGTTGATGCTATGTTTGATGAAGTTTCCTGATCGTTTAAGAGCTGTATAACGCATGATGATTGCAAGATAGCGGATCTTCAATATGTAGACGATGCGGTTTTTATGGCAGAAACCGAAGAAGATTTGCAAAATGCGGTTCGACTTACTCAGAAAGGCTCAGAGAAATACGGTTTATATCTTAATACTAAAAAACAGCCTTTGGGTGTTTAAGTAAACCTTTATGGAACAAAAGTAATATTTCTATTAAAACCAAGATTAGAATATATAAGAGTTTAGTGCGTTCCATTCTACTTTATGCATGCGAAACTTGGACTCTCACCCAAGGAAATACACAGAAGCTTGTTAATATTGAGCAAAGTTGTTTAATATCCATATACTTTCGCTCGTTGTCCTCTATTGAACGCACTCGTTTAATAACTAATAAAATATTTCAACTATTCCCAGATATTTGTAAGACAATTAACATTCATTGACCATGTATTTCTAACACAATTTTATAATTTTTCCAATTTCAAACACATCCTTTCACGTGATTAAGTTTTTTTTAAATAGTTGAAATGTTTTATCTTTTTAAAAATCATCTGATTACATTCTCGATTGTCATTTGCATAATGACTTGTTAGCGATCATACCCATATTATATTACCAAAAGGTTTACTATGTAATACGAGTAGTATGTCGATGTGTTAAGTACATTTAATTATATTCTTTAGACGTCTGGGTTGCAAAAATGATTGATTGTTGGTTATATAAAAATTATACACTTGTATTGATTTGTTTTATTATAGGACAATTGATTTGGATTGTAGATCTTTAAAAAAGTTTATTAGTAATATTTAAGATGTAATTAGAATAATTATTTAAATTTATTAAAAAAGCCGTTTATTGTTTTAAGTGCATAATGTAATGAATGTTTATTGACACACCGTTACTTAATTACCAAGTTTGTAGTCAAGCCACCATTTCAAAAGTTAAAAATGTGCAAGGTATTTTGAACGATTTTCTTTCATTTACGATTATGGGAAACACGAAAATGGTACCTTCCATTTATTTAGCCATTATTTCCACAATAATTCTTTAGCTAATGTGATATGAATATTATCCCAGAGGCAGTACGTTTTTAACTATATTTTCCTTAATTTAGATTAACTGTTAGGCCTGTTAAAATAATATTGTACGCGATAGCAGTAAGATTTTTACATTGATGCTTGTAATTATACCATTAACGCCAGTAGATTATGAAAACTGGGGTCATTTCAAATTTGCTGATTAGAGATTTTCTTTCTCTAGTTGCCCAATATGAATGATAGTAAGTACGTCTTGTGCCAAGTATATCTCAAATATTTTTATTTAATAATTTCCGATAACGTATATTGACTGAGTTAAAGTTACGCTAATTGATTTCATATATCTTTGAACGAATGTATACTGTTGGGTTATTCAGATCGACATAAGGGTCAACTTTCGGGAATTGATGTCTTAATTTTTCATCCTTAAACCAGAAGCATAGAATTATGTCTACGCACGACATTATATTATTATCACTTATTATTATTATTATTATTATTATTATTATTGTTGTTGCTGTTCATTCCTCTTAGTAACTTTAAAACTGTTGGGTTATATAGATCTAATCAAAAGGCAGCAGCCACAAATTTAATTCCAAATAATCATCTTTGCAAAATAGACTTCAAAAACGTTTAGATTAATTTTACTTTAAGTTAGATTCTGTTAACAATAAAACTATAATAAGAAGAGGTGTGATTTAAAGTTGAAACTGACTTTTCGATACTCACAAGATTAAGTTTCTGCAAGCTATACTTTAAAATATGTCATATTAATTGTGCTTATTTATTGAAAAGTGTAATGAGATAGTAATGATACGACATTAATGACTATTTATAAATGTGTGTAAGTAAAAATCGAAGCATAATATATATATGTACTTTTAAAAATGTTACTTTTATGTTAAGGCCTTATGGTGAATGAATTATCTACAGTCAATTAATCCTTTAAATAATAGTGTCACCAAGGCAATTTAAACCAGCTTTTAGAAAACTATGGCCACTATTCGAATAAACTTACATGTGAACGCATTACGCCTTGGTTATATAGTTAATTTTGTGGTTTGGACTTTACAGCCATTTCAAAAATTAACGCAAAAAAATACAAGAGTATTAAAGCTAAATTTGTTTGTTATGTCCGATTATTTTTTCGTAAAAATAAATATTGAGAATTAAAAATTATGTCAAGTACTTAATAGTTTCTTTATATATACTTAGAAATATTTATTTTAAATGACTGAGTAGGTCAAAATAGCACATTTTAAAAGCTATTCTATATAAACGTGGATAATAAGTTAAAATTATATCATTTTTATAATAATTAGCCTATTATCATTTTGTATGTTTAATTTCATTAAAAATGAACAATAACTAATTCTTAAAATTGATTTTAAACGCACATTCAAGTCTACTCTGATTGTGATGTCATAATAATTATCAAAATACACATTTGATTATTCTAATCTATATAAATAAAAATAATAGTTGACGTTATAAATCATGTTAATCATTTTACTCCATTTTCGATTTTGCACCAGTTGATATTTTATACAATTTTTATTACTTACAATATATATGTATATATAATTATAATTTTTTTCAATTATTATATAGTATTGTATATTTTATAATCGAAGTGACGTTTTTCTTGAATGCTATGTAGTTGCTAGAGAAGTTTTAGTTAAATAATCACATTTTTGCAGTAATTGTTGTGAGAGTTGTAGACGACCGTCAAGAAGTATGCCTCTAAATTATAATTACAATTTAAATAATTAAGTTATGTGAATAATTTTCATCACTAAAATGAAAATATTTTGAAGTGTTTACATTGATTACATCTATTTACAAATGCGCATTATATGTGGGATGGTAAAATACATTAACAGGATATACATGTATCATATAGAAATCGAATATAATTGACTTAAATTATTGTTGTTATTATTATTAGTATTACATTAAGATTTTATAAGTACAATTTATTTATCTCAAATATACATTTGTTTATTGTTCACGACTGAAAAGTAAATTTACGTCTACCCGACGCTACTTTAGAAAATAAATAACTGTTCTATCGTGTGTATGAAATAGATTTATTTACGTTAAGCGTAACCAATTAGGAAGTTATATTTGAATAGTGTAAATAAAAATTTACATTGTTTAAAAAAGACGGAAAAATTATTAAATATTAGTAACTTTATATAATTTTATTACAATATTTCATTATAATACAATTACAGTTTTCTTTACAACAGGAGGACATTACGCGCATATATATATATATATATAGTTTCTTCAGCAATATTAATTTTTTGCAGAGGTCAGGTTGCTAATCATACCCTCAAACCCTTCTCCATTCTCTACCAGACTTGAGACCGGCTACGGTGGAGTTAATTAACTATATAGTAAAAAGATTATTATTCATTTTAAAAATTATATATATATATATATATATATATATATATAGAAAGAGAGAGGGAGAGAAAAGTTAACGAAAATAATTGTGATGAAGAGGTACACATACATTTCGGTTAAAATATTTTGATTGTTGAACTCAAAACTTTGTATTTTTTCTAACATTTAAAAGCAAATCACAAAATATTAAATGGAATCAAGCTTTTGATAAGTTTTAAAATATATAATTATTTATTTTTTGGTGAAAGGGTTTGGCAAAATGCGAATAGAATTTCATTATTCATTATGCACAATTTTAAAATTCCGAATTTTCATGTACAATCATATGGAACAATCTTGTTGCCCTATGCTCTTCATAGCGAAAAGGTTTTGAAATAAGTAATAATATAATCAATTACTAAATATTTTTATACCAAATCTTAATATAATGCAAAATTTTTACTACATACACACTTAAATAATGTGTTTATAATGCATTTTTACTATTAGCTTAGTGGACCAATAATGGAAAGGAATTGGATCTGTTTAATAATCACACACATTATGGTGGTCATCATTGGTCTGAACATGGAATCAATAGATTGTCATATTTTGATTAGTCTGGACAGTGACCATGGTGCCGTCCAGTTGACAATACTGACTAACAAATGTAGCTTTCTTGCGACAACAACAACATGTATTGTTTGTAATAATTTTACACTCAAATTAAATGTCGCTCAGTTGAAAATTCCATACTAAACAACAAGCAACAAGTTTCTATTTATTTTGTATACACGAATATAGTAGATTAAATACAGTGCACTTAAAATGATTTTTATAAAACCAGCCATTGTTAATTCCTAATTTATCACATTGTAATTATTGAAATATTGAATTACATGTTTTACGATTATTTAATGTGTTAAAAACAAATTTTCCACTTTTTTATAATTGTAAAATAAGTACAGAATGTCGTGTAGAATACATATTTGAAAAAATTATTCACTTAAATTTAAAAACAATTATTTGAGATTTATATTTTGCTAGACTACATTTTACAAAATGTTGGAATTTATATGAAAACGTCTGAAAAAACATGTTAATTAATATCAAGTAATTAAGATAAAAACGTCTTTTCTGTAAACCAAAATTCAATAATAGATTAATTAAATATATTTATTCAAACAGGTTTAAAAAAGATTGAATTTTTTTCTTGTTTTAACTTAATTGTATATAATGTACTAACATAAAATCTAGATTAATTTTCTTAAAACATCAGTTATAACGTCCAATTTATAACTGTATATTGACATATATACTAAATATTCAATACTATTAATAAGTATATATATATATATATACTGTTGTTTGCAACCACTGAAACAGTGCATAAATGACAAATCTGCTCAATATTCAAATAAATTTCAATTAGAATATACAATCAAGATTTTAATTACATGTTTGTCTTAAAAAAACTGATTCGTTAATTAAGTGAGATATTTCAAATAATTGTAACTGTATATAAATAGTATTTTAATTACAAAATAGTCTGGTAATATAGCTACTATTTGACTCAGATGTTGAAAAATGTCATGTTTTATTCACTAACATTTAATATTTAAAACAAATAATTGAACAATATGAGTAGAATAGTAATTTAATAATAAAGATGTATATACTCATTGTGTAAATTCGAACTTAAATAAACATTTTCATTTTTTTTTAATATCAAAACAACATAATAGTAACATTAATTTTACAAATTATAAAATAGTCCTGTGAACACTGCCGCCGAAATAGATGAATTTTATGAGCATCTAGAAGATTTATACTCCCGACTCAAAACTTCATCGCAAATAGTAGTTATTGGAGGAGATTCTAAGGACAGAGTTTTCAGAGATGATGTAAACCGACCCTGGATTGGCCCTTGGATAAAATCGCCTGAACAATGCGAGAACGGAAGAAGATTAAGTGAATTCGCGGTTAGGCGCAATATGATTCTCATGAACACTTTTTAGCACCCCTTTGAAACATTTGACAACATTTTGTTTAGGCTGTGGTAGGTATTCTTCCCAAATTGATTACGTTTTGGTTAGCAAACGCTGGTTTAGTGCAATCAGGAATTCCCGTGCAAACAGAGGTTGTCGAACAGGAAGTGAGAATGATACCGATCATTCGCTTGTTTCATGTTCGTTTCGTCTACGTTTCAGAATGATAAAGGCTGATTCTAGATTATTCTTTACTGACACATAGTGACTGAAACGGAAGATTGACACAGTTAGTTTGGTGCTTCCCGTTTAATCAACGTAAAAAGGCTCAACTGGTTGTCCGCCAATTCTCGATATTTTTATACACAAGCAAAGATATCCACGAGAAAAAGTGAAGCAAGATCACTGTGTACGGAATTTCGAAAAGGTTATGAGGAGGATGAGCAAAGACACGGATTCTGTAGCAGATGTTGAGTTCAGCCTTGTGTACACGAATAAACAATATTTATGTATATATATATATATATATATATATATATATATATATATATATA
Source organism: Cardicola forsteri (assembly GCA_025895645.1). Classification (NCBI taxonomy): domain Eukaryota; kingdom Metazoa; phylum Platyhelminthes; class Trematoda; order Strigeidida; family Aporocotylidae; genus Cardicola; species Cardicola forsteri. The sequence continues at coordinate 345,448 of JAKXYG010001093.1, read as the reverse complement.
TATATATAAATATATTATACAAAATAAGTATAGGGCAATAAGACAACATTTACAGCAAAACAACAACAACAAAGTCTCGTTGTCATTGAAGATTCTTCAAATCGAAGATTGAGCTTCTTATCGGCTTTCACTCAACCCTGTCATCTAGATACATGCGATCACTTCTTTGCCGTTGTTTGCTAAAATGGCGTCCTTTTATTGTTTCCGTAGTAGTATAAATTTTTTACAGAGGCCACGTTGCTAACCTTGCGCTCAAACCCCCCTCCTTTTTCTAGGCTTGGGACTAGCTAGATTGAAGCATTTCTGGTCCATACTAGTTAAAATAATGAAAGAACGAATGTGTAAATTAAAAAACATGATAAACTTGATTTATAATTACTTATTTAAAATAAGGTATTTTGAGTTTCTAAAAATTAAAGGATTATATTTGGACTTTTTTAGTTTTTAGTAATATTAAAAATGTTTATGAAAGTACATAAGTAAATAAAGATGGTGGCAAAATAATTTGATATATTAACTTAATTGATTATTATTATTATCGGATATTTTACAAACAACAGTTTTTAAAAGTGGACATCTAGCTATGCTTTATTATCATTATTATTATTATGGTTATTGGCTTAGAAACTCCGCCTAGATTGGATCAGAAATGATTCAATCTAGCCAGTCCCAAGCCTGGATAAAGGAGGAGGGTTCGAGCGCAAGGTTAGCAACCTGGCCTCTGTAAAAAATCCATACTGCTACGGAAACAATAAGAGGACGCCATTCCGGCAAACAACGGCAAAGAAGTGATCGCGCGTATCTCGATGACAGAGTTACACAAATGACAGGGTTGAGTGAAAGCCGAAAGGAAGCTCAATCTTCGATTTGCAGAATCTTCAATGCCAAAACCTTAACCAGTGTTGGGACATGGAATGTGCGCACACTTTTTCGTACTGGACAGTTAGAACAAGTCCTTCGAGAAATGAAAATTTACAACTTAGATATTTTGGGTATTAGCGAAATGCGATGGAAAGGTCAAGGTCATTTCAAGAGTGGAGATACATCAATTTTATATTCTGGACATGAAAAATATCATATTAATGGAGTTGGTATTATGTTGAGTAAAAATGCTGCTAAAGCTATAATTGGATGGAAACCTGTGAGCGACCGTATCATTTCAGCTAGATTCAACACCAGATTTGCAAAAGTAACAATTGTGCAAGTCTATGCCCCTACTGAGGCAACTGAGGAGAACCAAAAAGATATTTTTTATGATCAATTACAAAGTTTATTAGATGATGTGCCAAGAAGAGACATCAAAATTTTGATCGGTGATTTCAATGCGAAATTGAACAAAGATAGATCTGGGTACTCCTCAAATGTTGGACCACATGGCTATGCTGATAGCATAAATGATAATGGTTATAGGTTGTTGACGTTAAACAGTCATTGTGGAATGAGTATTGGCAACACTTTTTTCGCTCACAAAAATATACACAAGACAACGTGGGTTTCTCCAGATGGAAAAACAACAAACGAAATTGATTACATTTGTATTAGCACAAAATGGCGATCTTCATTGCAAGATGTACGTGCATATCGCGGTGCAGATGTTGGTTCTGATCACAATCTTCTTGTTGGAAAAATTCGTTTAAAATTAAAGACAGTAGAAACCACAAAAAAATTACATCCATTTTCGTGTGAGAAGCTTAAACAGTCAAATATCTCAAATCAATTTTACAATTCCTTAAAAAATACATTTCAAAATCTGAAAAGGGTAGAAAAGTCTGATGATCAATGGAAATTGTTTCATAAAACAATTACAGACTGTGCAGCAAATGTGCTAGGTAGAAAATGTCACTATACAAAGAAACAATGGATTTCATCAGTCTCATGGAATTTAATTGATCTCAGAAAGAAAACAAAATTAGAGAGAGATCAATCTAACAATCCTGTTATTTGGAAAATATTTGATGATAAATATAGAACTTTAGATAAACAGGTTAAAAAAAGCTGCCGCAAAGATAAGAATGATTGGCTAGAAAACAGATGCAGAGAAGCAGATAAGGCAGCAGCAAAAAATGATTCCAAGACTCTGTATAAAATTGTTAAACAACTGTCGGGAGTTAGAAAGAACACCGATATTCCAATCAAAGGAAAAGATGGTCGTTTACTTCTAACAAATGATGAGCAATCATCTAGATGGGTAGAACATTTTAAAGAAGTACTTAATCAGCCTATGCCAAATACTCTCATAGATTTTGATAATGATAATGATATGAATGTGACTCAAAATCCAGAAATATGCATTGATGACATTTCTGTAACTGAAGTGATTTATGCAATTCAAAGGTTGAAAAACAATAAGGCAGGAGGACTTGACGAGATAACTGCAGAGATGCTCAAACATGGAGGTGATGTTGTAGCAAATGAGCTTGCTCATTTATTTAATGTTATATGGCATAATGAACAAGTTCCAAATGATTGGCGACAAGGATTAATTGTTACCCTTCCCAAAAAGGAAGTCTGAATGATTGCAATAATTGGCGAGGAATAACCTTATTGTCTGTTCCTGGTAAGGTGTTTTGTAAAGTAATTTTAAATCGTTTAAGTAATGCGGTAGATAAACACCTTCGAGAACAACAAGCAGGTTTTCGGAAAGGAAGAAGCTGTATTGAACAAATACTCACTCTTCGTAACATTATTGAGCAAAGTCAAGAATTTCAGCAATCACTAACAATCAATTTTATTGATTTTATGAAAGCTTTTGACAATGTTCATCGAGAATCTTTGTGGAAAATCGTTAAGTTTTACGGAATACCGTTAAAATATGTGAATATTATGCGTTCGCTATACCAAAATTCAAGTTGCTGTGTTCGAACAAAAAATGGTCATACTGCTATGTTCGAAATTGTCACGGGAGTACGTCAAGGATGTATTTTGTCACCGTTTTTGTTTCTTCTGGTAATTGATTTTATTATGACTCAATCCATGAATAATTTGTCTTATGGTATCAAATGGAACCAAGGCAGATTAACGGATTTGGATTTTGCAGATGATATTGGTCTACTCAATGAAACCCCAGAAATGATGCAAAATATGACAACACGACTCAGTGATATCAGTTCTCGTATTGGCCTACGGATTAATTGTTCAAAGACAAAAGTGTTGTGCATAAAGTCAAACAATGATTTGCCCATCAAAATTAGTGGACAAAATATTGATACTGTTGATTCCTTTACATATCTGGGAAGCATCATTGGTAAAGACGGACAAACCGAAATTGATGTTAAAGCCAGACTTGGTAAGGCAATATCAGTCTTCAATAGACTCAGATCAATATGGTCATGTTCTTCCATTCGCCTAAAGACAAAACTTCGTTTGTACGCATCAATAATCATTCCTACGGCAATATATGAGAGTGAAACGTGGAAACGTACGGACAAGATTGATAAGATGGTGGATGTTTTTCATCGCCGGTGTCTTAGAAGTATTTTAAAGATTACCTGGCGCGATCACATTTCAAATGATGAGATCATGAAAAGAACTGACTCTCGTTCACTCCATGACATCATTACAATTAGACGAAGAAAATTACTTGGTCAAATTCTACGTTTACCGCCCGAAAGACCAGCAAGAACGGTTTTGGAATGGACAATTGTAAATGGTAAAAAAGGTTGGCAGACCAAAGAAAACTTGGCTAAGAACTATTCGGGAAGATCTAATTGAAATGAATGTTTCATGGGCACAAGCAAAACGTTTGGCAGAATGTTCAAATACATGGAAACATTTTGTTGTCTCATGTTCTCTTTGAATTACGAGACTTTGATGTTAATTTTTTGCTGTAATTGTAATCTTATTGCCCCATGCTTATTTTTTTAAAGCAAAAGGGTTTTGTAATAATAATAATAATAATTGGCTTAGATACTTCAAAAAAATTTAATATCTAATACACCCAAAAATTAATGGATATTTAAGTACATATGCATTACGATCTGCCTTCGAACTTTTTTTACAATTACTGTTAGCTTAAATATTTCAGTAGAAGTGTATTCAGTTTCATAGGATACGAAATGTGAAATGAAAAAAACGATAAATAAGAAAGGAATATTTAGTACAAAATGATTAGCAGTTTTTGAAGTGAAAACATAAAAGTACATCAATTAATATTTGAAAGATACAAGAACAGTTCATTCTTTATGAGTTCAGGGTTGGTTAGATATCTTGCTAAATAAAGAATGCACGAAGTATGGTAGATGTTTGTCTTTGATTGAATATGAATATATTTTCTCTTTGCTTTGCCAGCTGGAATTAATTTGTAGAGGTCGGTGTGTAGCGGTTGATTGTTGTCCTCCATTGTTCGTTTAATCAATAGACGACAATTCTTAAAGTGTCCCTCAATTATTTTGTTAGTAATTTCTACATGTATGATGCCTACTAACTTAGATGTTATAGTGGTACATCTTTTTAAAATAACAAAATTTTTTTATAGACCTGGAAATATAACTGGCCAGTAATACAGAATCATTGGGAAAAGAGTTGACCTAAAAAATAAATTGATTATTTTATTACTAAAATGAAGACATTTTAGTTTTTTATATAATAACAAAGACGCCTAGTCTTCGTAAATACTAGATCAAAGTAATTGAACCAAGTTGGTTTATTATTTAGGTTGACTCCAAGATACTTAAAATCATTACTAGGTTTTAGGTTAGTGTTTTTTTGAGCTGAACTGAGAATTTAAATTTTGAAGCTTTGAGGGCTTTATTGTTGTAAAATTTACCATTTTACATTTTTGTGGATTTAAGAGAAGATTAGAGACCTTTGACCATTCTTCGATTTCATTAGTATTATTTTTAAAGTGCTCAACGTCGTGACTTGATGAAATGCTACTGCATAGTACCATATTAGTATATTTAAATAAACCTAAGGTAGACGAAATTTTTAGAGGGTTGACAAAGTGAAAAAAGAAAAGAATGTAGTACCTCCCCTTGTAATACACCATTGCCATTATCCTTTAGAGTGGATATTTTAGAACCTCATTGTTGTTTTCGATCTTGATGATAATTTGATAACCATTTAATAATATGATTGAGTGAGTCTGTACCGATCAAATGCTTTATTAGTTTCTTCCTTGAGGTGCTGTTAAGTGCATATTTATAATCTAAAAATAAGTAGCTAATGAAGCATTTGTCTTTGTCTAAAGATTTAGCAATGTTGTGTACTAAGCTGGCTACACAATCTAAAGTTTATCAGTTGTTTTTGTAAGTAAATTGCTTGGAATCATTGCTAAGTTCTAGTGTCGAACTTAACTCCTTCAATATGACCTTTTCAGTGATTTTGAGTAGAACTGAAGTGCATGCAATAGGTCCGAAATCTGAAGCAGTTTTGGGATAAGATGTTTTCGGTATAGGAGTAATTCTAAAGGTTCTCCAAGAGTCTGAAATACTGGTCTCATTGATAGATTTACATTTCAATGAATGTTTAATTGTGGTGTAGCGACGTTTGAGCATCATTATATCCAGGCCATCTGCTCCTGGGGATGTGTTGCTTTTTAATTTAAATGGAATATTATGCATATCATGACTAACATCTGAGGTGTTACTGGGGAGGTTCTTAATATTGTTGTAATCTGTCTTTGTTAGAGGAGATGAATTATCTACAATAAAATGTTCGTTTAAAATATTTATATGTATATTATTAAATTTTTATTTTTTCCAAAAATGTTTTTTATTTGTTTCCAAATTATTTTTGGGTTGCTGTTGGAATAATAAGCCTTATTCGTACATTCATTTATTTAAAATTTTAACTTTATTATAACATCTTGACTTGTATGCCTTCTCTTTCAGCCTAAGTAATTTTTTAGCTTTGACGAGGTAATGTCAGTTATACAAAATTTTTGCTTAAGGCAAAATTTGTTGTATGTACTACTATGAGCATCCAAATTTATAGGTGATAACAGGACGTGAACCCAGACCTATCTAGCTGCACATTTAGTGTTTTAGACGATTTTACCACTACACCAGGTAAAATAATTTGTAAATAAATTAATATTTTGTAGTGTATTAAAAAAGTTAAATAACTTTTGTATTTTCTTAAAATTTGACTTTGTATTTTATCTTCATAATTTCACTCAATTATTGTTTATAAAACAGTTAACATTTTATGCAGTTTTTTATTATTAACTATATATATTTCATTTTTTATGAAGGGTTGCTGTTTCTGGTAAGTTTTCATTTGGTTTTATATTGAACCAATTTGAAACATTATGACAACTAATTTATCACGTTTTACTTTAATTAATGATCTTAATAGTAAAGATGTTAGCAATTACATACACGATAAACCTGTTAGTGGATCAAAAATGAACCAATCTACCCAGTCCAAAGTGTGGACAAGAAGGGAAATTAGATTTTTATACTGATATTGGTATACATTATTTGTTTTTAGAAAATATTTTACTTATACTGTTAAAATAATTTTTCTTAAATGTTTTAGTACAACTTAAATGTGGTTCATATAATTAAATAACGTCACAAAAGCGAATCAGTTATACTGCATTGATTTCGACAGCAAACCGTTTATCTATTATATATATATATATATATATATATATATATATATATATATATATATATATATATATATAATGTTTAAAATTAAAGGTTACAAAATTTGGTACACAAACACACTATCAAGGATGTACAAAAACCGCGGCATAGGATTTTTAGCAATATTAGATATAATAAATAGAAGATACGCACTGCTGATGATTCCAAATAAGGATGAAACAGCTGTACAGTGTTTCTGGTTGATTTAAAAACCAAGTGGATTTATCATTCAAGTAAATCTAACAATTCTAAATTAAAATTAATCCCTTAAAAACTCATTGATAAATGAGTGAATAAAAAGAGGTTTGTGGATTTTCTAAATAATGGAGGCTTAAAAACGTATTAATACCATAAAACTGTTTTTCAAATCATTGTAGTCATTTGTTTTTACTCGAATATCTAATATAATGGAAGTGCACAAAAGTTAACTTCTGTTCGATTTCTTATTGATTCTAGTTGCGGTTGTGTTAATTTATCTAAACAACAAATTGTCTAATCAATATATTTGTCGCAACAACTGTAAATATGCTGATAAAAGCAATTGGAGGTGTAAGTGTAGCTTTAACTGTCTTAATAATGACAATAAATGAGTTTTTGTATTGTGTAATATTCGTGCCTTTTTATCATTATTTTAAGCGTAGTTTTGAATAAAATTATAATATTTCTTTTGATCAGTTATTGGATACAAACTGGCTGAATCAATAAGAGGTTGAACGGAAGTAAATGTTTATGAACTTACTTTGTACGACGTCATGTATTACAAACAAATTACTAAATTGATATTGTGCTATTAAATATAAAAGATAGTTTGATATATGAAAACTGCAGTCTGAGAAATAAATGTATGAATAAGCATGTTAAAATTTATTGTATGATACACTAATTAACAATATAAAAATTGATAAACATAATTACACATTTCGTTAATCTTTATAAAAAAATATCGTGTATTATTTTTCATTCAATGGATTACTCAAATAAACCATGTGGCTTGATTATTAATTAAATATTGCGTATCATATTTGCATCTTTTTACTACTCACTTTGTAATGTACGTTGGAATACAACGAACCATGCAATAAATACTTTTATGCTTATTGGTTTGATTAAATTTTAATCTTTCTGGCCGTAAAATAACGTTTGTCAATCATTAAGCGTTTACAATATACAGAGTTGATGATTAAACTTACCTGTTGTTACATTAGATTATAAAAACTCTTGATCTAACAAGCATGGGACAACAAGATAATAGTAACACCAAACACAATGACTAAGTCCTATAACTCAAAATGAACATGGGACAGCAACTTGATTTTACCAAAATCATTGTTTGATCCCATATGACCTTAATTTTAATTAGGTATGCCCAAATGGTTCTTAGCCATATTTTTTGAGTTCTACCAACCTTTTTGCAAAGCCTAAGTGACTATTCCAAAACCATTCTTGCTGGTCATTTAGGCAGTAAACGTAGAATTTGACTAAGCAATTTTATTTGTCGGATTGTAATGCTATCATGTAGTAGACGGGAGTCAGTTTTTCTCATAAGCTCATTGTTTCATTTGTGATCAAACCAAGTAATCTTAAAAATTCTTTTAACACAGAGAATAAAAATGGTGAACCATATTGTCAATCTTGTCCGTGCTCTTCCATATCTCACTTCCATATATTGCTGTACGAATAATAATTGTTCCATACAAAAGTTTGACTTTAGGCAAATAGAAGAACATATTGATGTGAGGCTACAAAAAAACATTGTTTATCCAAATCTAGCTCTGACATCAATTTCGGTTTTTCCGTAATGATGCTTCCTGGATCGTGAAAGAATCAACGGTATTGATATTTTGTCTAATTTTAATGGGCAAATAATTATTTAACTTTGTGCAGGATACTTTTGTTTTTGAACACTTAATCCGTAAGCCAACTCGAGAACTAATGTCACTGAGGCGTGATCTCATATTTAATATCATTTCTGGTGTCTCACTGAGTAGATCAATACCATATGTAAAGTCCAAATCTGTTAATTTTCCATAGTTCCATTTGAAAACATAAGACAAATTATTCATAAACCGAGTTATAATGAAATCAATTACCAGAAGGTCAAGAAATCTCCTTTTGATAGAATAATGCACCAACGTGGTTTTATGGTAGATGATAAAACCAAGGGAGAAAGAATTTTGAAAAATCTTATTGGTCAATTTCCGTAAGTGAGTGTGAGTCACGTTGGTGAATTCTTCTATCAAAAGGAGATTTCTTGATCTTGAAAATTTATATAAGATGGAAAAATCAATATTTACATAGCACTATACGATTTATATTGCGTTATCGTGCAAAAGGTTATCTAATTCTTATTGGCTCCTTCTTTCGTAACTTTTCCCTTGGTTGGTTTTATCATCTACCATTTTCCCGACACATGCTCTACACATACTACTACCAAAAAGTTATCTTCCATGATCAATTACAAAGTTTGTTGGATGATGTCCCACGAAGAGACATTAAAATATTGATCGTTGATTTCAATGCAAAATCAAACAAAGATAAATCTGGGTACTACTCAAATGTTGGATCACATGGCTATGCTGTTAGCATAAATGATAATGGTTATAGGTTATTGATACTAGACAGCCATTGTGGAATGAGTGTTGGCAACACATCTTTCGCTTACAAAAATATACACAAAGCAACGCAGCTTTCTCTCGACGGATAAACAGCAAACGAGATTGACTATATTTGTCATCATCATCGGAGATAAACATCCCCCACCGGCTATTATCACCCAGGGTAATCCAAAAAACCAAAACATCTGCAAAAACGTCAACTTTTGTAGTGTGTACTCAAAGAACGATACTTGAGGTGTGTTGACATTAAGTGTTAATTGCATCCCGAGTTAAACCCCTCCAATGATCTCTGTTGGCTGCATAGGATAAACAAATGGACGCCCATTTAAATAATTTATTTGGACGAGGGCGCATGCCGCCTGACCTTCTTTTCCATCCCGGTAATGGGTGGGCTTCCATAGCTATTCTGGCTGGCGATCTACGTAAAACATGGCCAATCCATTTTAATCGTCTTTCTTTAACTGTGCTAGAGATACATGGCCAATAAATGTTAAGTGACTTACAAATATCTGGGAATAGTCGAAATATTTTACTAGTTATTAAATGAGTGCGTTCAATAGAGGACAACGAGCGAAACCATATGGATCTTAAACAGCTTTGCTCAAAATTAACAAGCTTTTGTGTATCCGCTTGGATGAGAGTTCACGTTTCGCATGCATAAAGAAGAATGGAACGCACTAAACGCTTATATATTCTAATCTTGGTTTTAATAGAAATATTACTTTTGTTCCATAAAGGTTTACTTAAACGCTCAAAGGCTGCAGCAGAGAGGCGAATACGACGCCGAATCCCTGAAGAACTGCATCCTTTATTATCTATGACCGAGTCTAGATACGTAAATCCATTAACCACAGAGAGTGGGCTACCATTAACAGTGATTAGATTTCTAAAGGGACGTTCGCTAAAACCACTGTTTTTTAGTATTAAGATATAAACCGTATTTCTCTGAGGCTTTTTGATTAAGTTCAACCGCATTTTGCAAATCTTCTTTGGTTTCTGCCATAAGAACCGCATCGTTTACATATTGAAGATCCGCTATCTTGCGACCATCATGAGTTATACAGTCCTCAAATGACCGGGACACTTCATCACAGATGTCATCAACTACAAAATTGAAGAGTGTGGGTGCTAAAACATCCTTGGCGGACACCTGAATTTATGTAAATTGCATCTGTTAAAGAATCTCCATTCCGTATTACTGCGTTTGACGATGTGTATAACGATTTAATAATGTTAACAATCTTGGTAGGAATTCCTTTACCAATGAAAAGATTCCACAGCAGGTTGCGATCAACAGAATCAAAGGCGGCTGAATATTTTATAAATGCACAATATGTAGGCTGTTGGTATCGCGAACGAAGTTCTAACATTCTACGAACAGTATGGATTTGATCCATGCATTCCATCCCAGGACAAAATCCAGCCTGGTTGGCTCGTGTTTGACACTCCCGTTCACCACGGATCCTGCGTAAGATAATATTTGCTAAAATTTTGAAGCTCCGCAAAGTAAGCTGATACCTCTATAATTAGCGGGGTCTGTTGTGTCTCCTTTCTTATGGATTGGGATTATAATAGTTTCTGGAATATTCTCTTCTTTCCAAATAGAGTTTATCAAGGAGTATAAATCTTGTATAATATTTATCCCGCCATATTTAAAAACTTGTATTGGTATGCCATCTACTCCTGTAGCCTTCCCATCTTTCAGTTGATGGCATGCTAAGATAATTTCTTTGTGCGAGGGGACTCTGTCGAAACTACGTATGGGGGATTGGGGGGTTGTGTATGGAGTTGATTGGAAACCTTCGCCGCTTCGTGTTTGATGGGATTAAGTAATTTCGCAGTGTGATGTCCATTGATCTGCAGAAATCGCCGATGAGCGTTGATTTTGGAAGGAATGTCTTTTGCAAAGTTTATTGATCTTGAATAAGGTTTGAGTATTGTTACGCATTGCAACATCCTCTAATTCCTCAGCTACATGCGACCCATATTTCTCTTAATCATTATTCAAATTCGTTATATATTCCTGTATCTTCTTGTCTTCATCCAATTTTCTGTGCTGGTTTTTGTTCAAAAATTCATTTTGTAAAACTTTTATGGAGTTGAAAATCTGGAATTTTGGTCAAATGTTGAGTTTTTTGGGTAATTACCTAGAGGCTGCATTTATTTTAGATGTGATTAAGTTCCAATTATGTTCTACTTTATTATTGTAATTAATGGAAGGACCAGCATTTACATATGCTTTTTCAAATGATTCCTGAATATGGGACGCATTTTTAATAGATTTATAGTCTGGGCGATTAAAGTGCTTTCGTTTGGATCGAAATTTAAGTGACAGTGTGCACTTTAATAACCCGTGATAGCATCCATTTTTCGTTCCAGTACAGCAACCGTGGAATGCACGCACGTCTTTAATTGATGAAAACCAGTTACGAGAGACAAGAACATAGCCAATTTGAGAGCGGCAATCATGTCTCTTATACGTGGTTAAGTGACGTAGATAATGTTGGAACATTGTGTTAGTAACTACTACATCATGTTGTAACGCATAGATACTAAGATAGTCACCGACTAGCAGTCGTCCATTTTCCAACTGCTGAGCAGCAAGCAGCACTTAACCTAGCGTTAGAATCCCCCATTACCATTATAAAATTCGATTTGTTTTCTAAATTAGTTGTGGCCGCCAATAGTTCATTAAATGTTTGTATTTCTAACTCTGTGTGACTTGATGTGGGAGCGTATACATTTACTATACCTAAAATTAAATTCCCAGTCTGAAAGCGGGCGGTCATGATTCTAGAATTAATAGGGCACCAATCAATAAGAGCTTCCGTTGCACTTGAAGACGTAATAATTGCAACAGCATATCTGGCGGGTCCAGAAATATCGCATTGAGAAGGCCAAAAGGTTGATCCCGAAAGTAATTTTATAGCACAAGCTCCTGAATAACAGGTTTCTTGAACACATAGAATATTAACATTATGACGGTGAAACTCAGCAGTAACACAATCTTGCGCAACCAGTGTAGACAGTGAGCGCACGTTCCATGAGCCAACGTTAAGCGGATATTTTGGTTTTAATGGGCAAATCCTGGATTTAATAACCGGTGCATTATGGCGAGTAATATTCACAGAGCAGGCAGTAGCGTCGCGAGTCACATTCTGCCTTGTTTGAGCTCTGAGGATGGTGTTTTTTTGAATTTGGTCATCAGTATCTGCCCTGTTGACCACGGCCTTTAATTGATTTTTGTGAGAGTTTTGACCGCGAGTATATACCAGTTAGCCGCGGCCAGCCATCCTGGTGAGAAGACGAGCAATTTTTAAACCACCTTTTCTAGGCTTCTCTCCGAGTGGAGCAAGCAGTGATGTCCCTAAATAGGGTTGCTTGGTGATAATACTCAGGGTGACACCGATAACCATTGTCACCTTCTTGTCAACGCGTTAACGACCTTAAGGCCTGAGTATCCGTTTGGTCCACGGCTGTTTATTTGACACAGCCTTATTCACAGCTAACCTTTATTGCTAAAGGTTATTCCACTATCCACCACTTATGGATGCGCTAAGTAGGGGTCGGTCTCCCCCCTTAGCCATTTTGTATTAGCACAAAATGGCCATCTTGTTGCAATATGTACGTGCATATTGCGGTGCAGACGTTGGCTCTGATTATAATTTTGTTGTTGAAAAATTTCGTTTAAAACTAGAAAGAGTAGAAACCACAAAAAAATACTTCCGTTTTTGCGTGATTAACTTAAGCAGCCAAATATCTCAAACCAATTTTGCAATTCCTTAAAAAATAAATTTCAAAATCTGAAAATGGTAGAATAGTTTGATGATTAATGGAATTTGTTTAAAAAAAACATTTACAGACTGCAACAAGTGTCCTGGGCAGAAGATGTGGCTCTACAAAGAAACAATAGATTTCATCAGTCTCTTGGACTCAATTGACCTCAGAAAGAAAACAAAATTAGAAAGAGATCAGTACAATAATCCTGTTATCTGGAAAACTTTAGATAAACAGATTAAAAAGGCTACCCTAAAGATAAAAATGATTGGTTAGAAAATAAATGCAAAGAAGCAGATAAGGCTGCAACAAAATTGTTTCCAATTTTGCATAAAATTTTAAAGAAGTACTTAATCAGCCCATGCCAAATACCCTCATAGGTTTTGATAATGATAAAGGTATGTATGTGATTCAAAATCCGGAAATATATATTAATAATATTTCTATAACTGAAGTGATCCATGCAATTCAAAAGTTTAAAAACAATAAGGCAGAAGGACTTGATGAAATTACTGCAGAGATGCTCAAACATGGAGGTGACGTAGTAGCATGCGAGTTTTCTCATTTAATTAATGTTATATGGCATAGTAAACAAGCTCCAAATGATTGGCAACGATGAGTAATTGTTACTCTTCCCAAAAAAGGAAGTCTGAACGATTGCAATAATTGGCGCGGAATAATCTTATTGTCTGTTCCTGGTAGTGTTTTTCAAACAAATTTTAAATCGTTTAAGTAATGCGGTAGATAAACATTTTCGAGAACGACAAGCAGGTTTTCGAAAAGAAAGAAGTTGTATTGAGCAAGTACTTACCATCCGTAACATTATTAAACAATGCCAAGAATTTCAGCAATTACTTACAATCAATTTTATTAAAGCTTTTGACAGTGTTAATCGAGAATCTTTGTAGAAAATCGTCACGTTTTAATGAATACTGTACTTTGTGTGAATATTATGCGTTCGTTATACCAAAATTCGAGTTGTGTTTGGAAAAAAATGGTCATACTGCTATTTTTGACATTGTCACGGGAGTACGTCAAGGATGTATTTTGTCAGCATGTTGTTTCTTCTGGTAATTGATTTTATTATAATTCAGTCCTTAAATAGTTTATCTTATGGCATCAAATGAAACCATAGCAGATTAACAGATTTGGATTTTGCAGAAATAATGCAAAATATGACAACACGTCTCAGCAATATCAGTTCTCATATTGTTCAATGATCAAAGTATTGTGTACTAAGTCAAACAATAATTTGCCCATTAAAATTAGTGGACAAAATATTGATACTGTTGATTCCTTTACATATATGGGAATCATCATTGGTAAAGATGGAGAAACCGAAATTGATGTTAAAACCAGACTTAGAAAGGTAATACAAGTCTTTCACACAGTCAAATCAATATGGTTATGTACTGCCATCTGCCTGAAAACAAGACTTTGGTTGTACGCATCAATAATTATTTCTACGGCAATATATGGGGGTGAAAGGTAGAAGTTAACAAGCGAGATTGATAGGATGTTGGATGTTTTTCATCGCCAGTGCCCTAGAACTATTTTAAGGATTACCTGACACGATCACATTTCAAATAATGAGATCATGAAAAGAACTAACTCTCGTTTACTACATGACATCATTACAATTAGACGAAGAAAATGATTTGGTCAAATTCTATGTTTACTGCCCGAAAAACTAGCAAAAACGGTTTTGGAATAGACAATTGAAAATGGTAAAAGAAGAGTAAGTAGACCACAGGAAACTTGTCTATTCGGAAAGATCCAATTGAAATGAATGTTTTATGGGATCAAGCAAAACCTTTGGCAGAATGTTCAAATACGTGGAAAAATTTTGTTGTTTCATGTTCTCTTTGAATTATGAGACCTAGTTGTTGTTTTTGCTGTAATTGTTATCTTATAACCCCATGCGTATTTTTATTGCAAAAGTGTTATGTTATATATATATATATATATATATATATATATATATATATATATATATATAATTTATGTTTAAATTGAAACATTCGTTAAATTTTATCTCAACAGTATATGTAAAATATATTGTAGAAACTAATATTTTCTACCAATATCATAAAATTCCAGTTTAGGTACAATTTACATGTGCTTTATATAATTTGATAGTGTCACAAAAACGTATGGATTATACTGCATGAATTTTGACAGCCGTTTATTTATTTACTATACATATAGGGTCCAAAATGGGACCTGTCAATAAACTCTTATTTCTCATTATTTTTTCAACAATTATTATATGGGCTAACAATACTTACAGTTAATTGTTCTTTAATGTTTTTATAATTGTAATTATATAAGTGTTTTAGAATTTTTAGATAAATAATATTCAAATGTATAAATGTTAATAGTTACACTTAGAAATTATATGCATATTAAGTTAATAACATAAAACGATTAGGCAAAAATAATTTTTTTAAAACATTATTTCTTTTACATAATGTTGCAAATGCTTTCATATCCCGGCACACGTTACTGCATACATTTTATTTAAAGAAAATTGATTAGTTTTCAAATTTTCTATGTACATAAAATTTAACATTAATTATGGTGTGAAGAGATCAAAGAAAATTTTTTAATACTTGACCTCCCATTTTTGTTTTATTGACTTGTCAAATTTTTTATTTTACTCCTTAACCTTAGCATAATTTTGAACACCTATGCCTGTTGATTACAATGAGTTTAGATAATTGAAGCTTTATCCTGACTGCTAAAAATTAGGAACAAATAATTAAAAGTTATAATTTTGGTTGAACTTTGTAACTGGATCTGCACCATTAACCAGTAAACAAAATGATTTCTTTATAATCACCAAATTGAAAAGAAACAGAATGAAGCCCATTATATAAATACAAAACGAAGAATTAGCTAATTTTTTATATTTACTTATCTGCAATCGGATGAAATCAGTTAATTTCCAGTTTGAGAAAACGTTAAAAAAGTTCCGTTAACAGCATAACATAAAAAAGACCTGTAGAATTTGCAAAAATGTATGAAAACCGTTCAGTTTGTTTCTGGAAATTGATTTATTTTACTGATAAATGTGATTTAAAGTACAAACCATGGACGGCTATTTATGGTCCCGATTTTTCTTAAAACTACAACTGCATTGTTAAAAAGGTTGCGCATCTATCATGTCCTCATGGATATTATAGAATTAAGTTTGAACAACTGCCAAAATAGAATTTAAAAAATAACTACATAACCAGCTCAAAATTTATAACCATTTTCAAAGAATCTCTTAGGACTAAACAATAACAAAATGCTTCAGGGCATTTAGTGGTTGTTTAAGACAATGCTCCAGTACATGCGTTGAAAAATGTAACGTGTTTTTTATGATAATTTAAAATTTAACGCATTTTTTTATTGTTTCGATTAAAGATTTCTTAAATATAAAGAAACTGACCTTTATTCAATTACCTCCATACAACCTGGACCTCAATGTAATCGAAAATCTTTCTAGTTATCTTAAACGAGAGGTAAATCTGATAGAAAATCAAGGCACGCTTAAGAAAAAAATTAATTGTGTTGAAAAATTGAATTCGATAAGATATCAATAATTTGGTTAATTCCTATCTAAAGTGTTTAAGAAAAGTTATAAAACTTATGGTTATTTTTTGAACTACTAAATTTGTAAAATTGGTGATATCTATTATCTATATACATATAGATACATATTTTATAATATAATTTATTTTCAAGTAAATAACGTATTAGTATTTCTATCTTATCAAAATGTGTAAATTGTGGGTTTTTAGTCTAAGCGAGAATTTGGTAATGCTATTTATTAAAAAATAGTTTAATTGTTTTAATTATTGGTATTGCTAAAATAATGTTTAAGAGTTAGTTTAGTAGAATGTTGATGTGCCTAATATGCTTAAGTGACATGAGGAAAGTCAATTAATTTCAATGTGTTAATTTTGACACTGCCCATTTTAGCCCTTGTATATGTACAATAAAACCAAGTGACTATGACTTAGTAATTTAATATTAACATATTAGCACATTAGTTACCACTTGATTAAAATTTATTACACATTTAAAAGGAAAGCGGAAACCAAAAATATATTTATATTAAAACACAAATAGTTAATTAAATTTTTATTCTAAAATTAAAATATATATATATAAAAAACAACTTTGTAAAAATTAATGGTTGTTTATTTGGTAAAAACATTGTAATATATATTTAATTATTTATGTGACTATAAAATACTCCCATTATAGCAGTATTTAACTTTACAATGCATTTATTGTTCATTGGTAGAACAAAATCCTAATCATTGAACTTTTACCTTTTCCAAAGTGCCGGGGTGGTCTACCAGCACAGCACTCGATTTGGACCTGATTGGGCATGAGTTCAAATCCCAAATGCGGGGCCACATTCGGCTTCGCTAAAATGTCTATTGCTGAAAGATAGATGTTTCCTGTAAAATATTCAATGTAGTAAAAATAAATAGAAAATAATTTGTTTCTAATAATTTCCAAATGTAATTATTTTAAGCTGTTATTTCATTTATTAAAGAAATTCAAAAAATATAGTTTTGTTATTAATATAAATTGTTTACAAGTTAATTACAATTAAACCTGAATTACAAAATGCAAATCATTTTTTAAAATGTATAATACTAATAATGAATCACTCAGATGCATAAGTGTGAATATTAAGTCGCTTTTAATATGTTTGCTTTACCACAACTTTAAACATAATTTACATGCCTACATGTACATGGATTAAATTATTTTTGGATTTTTACATTTTAATAATGTCACACTGTGTTTACTAATTAGTTTATGTGGTACGATTTGTTTTTCAATAAATGAGATATGCATACTTAGTTAAAGTATTGATTATTATTGCGCGATTTGTACCTTATTGATTTCTTATTGTAAAATAAATTTTTAATGTATTTTTTAAATAATTTTTATATGCAATACAAACAATTAATTTTTGTAGTTTAATTAATTAGGTGCTTTGTTTGAATTATTGGTTCTGATAATTAAAAATATGCTGTTGTGATGTCGTGTGTTTATGATGTAAATTTTAAATAAATTACAAATTTCAATTTTATATAGATAATAAATACGCGGATTAGTTAATACAAGTATTAGTTAAATCAAAGCATTATTTTAGAATTGTCAGATTTACTTAAGAAAGTTAACCAGGACACTGTACAACTGTTTACTTTGATGACTTCAAATAAAGATGAAACAGCTCCTGGTTGACTTAAAACCTAGTAAATTTATTATTTAAGTGAATTTGACAATTCTGTATGACAATTCTAAAACAAATAATTCTTAAAAAACCCATTGATAAAGCATTATTGTTTGCCATTTTTGGTTTCAATCTGTTTTTACACATTTTATTTACTTAATCCATAAAAATAGTGGACAATATTCCGATTGTTCACAGGAAGAAATTACATTATAACTATTGCATAGAATAAACAATATGTACATAGAACTAAAACCAATAAGGGAACACTACTCTAATGAATTTTTACTATAAACTGACATAATGTGTCATAAAGTTAATAATTTATCTGTATTTGTTAGAAAAAAGGCACATAAAAGATACCTTTATTTACGCATATACAGATCTTAATTACAAGATTTTTAGCGCTATATTATTATAAGTTATGTTCTAAAACAGTTTTCTATTTAGATTTTGATAATAAAATATCATAATACTTGTAATTTCTTATTCATTATTAAATCGTAATGAAAATTGCCATATATTAACATATTTATCAGAACTTTATAGCTGTAGTTATTTTGTACTTCAATGTCAGACAATCAAAATAAAATAACTCTGTTAACAAAACTTTTTTGACTCATCGTATCATTAGGTTATGCTTAAAATGTAACTTAATATAAAAACCTAGTTACCTAAATACTTCATGTAATTTTCTTTCAATTCACACAACATAGATGTTACATTTCGTCCTACATTCCGATATCGCAATATGAGAATAAAAAATTTAAAAAGTGGATTATGATCAATGAGTAATATTATATCTGAAGCATATAAATCTGCATCACTGATTATATGTACAAATTTTTATATGCATTTAATTGTATACAAATGTAGTTATTCGAGAGCAGAGTGTAACTTCCAGGTTATGTGAATGAGATTTACTCTAAATGGAGAAAATGTTAAACATGTTGCTAATATAAACTTAAAAACTGAAATTTTGAATTCCAAAATAATTTCAAATATGAGCGCATCCTAAGCATTAGTTACAAATAGTAACAAAAAACCAACACGTACAATAATTGTATACTTATCCAGAAACCAGTGCCAGGGTGGTCTAGCGGTACAGCGCTCAAATTTGGGCCTCGGTGGACATGGGTTCGAATCTCATCGCCGGCACTAAGATGCGGGCCCACGTTTGGCTTTGCTAAAATGTCCACTGCTGAAAGATGTTTCTCGTAAAATATTCAAAGTAGCAAACAACGTAATAAATAATCGTAATTCTTTTACGTATGTATAAAATAGCTCACAAACAAATTTGTTTAAAAAAATATATTGAATATAAACATTATGCAGAACATTAAAATAATATAAAATCATTCGTGAATTACTTTTGTGTTTAATTATCTGCCGAAAAACTTTTTAAAATTTAAATGAAACCAATGTAAAAATATACATATTTCAAATACACATTACTTTAGCAAAAAACGATTTTCATCAATAAATTATCTACCGATAAAACCAACCAATGTAAAAAGAATTAAAAAAAATCCTATTGGTCAATCTTTGTTGGTGCATTCTTCATCAAAAGGGGATTGTTTGATCTTGGAAATGTATATAAGATGGAAAAATCAATATTTACATAGCACTATACTTGTATTGCGTCATTGTGCAAATTTGGTCACACATTGAGAAACTTTTCAATCCCCAACTCACGAGTAATCACACACTCACACAAAAGGTTATCTGATT
Organism: Cardicola forsteri; assembly: GCA_025895645.1. Taxonomy (NCBI): domain Eukaryota; kingdom Metazoa; phylum Platyhelminthes; class Trematoda; order Strigeidida; family Aporocotylidae; genus Cardicola; species Cardicola forsteri. The sequence continues at coordinate 325,487 of JAKXYG010001093.1, read as the reverse complement.
CTTATTGGTTCCTTTTTTCGCAACTTTTCCCTTTTTCCCATAAACAGTAACAAAATTATTGAGGTTGATGGTTTATCTTTGCTTATTAATAAGTGAGACAAAAGATGGTATTTTACAAATGACATCGTTTTATGTTACAATTGTAACTAGTGCACAGGATTGGAATGCAATTCGATGAAGTCAATTGTGAGGTTAGTTTGTACTTTACATTCCTTAAGTCAAACAATACCTTAATAACATAGTGAGTATATTTAACCTACAACTACGATATTATATATGTATAAGTAATATAAAAATGTTTATCTTATTTTCGTACATTAGACTAGTATGTGTTAAATTCTTTTAGATATTCTGCATAAACAGTGAACATCAAATTATTTATATTTCTAACGCATTCTCTACTTGCATACTTCCTACATAAATGAGCAATGATAGGCTATTGATAATAATTAGGTTCAATTTGTGCATGGTACGACTGTACTCAATTAACCTAATACTTTTAATACGTAGGTTATACAATTATTTCAATATTTAGCTTTGCTGATGAAAGGTTAGTTTTTCATTATTCCTTATTTGTTATTAAATCATAATAGAAATAATTTTCAAATATTGTGTAATATTCTTAACATATTTGTGCTTTAAGCCGAAAGGAAATCATTCTTTTACCAAAAGATCCTTTGACATTGGATTAACCATAGTTACCAAAAGATATGTTGTAGTTTACACAAAATTAAAGTAAATGTAATGTGACAATTACTACAGGGGATTGACTATTTTCACATTTCACGGAAGTCAATAAATGTTGTAACTACGCTAAAGTGTAATTCAAATCGATAAAATGAATGAAACAAATAACTTATACTTGATATACATTATACTTTTGATAACAAAGTAGGTCGATCCCCATAGAAACTGAAATTGATAAGCATTTTAGTAATGTTATTTGGTGCAATCCTCTATTATCACATAAATAAGACCAAAAGTACAAATAGCATGATGTTTTAATAACAGTGATGCTATTTCAGATAAATCTAAAAGATGTTTGTTTAAGCTGAAAGTAAAAAAGTAATAACAACATAAAGCTAATTTAAGGATCAAAATATTTGGCAATGTTTGAATTCTTCGTGCTTACAGCTATTACCGCTTTTATCTGAGTTGGCTGTTTGTTGTTAGATCTAAGTATATGTAACTTATCTAGATAATACATTAAAAAAGTTCTGAATGAACGTACTGTTAATATATCTTAATGTAATGTAGGTGACATTAAAAGTATAGATTTATTATTGTATTATCTTGCTATGTTCTGGCAATAAAATGTCTACATTTTTGAGAATATAGTAGAGTGTTAATTGTAAATTGCTTTTGATCAACTGGCAGTAATGGTAAATAAATTAAAGAATTAATTTTTCAATTTTTTTAAAAGTATTTGGTTTAAAAAAAATTTGTTTATTTAAACAAATGACGTCGTTATTGTCTAAATAGTTTTCACATAAAAGTACAATGGGAACGTACGCATTTACTTTAGCAACTAAGTACCAACAAAATATAAGTTATCTATAGACATTAATATTACGTCGACATAGCTACACGCTTAGCATAGATCAAGAACTTTTAAATTTTATTGCGTCACACACACGACACAGTGTCAATAAACGTTAAAGTGCAAAATTTACAAATTACAGTCGCAGCTGGAAAACAGTAATTAATAAAAAATTGCTTCATTTCCAGGGTAAAAGTAGGAAAAGAAAAGCAATTGTATAAATTAAAAATTATTATTAAACTGGATGTTATAATTTTTTTTTAATGTTTTTTTTATTATGAGGACAATATTTTCGAGGCTTCTAGCTTACTAATGCTATCGTATTTCATAAATTATTTTCGTTTTTGTTACAATGCAATAAGAGGCATATAACTAAACCAGTACTTTAGTCTTACCAATATATTGGTTTATACCAAACCGGTGAATGAATTTTTTTCTGGAACAAAATTTAAAAATGAACAATGCTATGAATAACATCTTGCTTAAGTAAGGTACTGTTTTACATTAATTAGACTACTTTACGATACAAAGTGAAATAAGATCATTTTTACAAATTATTATTTGCAAATAAAGAAACATTATCATACAATGAGAAAATGAGAGCCGTCAATAACATTACACAAGTCTTTGAATTTACCAATAGATGGACACTGACTGCAATTGTAGCAGGTGTAATCATTGTTTAAAATAATTTATGGTTTATGATAACCCTTTATCTAGCTTAATTATGTCCCATTTTATGGACTCGTTAAATGTATCATGATGTCAAAATATCAAATAGATTCCTTATTATTATTATTAAAAACATTGTTATTACTGTATTCTTAATGTTAACCACATTTTAAATTAACTTGGTTATAGAAAATTGTTTTATTCAATTATCCGATTTTAAATGTTTAATAAACAGTAGAATTTTACAAACGGTTAATCTACTTTCTTTGTTAACAAATAACATTGACTGATGTTTATTATAACATATACATTTATAATAATGCTAGTAGATTTAACTTTTCATAAATCTATTTTATAGTAGTTAAAGGTTTCTCTTTACTCAATTTATAATACATTTTCCATCCAATTATAAAACATTAGTAACACAATTGCAACGTGAACACTTAAAACATAAGAAACGATAGGAAATTTTACAATTAGTGTCGTCACTATTTCATACATATTTTAACGCCACTGAATAAATGCTGGTCTTAATTTGTTTGTTTTCTATTATCATAACCTATGTGGGCAAACAACTGAAGACTAAGTATTTCCAATTAAGAAGTATTGGATTGAATCATCGTAAAACGTCCGCGTATTTGTTAAACACATTTGCACAGACTGAAACTTTAGGATTTATTATGAACATTTTAACTAAATGCACTTATCTTTCTAAGTTGAAAATTAAGTTTTTTTGAGGTTGATTCTACACTGTACATAACTGTTAGAAATATAATATCAGGACAACAATTAACATTAGCTGGAATTTGGTTTTTTACAAATTTCAAGTATAATTTCTGTTTAATAGAAACAGTAATATCATTAGTACTGTTTATGTCGCGCTATTATTTTCTTGCTAACATCAACTACTAAAATCTTTCTAAGCTCATAAAACATTTGAATTTTTAATAAAAGTAAGTATGATGTACAAATTATTATATTATACTATAATAACAATAGGAAATAAACGGAATGTCTATATTATAATACATTGTATTTAATGATAATAAAGTATAAAAATTATAAACTGCAATAAATAGATTTTTGTTTACTTAATTTATATAAACACTTGGCATTAGATTATTAAGTATTTGTAACACAACTGCAATGTAAATAGTTATCACACAAAATAGCGGTAATAAATTTTGCAATTACTACAGCAAGGAATTCATGTAGGTCTTGTAAATTTGTTAAATAACGACTAATGATTACATTACAAAAGAAATAAACATATTGCTTATAAAAACTTCATAGCTTATATTTTAAATTTATATAAACTATAAGCGCAAACTAAGCGTTAGTTACAAATAATTGCAAAAACCCAACACGTACAATAAATTTATACTTATCCAAAAACCATTATAATCGTAATTATTTTACGTACGCATAAAATAGCTCAAAAACAACTTTTTTTAAATATCTTAAATATAAACATTTTAAAAAATACAAAATTATTTGTGGATTACTTTTGCGCTCAACAAACTGTCGAAAAACGTTTTTAACTCGAAATAAAACTTATCTAAAACTGTACATATTTTAAATACACATTACTTGTGCAAAAAATGATTTTTTATTAAATGGAATTAATCAAATAATAAATTTGTGTTTCTAAATACACCTAAAATATGGTGTTACACAGAACACAACTCGGAATTATTTACAATTAGTATCTGTAATTTTCTTTTCTGCTCTTTGCCGATAAACAACTATGTATGGTCCTTCAATTCTCGTACAACAATTTTCACCTGTTCCCAGGCAACATAACAACTGCTTCACAAAAATTTGCGTTGTAAAATGCAGTGTACACACACATTGTTGTCTTATATACAAGTCTCATTTTTAATACCGTGACTACCTATAAATGCACTAACGTTCCCCATAATTACAATTAATAAGATTGACAAATAAGAATGATTAATTTTTTTTGTTTTTGGTTGCGTAGAACATGTGCTGTTAAACTGTATCTTAAATATTGTATACAGGTTACTACCCCTATTCTAAAAAAAAGAGTTTGAAAAACAATGACAAAACTATTTAGTAACTTAAAACATAAACTATATGATAAAAGTTTAAAAATTCTTAAGTTATTTCCGTTAGGCAATACAAGACTCCAAGACAGTCTAATATTAGTTTATCGGTTTTTAAAAACAAAACGATTTACACAAGCTTTTGATGTCGCGCATGGTTGTTTAAGAGGTTATGAGTATAAACTCTACAAACCTAGAGCCTTAATCCGTTTTAGATAACACTGCTTTACCCATAGGGCTATCTCTGAGTTAAATAAACTTTTTTTTTAAATTGTCACAGTTTCAACGTTTTGTTTATTTAAATTATGTAATGATAAGTCTATACTTCCTATTTTATTTATTTCTTTATATGAATGGTCTTTATTCCAGGATTAGTATTTTTAAAAAGTTTATTGCTATAATTCATGTTTCTATCGGATATATTAATACTTTTAGATATATGGAGAACCGAGGTTTAAAAGGAATATTCTATTTTCTACTTATTTTATGTATTGTGTTCTTGTTTATGCATTACAATGTAAAGTTTACAATGTAATTTTGGTTACCATTGTATATAAATAACCATAATGTTTAAACATGTAACAAAAATTTCAAATAAAAAATAATACCTTTTTTTGTACTTTAAACATGGTGTCAGACTGGGCATCAAAAAACGCGCTTTTTTACTTTTTTTAAATGTAAGTATATCAGTTTTGGGAACCCTTTGGGCAATGCTTTCAGAGCATTCACCCGAAGTAATGTTATCACCTCAGTCCAATTTATAAGAGATTTAAGTTTAACTTTCACTCTTTCTTTCTTATTTTAACTCATTATACTGTAGCCGCGCAAAAAAGTTTTAGGCTTATTAACATTATAAACTTAATTTAGTAAATATTTCTCCCAGCCGCGCGCGTTTACTATATATGTTCTATATAAGGCATCACCTTGAATATTGCATTCAAGTTACGTCCCCCATCCTAAAAAAAGATATCGTCCGTTTAGATCAAGTTAAAAAAAATCTTCTAAAATATCTAAGACTTTTTATAATGTAGATTAAATTAATTGATTAAAATTACTAAAATTCTTCCCTTTATGCATTAGAAGACTCCGAGGCGACATTATTTTAGTTTACCAACTCGTTAGCTTAAGCCGTAGTAATAGGTTTTTTGATTTTTTCTCAGGACTTGCTAAGGGGACATCAGTTCAAATTTTTAAATCCTTGAAGACATATGTACTTTTCTTTGTGGATGTTACTACTTTTATAGGGTAATTACAGCACAAAATAGTCTGCCGTCTCATACTGTGTCGGCACCTTTCTCTTATTATTTTAAGCAGACCTATAACAAACGTCCTCTCTAATTTTATTTAGTTTCTCTGTTTTTTTATTTTTTTACCACTACAAATATTTTAATATTTTAAAACCAATGGTCAAAAAAAGTTTTTTCTACTCAACAAGTAATTTATCTTGTATTCTGTACTCTTAGTAATTTTTGGCTTTCATAAGAATGTATACAAAATAATAAACAAAATAGAATTTTATTTAACAATAAATAAATGGATTACATTTTTTACGTTTTCAGAAACCATTAATTTTAAAACTATTACTTTAAACCTGTCTTTAATGTAGATTCTTTTATTAACCCACCTCTTGAGCCCTCTCTTGACTCTAAGTGTCTTACCATCATGCCCAGTTGGGTCGCAAAATATCTTAGCCAGCTCAAATCCTCTTCTAGTGGAGCTGACAAACTCTATCCGAGAGTTCTTAAAGAGTGTGCTCCAGCATTAACTCCTCCCCTCGCCCACATTTTTAATCTCTCTATTCAACTAGGTAAAGTACCTGCGATTTGGAAACTTGCTTTTATTCATTTGACCTAGCAAATCTAGCAAAATCCTAGAGAAAATCATCAAATCTCATCTCATTAACTTTATTATGAATAATAATCTAATAAATCCTGCCTAACACGGGTTTATGCCAATGAGGTCCTGCTTCTCTAACCTGTTGTTGTTCACAAAAAGCGTAACTCGTATGTTGGAATGCTCCTCCTCCGTTGATATCATAGACTTCGACTTTTGTAAAGCCTTCGATAAAGTACCTCACTTCGCGCTGTTAAGTAAGTTAAAATCACTTGGTGTAAGTTCTCCACTCCTAATGTGGATATGTGACTTTCTTACAAACCGTCAATTTATTGTTAAGTTGGGTAACGTAACCTAGGTACCATTCCTACTAGTTGTACTAGCTTCCTCTTTCAACTCTATATTCGGCCGCACTTTAAATATTGCATTCAAGTTACGTATCCTATTCTAAAGGCGGACATACTAAAACTTGACAAGGTGCAAAAGAGTTTTACCAAAATGCCTCGACTGCTTAAGAATACCCCCTACCCTAATCGTCTTAAAGCTCTTAAACTCCTCCTATTAGAAGATAGGAGACTCCGGGGCGATCTTATCTTAGTTTATAAACTCCTTAACTCTAGCCAGTTCAATAATTTTTTTGCCCTTTGCAACGATTCTCAGTAAAGACACCTGTTTAAGATTTCCAAACCTAGGGTCTAATCCCGTCTGAGTTTGTATCATTTTTCGTATAGGGTTGTTTCTGCATGGAATAATTTACCCGCACACATCGTCTCGGCCTCATCCCTTGATACCTTCAAATCCGTATTATTTTTATAATTTTATTTAATATATTACTCTATTTTGTATTTTTATTTATATTACCCTGTTGATACGTGACATTTTGAACCGAGGTCCAAAATGGAGTTTCTTTCCTATTTAACTCATGTATAACCTGAAAATGTATTTTATTAATAAATGTTTATTTAAAATTACTTGTTTTAAAAATATTTTAATTTAATATATCTTAAATTAATTTAAAAAAAATAAAAAAAAAATTTAAAAAAATTAAACAAAATAAGTAATTGACTGTTATAGTATGTTTAGTTTTTCTAATGTGTAAAATTTAAGTGTTGTTATCTGATTCCAATTATAATGAGTGATAATTTTAAAACTGAAATAAAATCAGTAAGTTATTTTTATAAAAAATGTAAGAGTTATGACAAATTGACAGATATTGCGTCCTCAAGTATTGCATCAGTTTATTCCAACAGTTCAAATCAAGAATTATTTAACATTGTTGCAAGTACAATAAAGGTAAAGGTGGCAACACTTTTATCTATATTAAAAAAAATATTTTAGACTAATAGCAACAAAAAATTTGAAGATTGGATAAAACTTAAATTATTAAATATATGGCAAAAACAGGTTCATAAATTAATTCTTAATATCTTATGTGTTTCAATTTAAACATAATTTATGTGTTCTATATCTTTGTAGTAAATTTGTTTTTACACAAAAATAAATAAATATATATTAGAATTTTATTAAAACAAAATAAGAAACTTGTTTAAATTAAAAATTTTAATAAAAAACTAATAATACAATTCTGCTTAATTTCCAACTTTTCTCACTTTTTAACTAAATAAATTTTAATTATTTTGTTTTTTACCATTTAAACGTTTTATATGTTAAATATTTATAGAATAGAATATTGTTTTGAACATTTATTTAATTTTATATTATAACTTCCATAATTACATTTATAACATTCCTGAAGTTACATTTGAAAAACAAAATTGTCTGAAAGATTTACAAACTTGTCTAATAAATAAATTAATTATACGTTGTAAATTATTCAATCTATAACCAATTTTTCAAATTTTGTTTTAGAAAAATAAAATGCAAGTTGATTATTCCGCGATACATCCACTTGAAAGATTAAAATTTATAAATAAAAAATCATTTGATACTTTATTCGATTTAAGTAAAGAAGAAAGCGATGAATAAAAATGTAACGTTTCGTGTACACATCTGGTACAAACTATGTCATTATTAATTATTTAAAAAATCAACTGTTTCCCTATATATATATATATATATATATATATATATATATATATATAGTAAACAACTAAATTCTTGTTAATTATTTTTCATAACTTAAAAAGTTTGTATCTTTACGTTGTACAATATTTTTTTAATAAACAAAATGTTTTTATATTTTTTTTACAAAAATTCTACATTAAAAAATACAACTATTGTCTATACATATCTAAAAATGTCTTACATAATTAATAGTTTAAAATGCATTATATATTTACCTCTAAATTTTAAAATTAAGCGCGAAACTTTAAAACTATTAAACGTAATATGCAGAAAAAACCAAAAAATTAGTGGATTCGCGACATGAGGCGCATGTAAAGCGGGGCATTATCTTAAACTTTCTTGTCTTTTAAAGATTATCATAGCGTTTCTGTATTTTAACACAAGATTTGTTTTTATTTTTATTTCTTTCCTTTACTTTGTAATTTTAACTTAATCCATTCCACTATATTACTGTTTTTATCTTAATTTGTATATTTTTCTCATGCTATAAATTCCTATTTTCCCCGATAACTGAGATACAATAAAATCTAATACCCAAGTGTTTCACCTACTAAAATCGTGTACCAAACAGTTTTATGTAAAACATACTAACAAAAAATATAATCATTATTATTTTTACCAGCATTACCATATATATCGTTGTAATAAAGTCAAAAATAAACTGGCAACTACGCTAAACCCAATTAGAGCTGTTTACCTAATTAACACATTTAAAATTTGAACATGGACTCAACCCTATTATTTTATTAGTAATATCACGTCTATAGCATTAATCGCAGACATAATGATAGAATGAATTGAGTATATTTTTTAAAAGTATTTATAATGTTAATATTAGAAATAAAATATCATTTATGTTGATCGCACTTATAAAATTTTGTGATTTGTATAAAAAATTTCTTTTACTGAAAAGCCAATTGTGCAACTTGATGGTCATACACCGATGTATAACATTAAGAGTGTGATAATACTTGGTTATTCAAGCATACATACAAACATATGTCTATGTATACCACTTTCCTTAAAAAGTATTCAAAATAAAATTTAATTTACAAACACTAATTGTTGTAGACAATTTTTATCTGTTTCATTAACTCTTTAAAATTATATATTAAATAAAATCTCAATTTTTATTGCAAATCAAAATACAAACTAAAAGTTACAAATTACGCTAATTACTACAATTGTAATTCCAAATATATTACTGTCACAACTCGATATCCATCAATAAAATCACTAAATTTTGATAACATAACATCAAATAAACAAATCATTTTATTAAATAGAATACAATATATATACAAGCGTACATAATTACGTAATCGATCCAAAGAGTGGTTGCGAATAAAAGCTCTATAAAAGTTAAATTATTCATATATATATATATATATATATATATATATATACTATTAAATAAGTAATATTTGACATTAGTAATGCTCAAAAGTAATTATTCCCATAATTGTGATACTTTAAAAATGATCATTGAGATTGGTTTATAGTTATTAACACTATTGCATTATTAGTTATACGCCAAAATACTTGCAATATCACACCAATTTACAAATGTTTAATTTACTCTCTTTTGTACGCGTTTACAAGTTAAATAATATTGTTTGTTTGCCCAAACTCAAATATACTGATCCTAAAACCTAAAATTATTATTCCAATTCAATTTTATTAGCTTTACCAGCACAAATTTATACATTGTGATCTGTAATTGCAAAATAATGTAACTTTTATATTACATCCTTACATACTTAAATCAAATTAATAAAAATCTATATCTAAGCCCTATATAGGATAAGTAATACTGAAAATATGTATAATACATATAAAGTCTCGATTTCATTTATGATGATATTCCTGACTGTCCCCTCCATATTGCCATCCTGGACTAGCTGTGCCTAAGCAATTGACTAATACAGTAGAAACCAAGTGCATAGTAGCATGACTGGGCATCTATTTTGATGGATGAGTGCAAGTATACACTTAGGATATTTAAAAGGTATCATAAGTTAAACATATACCACATGCACCTGTTAATATAATGGAGACAATCCTGATAAAAGTTAGGCGGTCTTGTTAATCTTCACGAACAATGGTTTCGTCACAAAAATACAGTTTATCAGCCTTTGTAAACAACTTTGTTATTCATTTACGCTTTTGATATTTATCAGGACATTGAAATGGATCATGTAACATGCTGTACAAATAGAGAAATAGAGGGCCTACTATGTCACCAACTACGATAAATGAACGAAGGTTAGTCCATAAATGCAGTTAATATGTTCACAAAGGCGTATATAAACAGTAAGTTTAAATCACTACTCAAACATTTTATATGAACGCATTTTAAGCATTTTGCTTAACTTTTATTTGGATTATTATTAATAAAGATAAAATGTATATACATATAATATATTAACATCTAAAAATTCTCACTTCTTTGCGTCGTGCTTCTATTAATTTACGATTATTATCCTCTAAAATTCTATCCAACTCTGCCTGCTTGCGTTTCTCTTCCTCCTATTATATATATATATATATATTCCCTTAGATCGAATTAACAGTAAAACTTAGAATTATATTTAATAAATATACATCCAAAAAACCTTACTTCTAAACGTTTTTGTTCTTCTAGTTTCCGCTGATAATCTTTCTCTATTTCATCTAGATGTTGTTTAACTTTCCGATCAATTTCAGCTTGGTAACGTCTTTCCAATTCAGCTCGAAGATCATCGTACCGATCGACTAGTGCTGCTTCAAATGCTTCGTTTACTCGAATTTCAAGCTGTCTGGCTACTTCAGTTTCACGTTCTTTTTCTTCTTGTAATCTTTTCTCCCTAGTAAAAATAAAAATAAAAACCTTCAAATTTTAACCTTTCTTTTTGTTCTTGAGCCCGCTTTTCTGCCTCTTCTCGTTTTCTTGCTTCTTCAATCTTTCGATCAATTTCTTTCATTCGACTTTTCCTATTTCTTCGTTCAGTTTCACTATCACAACTAGAACTGGAAGAACTTCTATATCTATTTCATTCATATATAAAAACACAACTAACTTTCTACGTTTGTCATAACGATGATAATCTCGTTGTCGGTCATTTCCTTTTGATTTATTTTTTTCGCGATCCTTATCGCGATGTCGATCCCTATCTTTCCCACGTTCTCGAGAGCGACTACGATATTTAGATCTATACCTAGATTTTCGCTCGCTTGAAGAACAACTACGTGAACGAACCATTTACAAAATGTGCCTTTTCATAAACTAAAAATCTATTATTGTAAAAAAATAATAAAATCGCATTAAAACTTTAAAGATATTTAAACAAACACATCAATTTAAAAAGTACAAAACGACAACAAATGTGCATATTTAAGCATGAAAACACACAAATAGTTAATTGAAAAACAATAACGATTATTGGAATATTAGTTTATTTTATATCAGCTTGAAAGTAGTGGTATAAATAATTGTTGATCAGATTAACCTGGGTGGTCTAACGATACAGCGCCAGATTAGAACCTGGGGTCGAATCTCATCACCGGCAGTAAACGTGAGCCCACGTTTGGCCTCGCTAAAATGTCCACTGCTGAAAAATTGATAACACCAACGGAATTCTCAAATCTAAGAAGCAAGGACTTAGTAAACTTAATAAATCCGATATAGTAAAGAAAATTGTTCAGCCTATATTACATCTTTTCTATTCTCAATGAAAACGGTTAATGTAGCTTATAGTTGCAGCCACGTGCGTCTAAAGCAGTAAACTATAGAAATCTTGTTCATTATATTAAAGCGAAAGTGACAACTATCTAAAAGATCCGGGGTTTCTACTCAAGCAACCACTTCTGTTTAATCATTTCATAAAAAATTATAAAGTTATACGAGTACTTCTAATAACTTTACAGTAAAATAATTTAATCAATATCTATAATCTTATAGTGGGATGCTAATGACCCTGAGGATTTGAGTAATGCTTATAAAGTCTCAATTTCCAATAATGGTGATATTCCTGACTGTTAATCCTCCACGTGGTGCATCCTGGACTAGGTGCCCCTAGGGATCTAGACTAATAACAGCAGGGTCCGAGTGTGCAGCGGTATAACTGGGCTTCCGCTACGGCGGGTGGGTGCAAACATACACCCAGGATACTTAAAAGGTATCTAAAGGTATACGTATATCATATGTAGCCCTTGGGCTAAGGAGAGATAACCCTGACAAAAAATCAGGCGGCCTCGTCAATCTTTGCGAACAGTGGCGACGTCACAAGGATGCCGTCTACCAACCGAGAAACTTTGTTATTCTTCTACGTTTGTGTTACGCTTATCAAGCCATCGAAATCGATCGTTGCTATGTCATATATGGAAAATAATGAAGAGGTGACCACGTCACCAACCAAAATGAATGAATGAAAATAATCTTATAGTATAAAAATTTATGTCATGATGCACTTGCTTATAATTATTTTTTTCTGTAGCCTTTTTCAACTTTGAATATTTCACCACTAAAAGTAAGTTAACACAAAACATGGTTTATGACAAAAAATAATGTAAACCATATTGATTGATAACAGATTTTTTGACATGCAACTAATAATAAAACTTGAAAAATAAACCACACTTCATACAAATTCGTAAAGCATTTATTTAATATAGTAATAAGAATAAAAAACACGAAAAATAGAAATGTTTAAACTATATATATATATATATATATATAAACACGAAAATCTAAATAATTGTATATTTTATAAACATCTTCACATCAACAGCACTAAATCGAAAGCGTTTCAACAAATACCTCCATGATTAATTGAAGAACCTTATTAATTTTATTAAAAAATATTATTATTTTAAAATAAGAATAGTTAATAGGTGTAGTAACTAACATCTATCCAAAATAGAAAATTGATACAATAGGCAACAAAGGAATTGCACTCACAAAGTAAATAGTTTCAAAACTAAATAAATTATTTCCTCGAAAACACTTAGTCAGCTATGACCGTTTATAAATGGTTTTTAAATGTATCCATTAAAAAGTTTATTTTAATTCAATTTGCGTATATTTCTGTCATAAAGATTCAATTATAATTAATTGTTTCAATAATTGACCAAAAATTAATAATCCATTATGATTAGAACCTATACAAATACAATACGTACATATAAAACTATTTAAACAAAATTCGTCATTATCATTCACTAAATTTTGTTTTTTAATCTATTAAATCACACAATAAATAAGTTTTCATCTTAAATGCAAATCAAAAACACAATGTTAAACTTTAGTCAGAAATAAATTATCCTCATTTTCCTCATATTAAGTAATTCAATAAATTTTTTATTATAAAACACCATAGAAGAGAAACTATGCCACATATTTTCCGCTTATTTAAAAATGAGTGTGTGAATTAAACTAATTAAAATTGTTTGATCAGAAAATTTTTTATTATAGTGTAATTTAAATTTTAAAAATAAATATATATATTTATTTTGTTACTTAAAAAATTGTTACTTTATTTTAATCATATTAAAAAATTAATAAAACGTAATTTTTTAATTTTAATTAATTTTTTTATATTTTGAATGTTTTACGAGACATCTTACTGCAGCGGAACATTTTAGGGAAGCCGAACATAGGCCCGCATTTACTACTGGTGGTAGGATTTGAATCCATGTCCACTCAGGCCCAAGTCGAGCATTGTACCGTTACGATTTATGAAAATTAAATAAAAACAATTTATCAATCTAGTTTTAAACATTTTCTAGTTTTGATTATTTAATGAAATATAATCGATCATTATAATTATTTATTTTTTCTTCAGATGACCAAACAAAGTATTTGTAATTCGAGAGTCTTATCCAGTTGTTTATTTGAATACTGTAATTTTATTATTGTTATTATTATTATTATTATTATTATTATTATTATTATTATTATTATTATTATTATTATTATTATTACAAAACTCTTTTACACCAAAAAATAACAACAACAAAGTCTTGTAATTTAAAGAGAACATGAGACAACACAATGTTTTCATGTATTTGAGCATTCTGCCAAACGTTTTGCTTGACCCCATAAAACATTCATTGGCAAATGTTGGATGTCATATAATTTTTAATTGTTTTTAATTGGTCGAAATTTGAGTAAATTTTATTAAATGTGGGCTTTGTTTTCTAATGAAACTGTAATTGGATGTTTTAAGCACTATTTAATGTAATTTATTTTGCTCTCGCCTCATTTTGCAATAGCATTTGTTTGTGCACCGGACTAGGCTCGGCACAGTTATTCTAATTGTAAAAAAGTAAAAAATGTTATTCACGCTTTTAAAATAGATACCAGTAGTAAGTTTTATCACAGTTTATCTGAACAAAACCATGGAAGAAATGAATAATTTCCATACATTAAGGTTTTTTACATATGTACTTTTTATCAAAAGCGAAAATTAGAAAGCATAGGATTTTGTAAAACCAAGTAACTTCATTTTTATGTAATTTCTTGTAGAAATAAAAATTTAAATTGTCTAGCACGTTTTACGGTTAGACTTAAGAACGATAAATATGTTCTTACCGCACCGTATTTAAAGCACGAACACACATACTCAAGTGAAGAAATTGCACTTGATCCGAACAGGAGTAGGTTATCCAAGGAGGAAGAATTTGAGTTAATATTATTATTTATGCTAAAGTACCTTATTTCTGAAATTCAGATATACGCCCGGTGACAAATTAAAAAAAAATCACAACAAAGGATCTGTATAATCTTCGGTGGAAATTGAGTTCTTGTACGACAAGATTTAACATGATTTTTAAAGCCTGTAGACCTTGAAGAAACGCTATCCCGTTTAAAGGAAGAAGGATTAGTGGCATGCAAACGGGACAGCGATAAGAAATATCCTGTAATCAGTTTTTGACACGTTGATCAAATAGCATTGTATAGAAAATTTCCTGAAAATGTTTGTTCTGATACCACCTACAGTACAAATAAAGAGAAGTAATTTAAATTTAGTAATAAACATGCTTTAGTTATTTCTTAGTGGCTTTTTTCGTAACTGATTTTTTTGGTCAGTTTATTCCCATTATGCACAGTTTAATTAAAAATAAAAAAAGTGTAACGTATATTAGTTCGTTACAACACTTGATGTAAATAATGGGTGACACCAGTAGAACAAGGTCTTTTACAATCGATTGTGCTCCAACCCTTCGTCGCGTACTAAAAGAAACATTTCCCAGTTGCGCGATAAATTTGTGCTATTTTTATATTCTCCGGACTGTAAACAAAAAAATAAGTGTTTTATAAATTTATAAAATAGTTGAGAACAAATAGAAAACGCGATTTCTTTAAGAAATTAATGAGGTGTCATTCCGTCAGCAGGTATGTTCTGCACGATGCTATAATGAATATAAATGTTTCCAACTTGTAGATCTAATGAAACGTGAATATCCACATATAAATTCCTTTGCAACCAAATACTAGTTACCATTAAAAAATTTGTGGGTGGAAGCATTTAAAACAACAATGAACGTTGGAAATTTTACTAACAATTGTGCTAAAAACACTTATAGGTATAAAAATGGATCACTTCAGTTACAGAAATGTCATCAAAACATATTTCCAAATTTTGAGTCACATTCATATCATTATCAAAATATATGAGAGTATTTGGTATGGACTAATTTAGTACTTTTTTAAAATGCTCTACACATCTAGATAATTGCTCCTCATCTGTTAGAAGTAAACGACCATCTTTTCTTTCGATTGGAATATCGGTGTTATTTCTAACTTCCGACAACAGCATTTGTATTCAATATAATACCAACTCCATAAATATAATGTTCTTTATGTCCAGAATATAAAATTGATGTATTTCCACTTTTGAAATGACCTTGACCTTTCTATCGCATTTCGCTTATACCCAAAATATCTAAGTTGTACTTTTTCATTTCTCAAAGGACTTGTTCTAACTATCCAGTACAAAAAAGTGTGCGCACATTCCATTTTTTAACACTGGTTAAGGTTTTGGCATTAAAGATTTTGCAAATCAAAGATTGAGCTTTATCTCGGCTTTCACTCAACCCTGTCATCTGTGTAACTCTGTCATCCAAATACATGCAATCACTTCTTTGCCGTTGTCTGCCGGAATGGCGTTCTTTTGATTGTTTTCGTAGCAGTATAAATGTTTTACAAAGGCCAAGTTGCTAACCTTGCGTTTAAACCCTCTTTCTTTATCCAAGCTTAGGACTGACTAGATTAAATCATTAAACTGATAACTTTAACGCGGCTAAATTAACGCCGGTTTTAGTTTGTTTGCTTTTTGTTATTATAATCTATGTGGGTAAACAACTAGCGGCTACGTATCTCCAATTAACGAGTATTAAATTTGATTATTATGCAACGTCCGAGTACTTGTTACAGGTTACAAGTTGGTTTACGAGTTGAGTAAAAGACAATCTTTTTTTGATCCGTAGTTCAGATGTATCGACATTATTGTGTTAAGAGAGAATAAAAATTAAACAAAGTTAAAAATAAATAAAACATTAACCAACTGGAGTATAATTAGTTACATTCATGTAAAATTAGATAAAGCATAACATTTACATGTACATTCTTAGTAATTGATCGGTCATACAGTTACAATTCCCGGAGATCCGTATACATAAGGATCATGCTAAGATAGATAGAATCTGCAAATTTCCTAGTTTGACTCCTATTTTCTGTTTCAAATTATTCTCCATTCCTATTGTCAAGCTTATCCCTTTGGACTAAATGACAGCCATCCTTACATTCCTAATTCGCAGAATTTTTTGTTAGCACCCCGGAGCTATGTTTGATTCCTCCATTGTTTAAAAAAAACAAGACCACTTCTTCCTTATTTTGCACTTTTCCCCTAAAAGTGCTTTACACTAATGCCTATAGTTTCTTAAATAAGCTGGCAGAGCTAAGTAACAAAGTCCTCAATATTATTATTATTGAAACATGGCTGTCAAATGATATTTTTGATACTGAACTGTCACTCCAGGGCTACAATATTGTCCGGTCGGATTTAAAACGGAATAAATGTAGCGGTTGTTTTTTTACATTAAAGATGGCTTAAATTACTCCTATCTCTCTTCCAACAATATTGCTAATTTTGGGTATGACATACTTTCTATCTCTATCTCCCTCTCCTCTGGAGACCAAACCAGATTCTCTATCTTTAATAGACCTCCTCCCTCCCTGATGCCTTAAACTCTGCTTTATTACAAAAACTTCATTTTATCTTCGCCTCTCCCAAAAAATATCAAATACTTATGGGAGATTTCAACGCCCCTTCTATTAATCGGGACACTCTTTCTAGCCCTGGAAACACTTTTGATACTGGTATTCTTTAATTTTGCATTAAGAATGCACTTTTCCAACATGTATCAACCACTACCAGACATGGGGCTGGATGCACTTCTTCTTGCTTTGATTTAGTCCCATATAATTAATATTATCAACTTTCTTCCGCTTTTGGGTAAAAGTGAGCATTCTCTCTTGACGTATAAAATTTATATTTATAGTACAGTCTCCATCGCTCAACTCAGGTCTGCGCTTATTCCTAAGTTCAGTAATGCCAAGTTCACCGGTTTAAGAGATTTCTTTAAAAGTATCGCTTGGGTTTACTCTTCAACTGATAATGTTAATACTTTTTATGGTTATATCGCCAATATCATTAAGGTAGGAGTAGAGCGTTTTTTCTCTTTTCGTGTTTTTGATTACCCTAGGCTTAAGCTTCCACGGTATATTATACGACTTATTAAACTCCGCAACAGTGAGTTTCAAAAATAGCATTTATCCGACTTCCCCTGTTTTTACCACAGTTACCTCGCATTACGAAATAAATGTGTATCTAGCCTTTACTGCCTAAAACATAGTAGATTTTTTAATCTTTTAAATAAAGCTAAAACTAACAAAAAGTTTACTCTTAAAATACATCAAGAATAAACGAGGGTCTAATAATTTTTTCCCCAACTAAAGGACGCACACGGTTCACTCCTCTCCCTATCCGAAGTTTGCAATACTTTTGGTAAATATTTCCATTCCGTTTTTAATGTAGACTTTTTTAGAGTTTTTTTTCCAAGTCCCTGTACTATTTCCGGTTGCCCTCTTATCACTCCTAAGATTGTTCAAGCACTCTATACCAGCTTATAGTCTTTATCTAGAGGTGCGAACGATTTATGCCTGAGAGTCCTCAGAGAATGCGCCTCAGAATTAGCCCCTATATAGCCTATATATTTATCTTTTTTTTAAACCAAGGCAAGGTACCTGCAATCTGGAAATTAATTTTTATCAAGCTGATTTATAAATCCGGTTGTAAGTTTAAAGCAGATAGTTATAGGCTTATCAGCATCCTATCTGCTCCTAACAAAATTATGAAAAAAATTGTAAAGTCTCATTTAGTCAGTTTCATTGTCAATAATAATCTTATAAACCCTGCTCAGCATGGGTTAATGTTTTCAAAATCTTGCCTCTCCAATTTATTGATTTTTACTTGTAACCTTACCAGAATGCTAGAGTACTCTCCTTTGATCGATGTCATTTACTTTAATTTTTGGAAAGCTTTTGACAATGTACCAGCATTACTGAGTAAGTTAAGATTTTTCGGGATAAGTCCTGCATTTCTCGACTGGATACGCGACTTCCTCTCAAATTGTCAATTTAGTGTTAGATTAGGTAAGGTTACCTCTATTGCAGTGAATATAATCTCAGGTGTTCTCCAAGGGTCTGTCCTTGATCCCTTGTTATTTATAATTTATATTAATGACTTACTTTCTGTTGTCCAATTGCACATCTTGCTTGATGATGTCAAGATCTGGAGTTCTAATCCTAAACAACTTTAATTAGATAGTATTTACTATTGATTTTTAGCTAATGCGCTCCCTCTGAATTTTTCCAAGTGTAAACATTTCTTTCTTGGTAAATTCTCAGGCAATGCGTTTATAGTCCTTAACTCACAACATGTGTTAATTTGGTGAAAGATCTAGGAGTTATCTTTAACCCTTTTTTTAATTTTTTGTCACACTATAGAAAAGCAGTTTCTACTTGCTTCTAACTCACTAAGTTTTTTAAGCGCAACCTAAGAAACAACCATGTTAGTTGAGTGCGTCTACTTTATCAGTTATATATCAGACCACATCTCAAATGTTGTATTTAAGTAATGTCCCCATTTCAAAAAACTGACATTAATATTTTAGACAAAGTGCAATGTAGTTTCACTAAAACCCCAAAAAACTTAAGAATGTAAACTATTAAAACCTATTATAATCCTTTAAGCTCCTCCCATTACAAGATAGGAGGCTCCGGGGCGATTTTATCCTAGTTTATAAATTATTAAAAGCAGACCAGGCGAATTATTTCTTTGTCATTGTCAACGACTCTCGCAGAGGATACCCTTTTAAGTTAATTAAATCTAGAGTAAAATCCCGCTTATGCCTAAATCATGTTTTATATAGGGTCATATTTGCAAGGAATCAACTAAATAATTACTTTACTTTAAAAAACTCAAACATCAAAATTTAATCAATTAACTAAAAATTATTCAACAACTATTATCAACTTTAATATACAAGAATTAATTAACGACTGTAAAGTAAGCACTTTACTTGGACCTCACAAAATAAGTTGCAATTTATTAAAGTTTTGCATGCCAGCAATTACTCCATCATTATCTACAATAATAAGCAAATCTATTATGAATTGTGAGGTAGCTGATACTTGGCGTATTTCACATCATTACATTACCGAATCTCTTGACAAAGGAAAATGTTCGATATACTGCATGTTTCTGGATTATAAATCTGCTTTCAATAGTATATCAAGGGAAAAATTAATTCAACGTCTTGAACTACTTGAAACACCCGACTACATCTTGAACTGGTTACGAAATTATTTTTCAAAAAGAAAACAGTATTTACAAATTGGTCGTAATAAATCAAAGTTAACAGAAAATAATAATGGAGTTCCACAGCCATCACATTTGTTTAAATTTGCAGATGATATGGCCTTGTGCACAAAAATTTATTTAAATAATGATCTAAACGAATTTGAAAGTTCTATCAATAAAATTGAACAATGGTCTACTAACTTTGATCTTAATTTAAATCCATCGAAAGGCAAGTTGGTTAAATTGACAACGAGGTGTCCAACATAAACAATGAAATTAAACAAAACATTCAAATTAAATTAGACAAACATATGTACATGTAACAAAATTAAGTATCTTGGGATAAACACGTATAGCATACTTACCTGGTGTGATCATGTACAGCATATATTTATAAAAACCAAATCATTATGCTACTACCTAAGAAGATTAAAAAAACTAAATATTGATAATTATATTACTAAATTGTTCGTTGCATTCTTTAATATTATATTGCTCACCTGTAATTTTTCCTAGTTTATTAAAACAAGATTATGTTGTTTTAAAAAGATGCACATCCTTGATGTCAAAATCTACAAGAATCAAATATTCTATCTTATTGAATGATATTGTTAATAAACACTTTAAATCCTGTATACAATTAGCATCAAGGATTGGAGGTAATAACACTCATCCACAACATACGGCTTTAAACAAATCTAAAGCTTCTGGAGAAACAAGGAGAATCTACCTGTACATCAAAGCCAAAACCAATCAATACAAAATCTCATGTCTGCCATAGTTATCCAGAATACTAATCAATCCAGAATCAAACAAAATTGAACTTCTAACAAACCTATCAAAGTAGCAATTATTCCATTCACGCATTTATTTGAACTAATTTAGACATCCTACAGCATAATGTAACTGTGCCTTATAATGACTCATTCAAAGTATAGTAATTTTGAATTTTTTAAAAATTACATGCTTACTATATTCACTATATTTACATTCATTGTCATATGACATTCTATTTCATTTAGTTCCCATTATTTGTACTACTACTTTTTTCTTCTTTTTTTTAATCTTATGTATATTGATGGTAAAAATGTATTTTACCTTGAATGTACCTCTAGTAAGATATTAAAGCTTAATAATAATAATAATAATAATAATTATAATTATAACTTGCATAGAATAAACAATATATACTTTGGAACTAAAATTGATAAGAGAGCACTACTGTAATAAATTTTTACTATTGAATAATGTTTTACTGTAATAAAATAAATGTAGTTCAGCATAATTACACAGGTCTTTAATAGATAATAATAACTACAATATAGGAGGCTCCTTATAAACTGACATAATGTGTCATAATATCAATAATTTATTTGCATTTGTTAGAAAAAAAAGGCACATACATAGTTCTTAATTACATGATTTTTTTGACTTGAGGAACATAAAATATAGAAAAATCGTATTTTTGATAGTACACTAAATTATTACAAGTTGCTAAATACTGCAATTTGATCTTCATAAGCAATAAAAAAGTTATTAAGATTTTTGATTTACCTATGCTAATTATTAACTGAGGGAATGCTTTTATATATTATATTGTTTTTTAATTCGGTGCAATTTTTGTATAGTACAACTTTATTATTTTTAACATTATATTCTTATTTTTTATATTTAAAAAAAATTTTCTATTTAGCTTTTGTTAATAATACTTGTAAATTCTTATTCATTATTAAATCGTAATGAAAATTACCATATACTTAAATCTTTACCAGAACTTTATAATCGTTGTTATTTTGTACTTTAAGCTCACAAAATCAACCTTTGTTTTATGCTTAAATAAAATAACTTTGTTACCAAAACTTTTTTAATTCATTGTATATACATTCAATAGTTCTACGATAAAATGGGATGCAAATTGATAAATCAATAAAGAGAATAGCTTATACTTTACATATATTGCATCAAACAATGGTTTGTTAACACAGTAAGTTGATGTCACAGAACTACAATTGATAAGTGTATTACTAATGTTATATGGTTTAATAAAAATAGCATAATGTTTTGACTATAGTGATCTCATCCCAGATCAAAATAAAGGTCGTTTGTCTAAACCTAAAATGCAAAAGCACTGACAACATGAAACTGCTATAAGAATCGAAATATTTGGTAATTTTTGTTTCAGATATTAGTATATGCAAGTTATTTGCACAATGAAAATGAAAACTTTCCATTTCACCGTATGGTCAAAACTTCTTTTATGTTATTATTATATATTATATCAGTATGTGTTCAATACATTTCAACATTCAACCCAACATTTATATTATTCGGTTATACTCAAAATTTGCCTTAATATAAAGTATAGTTACCTAACCACTTGTGATTTTTTTGAATTCACAGAATATGGAAGTTACATACTGCCCTGAAATGACTGCATTCAGATAGCACAATGTGATAATAAAAAGTGGTTTATGATTAACCAGTAATACTATATAGAAAAAATGTACACTTGCATCACTGATTATTTGTACTAATTGTTCTTAAACTGTTTAAAAAAAATTAGTTTTACTTAATGGTATACAAATGTAGTCATTCTAGAGCTGTATGTAACCTCCAGATTGTGTGAATAGAAAAAAATTACATTGAGTATTTAGGTAACCACGTTTTAACAAATGACTGTAAATTTTAATGTTAAGTCGATTTGAAAAAAGTCAGTTTATCGTGACTAATAAGAGCAGTTAGGCAAAATAAAATTTTGTTTATTGAAATAAATGACGCCATCGTTGTCTGAATAGTTATCACACAAAAGTACTATAAAAAATATGAGCAATCTATAAATATAAATATTACGTGGACGTAGCTACACGCTGAACATAAATTGAAAACGTTTATACTTTATTGCGTCATACACGCGACACAATGTTAATAAACTTTAAAATGCAAAATTTACAAATTATAGTAGCAACTAAAAACGGTAATCAATAAAAAATGCATATTTCCCGTGTAAAAATATTAAGAGGAAAACAATTGTGTATAAATGGTTAATTAACGATTATCATTAAAGTAAAAGTCATCCATCAAAAAAACTTTTTTTTATACTACAGGGGCTAAAATGGACCCTGTCAAAATTAACACATTGAAATTGATTGACTTTCCTCACATCACTTAAGCATACTGGGCCTATCAACATTTTACTAAAATAATCCTAAAACATAACTTTTGCAATACTAATAATTAAAACAATAATAATAATTTTTTTATCAAATAGCATTATCAAATTCCGGCTTAGACTAAAAACCCAGAATTTATACATTTTGACAAGATAAAATACTACTACATTATTTGCTTAAAAATAAATTATATTGTAATATATATATATATATATATATATATATATATGTTTGCTGCTTTGAATGTTTACGAGAAACATCTTTCAGCAGTGGACATTTTAGCAAAGCCGAACGTGGGCTTGCATTTTAGTGCCGGTAGTGGGATTCAAACTCATGCCCACCGAGGTCCGAATACGAGCGCTGTACCGCTAGACCACCCCGGCACTATAGATAATATAAATAATAGACATAACCAATTTTACAAATTTTGTAGTTCAAAGAATAACCATGGGTTTTTATAACTTCTTTTAAACGCCTTGGATATGAATCAATTGAATTATTGATATAATCTTATCGAATTCGATTTTTACCACATACTCAACTTTTTCTTTAAGCATGCCCTGATTTTCTATCTAATTCACCTCCCGTTTATAATAACCAAAAGATTTTTAATTACATTAATATCCGAGCAGTACTGAGGAATGTAAGGAAGCTCAGCTTTTTTCTATTTAAAGAATCTTTAGTCTAACTAATAAAAAAATGTGTTATATTTTAAATTATGATAAAAAGCACGTTACCTTTTTTAATGCATTATTTTGAACAATAACTAAATGCCCTAATGCATTTTGTCGTAGTTCAGTCTTAAATTAAAAAAAGGTTATAAATTTTAAACTGTTTAAGTGCTACTTATTTGACTCTATTTTTGCAATTGTTTGAACTTAATTTTATAACATCCATAGACATGATGGATGAGCAACCTTTTTAACAATACAGTTGTAGTTTAAAAAAAATCGGGACTATAAATAGTCGTGAATTGCATTGTCCATAGTTTGTACTTTAAATCACACTTGTCAGTAAAATAAAATCAATCTCTACAGGCAAAATCAACGGGTTTTATACACTTTTGCAAATCCACTTTTGCTGATCCAGTTTTTGCTGTTCTTGAACATGTATAATCTTTCAAAACTCTGTATACAATCCTTGTACTTATCTCAAATAAATCTGCAATTTATTCAATAGTTAAACCAAAATTATAACTTTTTAATTTGTTTATGGTTTTTAACAGTTAACAAAAAGCTTTCCCTATTTAAACTCATTGTAATTGTAATAATCTTTTTGCTTAAACATGTGATCTGTTGAGTTGGGAGAGCGACTGAGGATCACTTGCCTGTGTTTTGTCTGAAGATCAGTAGAATTGCAAGAATGTCTTCTAATGCACGGTGTTTCGTTATCTTGACAATACCGAAGTCTGACTAATCTAAAACAAGAGAACTCTCAATTAGTCGGGAGGTAATAAAAAACACAAGTCGGAATGTCACGTGTATATTTAACGGAAGCTGTACAAAAGAGTTCACTTAAACACACATATAACAAAATTACTCAAGTGTCTTTCCTGGTTGTGGCATCTGTCGTCGGAGCACATCTATAGTAATAAAGAATAATAATAATATATTAGCACATTGTTGTGTCGTTACAGTAATCAACTGCCGTAAATGTTCAAAACTGTGCCTAGCTCAAGGGGTGAAATTAAAATGTTTGACAGGTCTATAAAACAAAAATGAGGAGCCAAGTTTTTAACATTTTTTTACATTATAATTGGTTCTAATTTTTTTATATATACAAAATTTAAAAACTAATCAATTTTTATAAAATAAAATGTATGTAGCAACGTAAGATGGGTTAAGTAAGAACTTGTAAAATTATGTAAAAAATTTTTTTTGAAATTTTTATTGCGTAATCGTTTTATGTTATTAACTTAAGATGTATATAATTTTTAAGTGTAATTATTACCATTTGCCTATCTGAATGCCATTTATCCAAAATCTTGAAGACACTTAAATATTTATAATTATAAAAAACTTAAAAAACGATTAACTTTAAGTATGGATAGCCCATTTTCTTTTAGCATGATCACTTTGTTGAAAACAATATATCTTTCAAGTTAAAACAAAAAAAAGAAAAAGAAGAGTTTATTGACAAGTACCATTTGTGAAGTTCCTAAATTACTAATACCTCTAATAAACTAGGACAAGGGATTATGAATTATGTTAGTTTTTGTTACAATGTAATAAGTGCTATTTAACTGAACTTGATTTTACTGAGAATTATATTGGGATACCTCCTAAAGTAATGGTGATGCTTCCTAAAATAAAGGATAGTTATTTTATTAAATACCTATTTCACAGTAAAATTTAATAACAATATCATTAAACCAAACTAAGATGTTATTTTTACATTATTACATGATGTGAGAATCACATAAAATACCCGTTATCTGCTTAACGTCAATAATGTTACACAAGCCTTTTAATTTGCCAATAAATGGATAGTTAAGTACTGTACAAATAATAATTGCAGGTATAATTATTGTTTAAAAATAATTTTAAATTTACTTATTTCACTCATCTCCTATCTCATGGACTCGTTAAATGTATAATAGTGTCAAAATAACATCAGTAAATTCCTTATTATTAATAAAAATAATGTTATTATGGTTGATTATCATTATTACAGCATAGCATAGGCTTTAATATTCTATTTATGTACAAATAGTTTTTGATTTATTCCGCTTTCACATTTTATCTATTTAACCTGGAATGGTAATCACTATTTTACAAAAACATTCTTTGATTCATTGTATAGACATTGCAATAGTATAGTTACCAAAAATATTCAATTGTTTATTTAATAACCATAATGTGATTATAGTTTTAATCACTAAAGTCGATCAATGTGCGGTATATTTAACTGTTGATGAATGTTGTTACTAAGACAAAAATAATTTAATTGGGTAGAATGAATAAAAAGGGTTGCTTATACTTTACATACATCAAGTTAAATAATGTTTTTATAACAAACTAGGTCGATCCTCATAAAAACTGCGATCGATAAGTATACTACTAGTGTTATTTCGAGGCAACAGTACAAACAGTAATCTTACGGTTGTTTTTTTTCTTGATGCAAAAGCAAATGAAATATCCGATTTTTGTTACTTATTCGAAAAAACTAAAAAATATTGCACTAATTACCATTACTATTGTACACCACCTATTTTATTGGTAAGAAAGAAGGGGCTATTTATCCAAGTTTTATCACACGTCAACTTAGAACATTAATTAGACCTTTAAACAATTTCTCATTTTTCAGAGAATACGTTATTGTTATTCTAACAGCAATCACAAATGTTCCTAAATTTTTGTAATAAACAAAAAAAACAAACACAATATAATGAAATTTATTTGGGTTACATTATAAAAAAAAGTTTCTGTTTAATTATCCGCCAAAACGTAAGCCCACTTATACAAAGTACAGAAATCCTTAAAAATGTGACTTTGTTCAACAACTCGTCGTGCATTCTTCATTGTACACTTGAAGCGTCGCATAACTGATAATCACTCATAAGACTGCAAACTATAAATAAATATTATTCTCACTTTCTAATCTCAATATTTGAAAACAGACATTTTTAGGAAATTTTCCATACAATACTTTTTGATCAGCGTGGCATAATTTGATTACAGTATACTTTCTATTGATATCCCGTTTGCATGCCATTAATCCTTCTTCTTTTAAACGGAACAGCGTTTCTTCAAGGTTTACAGTTTCTAAAAATTAAGTTAAATTTAATCGTACTGTGACCCAATTTCCACTGAAGATTGTACAAATCCCTCATTGTGACTTCTTTTTTAAATTTGTTACGGGCGTATATTTACAGGATACAGGATATTTCACGAGTTGATTAGGAGTCAAACTCCTTTTGATCCTCGGTTCAGATGGTATCAAAAATATCATTAAAGGGAAAATAGAATAATAATAATAAAATAATAAATAACTATATTAAAGACAACTGAGCTACCGGAATTTAGTTAGAGCATGACTATTATATAAACGCTTAAAAGATTGAGTAGATTGTGCATTAACAATCTCAGTAAAGAGTCGGTTCTAATGATTAATAACTCTGTGAGAAAAATAATGCAACCTTGTCTTAGTGGAAGCCCTGGGTTTGCTTAATTTCAAATTGTGCCCTCTGAGTGAATTTTGGGCAAGGTGAAAGTAGAAACTGAGGATTCCAGAAGAAATGAGTTGATGCACCAAGATGAGGTCATCCCGGAGCCGCCTATCTACTAATGGGAACAACTTAAGTGAATGCAGTCTTTGTTAATAGGGCATGTTTCTAAAGGACCTTGGCAATCTGGAAACAGTCCCTTGAACTTTTTGTAGATTATTGATGTCGGATGTAAGGACAGGGGCATTAACCTGGGCACAGTATTCTAGATGGGGCCTTATGTAAAACATGTAAATTAGCCGAACGCATTTTGGAGATATACTGCCTAAGTTCCTGTTGAAGAATTTAATTATACTATAACACTTATAAATAACCCTGTTGTAATGACCCGTGAAATTAAAAGATGAGTCAAATAAAATTCCTAAGTCTTTAATAGACTTAACAGTTTCTAACGGAAGAGCATCATCTGAAGACATTTTAAAGATATTCCCAGACGGCTTACCAAAAGAAATATGCTTACATTTAGAATAATTCAGCGGAAGAAAATTTTTAAGCGCCCATTTATTAATATTAAAAATATCATGACGTAGTACTTCTGGATTGGAACTCCAGATCTTAATATTATCGGCATATAAAAGAATATTAGAATTAACAACCAATGGTAAGTCATTGATGTAAAGGATAAACAAAAGGGGACCTATAACTGAGCCTTGGGGAACCCCAGAGGTAATATTGCAAGAAGAAGATAAATCTTCCCCCAACCTAACCTTAAAGCGATTGGATAAGAAATCCGCAAACCAGGAAAGGATAGGCCCAATGATGCCAAACGACCTTAGCTTGACTAGTAGTAGATTATAGGGAACTTTGTCAAAGGCTTTCGCAAAGTCAAAATAAATAACATCCACTGAGGAGCTGGAATCAAGGATTGAAGAAATGCTATTAGTATAAGTTATTAAGTTAGTTAAGCAGGACTTACGGGGCAGAAACCCATGTTGAGCAGGGCTGATAGAGTTAGATTTGGTAATTTGATTAAGGATATGAGACCTAACAAGCCTTTCCACTATTTTACTCGGGGAGGAAAGGATACTAATTGGTCTAAAGCTTTCTGGTTTAAACTTGCAACCCGATTTATAAATAGGCCTTATATACGCCATTTTCCAGATACTAGGGATGCAACCGGTGGAGGAAGAGAGGTTGAAGATGTAACTTAGATGTGGTGCGAGAACATTCGCGCATTCCTTAAGGACCCTGGGAAAGACACCATCAGGTCCACATGATAAAGATTTGAGACTTGTTAAATTGTTGAAAACAGTGGAAGCATCGGAGTGCAAAGAAAATTGGGGACAATGAGAGCTGGTAGTTTGGAAAACTAATTAAAAATAATCTCGAAAACTGTTGCAAGCCAATAGCCTAGACAATAGAATTCCCTTGTTACCTTTGAGATAAGGGAGAGATAGTTCGGTTGATCTTTGGTCTTTATTGAACTTAAAAAGGAGGCTTCTGTTTTTGGAGGCCCTGCTTAGGAGCATGAAAAGCATTTTATCTTTAAAGGCCTTAAATAGATTAGAACAATTATTCCTAGCCGAAAGGTACGCATAATGGAGACAAGAAAGATTGACCAATTCCGTCAAAAAGAATATTTGAATTTGGGAAATAGGGCATTTTTGCATAATAATTTTAATTCAAATTCTTCGTCCTTCGATAGCCTCCTCCTGTTAGGATCAAGTGCAATTTCTTCACTTAAGCATGTGTGTTCGTGCTTCAAATGCGGTGCGGTTACAACATATTTATCATTCTTAAGTCTAACCGTAAAACGTACTAGATAATTTAAATTTTTAGTTTTACAAGAAATTACATAAAAATGAAGTTACTTGGTTTTATAAAATCCTATGCTTACTAATTTTCGCTTGTGATAAAAAGTAAATATGTAAAAAACCTTGATGTATGGAAATTTTTCTTGGTATCTATTTTAAAAGCGTGGATGACATTTTCCACTTTTTTCTAATAAGGCGAAAGCAAAAAATGTAAATTAAATCGTGCCCAAAACATTCAATTACAGCTAGATTTGAAAATGAATAAATAAGAAAACAAAACCACATTCAATAAAATTTACTTAAATTTTAACTAATTAAAAATTATACGACGTCCAACATTTACCGCTCGCTCCTGAACAAAGTATTAAAAATTTTTTTCTCTTTTTCAACTCGTGTACAAACCTGAAATCTGAAACTCGTGTATAAACCTGAAACCTGCAAAGTTCACTTGTTTACTTGCATTTATTAATTTAAAAAAATAACAATAAATTTTTTAAAAACTTATTTTTAAAAATTTAAATAAAATAAATATTTTAGCATTTAAAATGTAAACATTTTGTTATAACCTATAAATTATAGACATTATCAGTTGTTGCAAGTATTCGCACATATTTGAAACACTTATGGCTTCTGACGCGGATAAGAGAAAGCAGATTAGTGTTAGGGGTATTGCCCAAGTTGAAAGTGTTGCAAACTTTAAGGATGGATTCAATAGGCATCTGCATTTTAATATTGTTAAGGATAGGAACATAGCAAATACAAGAGATTTTTACCAATCTTTGGCACACACTGTTTGGGATTATTTGTGTTCGCGTTGGATCAGAACACAACAGTTCTATCATAGAGAGGATCCTAAGGTTAGTTTAATTTTTTTATTTGTATATACTTTTTTATTTTATAGCATTTTAATGTTTAGACATATTACTAATTCTAAATTTATTTTGAAGGTTAATGGTGATAAGCAATTGAAAACTGTATATATATATATATATATATATATATATATATATATATATGCATTATATAAATTTTGTAAACTATTTATCTTCAATTAAAGAGTAAGTTAATTTTTAATTATTTTTAGAGGGTCTATTATTTATCACTGGAGTTTTACATGGGTCGAACACTGACTAATACTATGTTAAATGTTGACATTGCAGCAACGGTTGATGAAGCACTTTATCAGGTAAACAGTTATTATATTTTGTTTAACTTAACGTATTTGGTATTATTTTTAGTTTATTAATTGTATCTGCTTTTATAATGTGTTGTATGTTTGAGTTTTAACATTTTATGTGCATTAACTTTATAAAGTGTATGTTTTGACAAATTGTTATTGATTACTAGGATCTGTAAAACGGTTGTATTTCCATGTAGTCTTTAGTTACAATGATAATTATATTTTTGATTCCGTGTCTGCGCAGTGCATCTTGGACTCTAACTATGAAAAAGCCAGTTGGAAGTGTAGGTGCATATTGAAGGTATTTTTAAATGTACAAAAACCATATGTAGCCATTAAACTGTGATGGAAAGAGCGTTTTAATAGAATAACAGATAGGTTTATCAAAATAACACGAAATTGATGAATTTTTAAGTAGGATATTCTTATTGAATATATTGACAAAACGGTTGTGTGAAACCATTTGTCACTGGTTTCTTCAATATACATCCATATGCATTCCATGCATTTTTTATTGTAATGCTGTTAGGTTGTCTAAGTTTATAGAATAAACGATATTCAGAGGATTGAATTTATTTCCCACAATTTGGAGACAATGATTTTACTGATCTTCCACTTATTATTATGGACAATAACACTATTACAAGAATATCATTTATTAATTAAAATATTTATTTGTTGTTAATAGAAGCTTCTTTTGCATAGACGATTGTGGGAGAAGTTTGTTTAAATTTTTTATATCACATGGCTTATTTCTTTATTTGTAACATATAATTGTAGCTTGGATTAGACATAGAAGAATTAGAGGAAGTTGAGGCTGATGCAGGTCTAGGAAATGGTGGATTGGGGCGTTTGGCTGCATGTTTTCTTGATTCTATGGCAACTTTAGGTTTGGCTGCATATGGATACGGTATTCGATATGATTATGGAATTTTTGAACAAACTATATCAGATGGTTGGCAGGTAAGCTTTTTATATGATTATTGGTAATATTTGTTTTTAATTATTGGTGTGGACTGAAACACTTTTTTTATTTTAGGTTGAAGAGCCAGATGAATGGTTGCGTTATGGAAATCCTTGGGAGAAAGGACGACCTGAATACTGCTACACTGTCAATTTTTATGGTCATGTTGAGGATGATGGAAGTGGCGGTAAACGTTGGGTTGATACACATCCTGTTCTTGCTATGCCTTACGATACTCCTATACCAGGATATCGTAATAACAGTTGTAATACTCTTCGTCTTTGGTCTGCCAAGGCCCCGAGAGGATTTGATTTAGGTATATTCAATATGGGTGATTATATTAATGTAAGTTTTAATGTAACTTGAAGCGTTAATTATTATAGATGTATTTGTGATTATATACATTACAAAACAAATATGATTTGTTTTAAACACGATGCCATTTTGTGTTATTTTTATATGGTCAACTAACGACCGAATTTTCTATTTATTACGCTGATTGACATTTTGGTATAATTTTGTGTCAGGTTGACTAAGTGGTTTAGGGCAGAAAAGTTTAGTTTATAATGGTATAGCCGCATGTTTAGTGTTTGTATACAGTGAGAGGGAAAGGAGGAAAGGTTGTTGACTGTTTGAATGTGACGTTTTCAGTTAGTATTTAATTAATTAATCAGTTATATTTTAATCATTAATTTAAATGTTAAAGTTTTATTTTTAAAAGAAATATTAACTGTTTTTTAATAATATTGATATAAATTACTAAATACAAATGAGTTTTGTTAATATATATTAAGAATTTGTGAAATATTAACCACTTGATAATACGTATTGTCAATATACTGGATAATGAAGTTCATTTATGCATGTTTGTTGAAAGAAAAGTAAACATCCAAAGTAAACGTTTATTTTTGTGGTGTTTATTGTAGGCTGTGTGTGCACGTAATCATGCAGAAAATATTTCACGTGTACTATATCCAAATGACAACTTCTTTGTTGGCAAAGAACTTCGTTTGAGACAAGAATATTTTCTTTGTGCTGCAACGTTGCAAGTTAGTTTATTCTATTTTGTTTTAAAGACTAGTAAGTAATACTGTATTTTTTTCCACACAATTTGACTTTGTCAGTAAATTTGTTTTTACTTACGTTGGATGTTCTTTTACTTGTGTTAGGGTGTAATGCAAAAAAAGAATTTGTAGTATATATCACTATTTGTTTTTAATTTATTACTAGTGTTTATAGTAACGTTGCTAATTGAGCGATTATTGTTTAATTAAGCAATTAGGAAGTAAACAAAATTCTGATACCTTTTCTGTATATATATATATACATTCAATTTTATTTAGCCAATAATTGATTTAGGTTGTATTTATTTAATATTAAAACGTTTGAAACAATTTGATTAAATTTTTTACAAAGTTTACTTATTGTAAAAGTCATTTACAATCCAACGATTGCGTTACATTTTCAGGACATTATTAGGCGCTATCGTTCAGGTGGCGTGAAACATGCCACTTATGATGAATTTCCAGACAAAGTAGCTATTCAATTGAACGATACGCATCCATCTTTAGCCATACCCGAATTGATACGCATATTAATCGATTTGGAACATTTGGATTGGAAAAAGGTAAATTTATTTGTGGTTAGTTACTTTATGTGTATTTAAGTTGGTTCTATAAAAATGAAAACGGGATTTTAGAATAAAAATTGTTCAGTTTTAGTTTATTATTTATTCATTTATGTTTAATTATATTTTAAATATTTTTAATGGAAAGTTAAAAAAAAATTTGGAACAAACATACTATGCATTATTATTTTTTGTTTTTTTATTCATATTCATATTATTATTATGATTATTATGATTATTATTATTACAAAACCCTTTTGCTTTAGAAATAAGCATGGGATAATTAAGATAACAATATATTCATATCTTAATTGTTGTCAGAGTCTATGAGGGTATTTGGCATGGTCTGTGTTCTATGCTGTTTTCAAATGTAAGGATTTAAGTTTATGCTTAAGAATATTTCCATGATATGCGCACTTCAAGTCAGTGTTATTATTGTGTTGAGTAGATATTTCAAATTCGGATTAAAGGGTAACAGTTGAGTTTTGTATCCACAATCTCAATGAAAATCATGTTTTTTATTGAATTTTTTACAACCAGTCATGTAGAATTAATACTATATTTAAAACTAAATTTCTGTTTGGAGAATCAATATTAATATGGCATTTATTCATTATGATCTTCTGGGATAAACATTTCCTACTGATTATTAATGCTCAGGGTAGTTCAAGTTATCATAATCCCGCAAATTATCAACTTTCACAACGTGCACTTAATAAACGACATTTAAGGTTTGCTGATTTTAATTGACAATTACATCCCGAGTTAAACCCTTTCAATGATCTCGATTAACTACAAGGAAAAATAATCGAAAGCCCAATTAAGTAATACATATGGCCGGGGAAGTTTGCGCACTACAATATCCGTCTAAATTACTGGTTGATTATCTGGTCCTCTTTTTTATTCGGGTAATGATTTAGCTTCTGTAACTATTCTGGCTGGATGAATAGACAGCTTACGTAAAACATGGCTAATCCATTTTAGACTTCTCTTTTATTGTGTTAGGAATGCATGACCAATTAATATTAAGTGTGAAAATGGTTGAAATATTTGATTAGTTATTAAACGATTGCGTTCAACAGAAGATAAAAAAAGAAACTATATAAATTTTAAACAGCTTTGCTCAAACTGGACAAGCTTTTGTATATCCACTTTGGTGAGGGTCCAAGTTTTGCAAGCATATAGTTTATTAGAACACACTAAACTCTTAAATATCCTAATTTTGTTTTTTAATAGAAATATTTTTCATTCCACAGGGATCTAGATAAAAGTTCGAAAGCTGCGACAGAGAGGCGAATACGACGCCGAATCTTGGAAAAGCTGGATGTCTTAGTTACTAATAACAGAGCCTAGGTAGGTAAATTTGTCAACTACTGAAAGCAGATTACTATTTACAGTGATTGGATTTCTAAAGAAGGTATTTGCTAAAACTACTGTTTTTTAGTGTTAAAATATAAGCTTTATTTTTCAGAGGATTTTTTTGTTAGCTGAATCACATTTTGTAGATCTTCTGTTTACCATGAGAACCGCATTGTCTCTAATCATCATCATTATTGGGGATATACATCCCCTGTCGGTTATTATCACCCAGGGTAGTCCAAATTCCAAAAACGTCTGCAAAAACGTCTGCAAAAACGCCAACTTTTGCAATATGCACTTAATGAACCGCATTGTCTATACATTGAAGATCCTCTATTTTGCGACCATCATGCATTTTACAGTCCTTAAATGACAGGATAACTTTATCAAAAATGACATTAACTAAAAAGTTGAAAAGTGCCGGCGCTAAACACATCCTTGACGGACTCTTGAGTTAAGGTATCTCCACTACGTACTACTGCGTTGGACGATGTATCTAGGGAGTGCATAATACTGACAAGTTTGGTAGGAATTCCTTTCGTAATAAGTAGATTCTCCAATAAGTTGCAATCAACATAGTCAAAGGTGACCGAAATTCCACAGTATATAGACTGTTTGGCATTTATTGTAATAACCTAATTACGATTAATTTACAAAGAAGCAGTAAAGTTTAAAACTAAAAATGATGTTTAATTATAATGACATTTTAGTGAACCAAATCGTTTTCATATCACATTTAAACTGTACGCCTATATCGATTTTTTTTTACATATAAGCCAGTAGTTTTTAAGTTTGTTTGAACTTGAAATTGACAGAATACATCAATGACTTTAATTAGGCTTATTGATTTATTTTGTTTAAATATAAAGTGATTATAGTTTTTATTTTACTGTTATTTTACACAGATTATTTCTTACTTAACTGATATGGTTGTTAGTGCATATTATACCAATTTTATGCATAGGTTTGTAGTATGTACATGTACCAAGAGTCGCTTTGGTTGGTCAAACTTAGATAAACTACATCATCATGGAAAAAGTAACTAAGTTGTTGGACGGACTGTCTGCACGCCTCCGTTAGTCGCGGACAATGGAAGGGAATTATTCGAGACGCTATACAAAGTTGGAATTAATAAAGAGATTCGTTTTTCCGAGGATTCGAGTAATGCTTATAGAGTCAATTTCTACTGATAGTGATATCCCTGACTGTTTCTCCATTTGGCGTATCCTGGGCTTAATGCACCCAAGCGACTAGACTAGTATAGTAGGGATAGAGTGCATAGTAATATAAATGGGTTTCCTTTCGGCGGGTCGGTGCAAGCATACACCTTGTGTATTTAAAAAGCATTTTAAGGTATATGTATACTATGTGTAGGCTGATAAAAAAATCTGGCTGTCTATCTTCAAGGAAGCCGTCTACTAGGTAATAAACGTTGTTATCCTTTTACGTTTGTTACAGTTATCAAACCTTTGGAGTCTATTGTTTGATATGCTGTATAAATATAGAAATAATGAAGAAAATTTGGAAAAATGGGTTGACGAAAGTTTGTTTAAATTGATTGGTTGGGTTGTTGCCAGTAATCATGTATTTTATAGTGTACTTTAAATTAAAATATTTATTTAATGCACTTCATTTTTGATTGTTGTACTCACTTTACTTTATGGTTTTTATGATTTACCAATTTTTATTTTAAACTTTAATTCTGAATTTGCTTTAATTGCTATTTTGATGGTAAGCCTCCTTCAAGGTGTAATTTAACTTTTAATTTTAGACGGTTTCGGTTTTAAAAATATTCTTCAGCTTTTCCCTTTTTTATGGGGGATCGCTGTTTCTGGTTAGTTCTCTTTCTTTGGTTCCGTATTGAACCAATTTAAAGCATTATGACGATTAAATAGTTTTGGCGCATATTTTTACTGCTGGATGCCTCCTCTGCCATAAACCCTCCTTTATCTAGGCTTAGGACTAGTTAGATAGGCTCATTTATGATTATCTCTAGGTGAAGTTAATATTAACCAAGAATTGATTTTTAAAAAATTGTTTTTCTATCAGAAATTGTGTAAACAACATTGAGTACATGCTTGTTTTTGGTTGTTAATGTTTATCCAATGTAGGCATGGGACATTAGCTATCGTACATTTGCTTACACAAATCATACAATTCTTCCCGAAGCACTGGAACGTTGGCCTGTTTCCTTGTTGAAAAACATTCTTCCGCGTCATTTAGACATTATTTATCGAATTAATGCGGAATTTTTGGATGTAAGTCTATTTATATTGTCAATGTGTTATTTTAATTTTCTGTTATTAGTATTGTGATTAGAATTGACAATGTTATAATAATAAATATTGTTAGTATTTTGTATAATTTTCTGTGGTTGTATTGTAGTTTTATTTGTGGTTTAAAGCATTAAATAAAAATTATATATTTAATACATTTTAGCAGTATTTTTTCAAGCAGTGTAATACTGAAGTATTACTGAAAGATGGTTGAGTTCTTAGTATGTAAGTCTCATTCTGAAATTATGTCTAAACTGGGAGTTCAATGAATATTTGCATAATGATGGACCAGAAGTTTCATGTTATGACAATTTAAAAATAATGTTTGTGTTTAGTAGAATAATAGAAATAGGTTGGAAATATGACTATATCATTATTTCCGTATTTACAAAGTATCTCGAATGATTACTTCCCATACTTTATATGCGAAGAAATCATCGTATATGTATTAGATACTTTTTGGCTAACAGTGACAGTGTCACTGTTCACATAAATTGACAAGGTCGCTTGAATGTTTGCAAAGTTATTTGCTTTGACCCAACGGTTACATTTAGTGTATGCATCCATAAATTTGTCTTAAATATGCCCGCGCCCATTCGCCTAGGCGGATACTCAGTGTTGCCGCTTCACTTGATTTCTGATTTACGTTAACCTGAGTCCAGGATGCGTTACACTGAGGTACCGAATCAGAAATATTACCATTATTGGAAGTTGAAATTTCATAAACATTACTGAAATCCTCAGAAAAATTAGGATCTCAGTTTTTTCTATACTTGACTCAATATTTCCAACTTTATAATTTGTCTTTTTAATACAATTCTTGTGGATAGATTAAATACATCTTTAACGTAATATCAAAATTTGATATTATTAAATACATGAATGAATGAACCGATATATATATATTAACCATTTTAATTTTTCTTCTACTACTTTCAACATATTCAAAAGTTTTAACGATTATTACATATTTGAAAAACACATGGATGTGTCCTATTTACACCACGGACGATCACATTGCGTATAGGCAAATGTCTCACATGTTTTTTTGGTAATTTAAGTAATATTTGTAAGTGTGTCTCATGTGTTACCGGTTCTATCTTTTTCTAGATTGTACGCGCGAGATGGCCCAACGATATGGATCGCGTGCGCCGCATGTCTTTGGTCGAAGAAGGCGAAGAGAAACGCATAAATATGGCTTATTTGTGCATTGTCGGATCGCATACAGTCAATGGTGTAGCTGCCATTCATTCTCACCTACTGAAAACGCAAATGTGAGTAGTTGACTGCATTCTATGTTGTTTCACAATTTGATCAATGTCGTTTTTGTTTATCCGGATTGGAAAAGCATTTGCGTCAGGATGACAGAGATAACTAAGACTCTAGAATTGCATTTGGATGGGTTTTTCTAGGACATTTGTTAAATGTTTACTTGCTGAAAAAAGGTTTTGCGCAAACATTTAAGCAATAAAACCTAACAACAACGAAGGCAAATGTAGATTTACTAATTTCAGTCGTGTTCAATTATTTTCCGCTTGCTGATTGTAGTGGAAATAAGACTTATTTGAGATTGTTTATTTTATAGAATATAAGTCTAATCGAAATGTTATTAGTTCAGATGGACGAGGTGTTTTGATGAATTATTTAATCTTAAACAGTATCTAGTTTTGCAGAAACAATTCTTTAAAATGAACCCAATGAAACTCGTTGTTTTGACATGGTGTAATTTATGGTGTTACATCCATTTCTGATTGGACAGGTACATTATTGGTCCTTTTAATTGGTTGAATATTATAATGGAAATGGTTTTGGAATGGACATTCAAAGATAGTAAAAGAAAGGTTGCTAAACCACACCCTCAGAGCCACAAGGCTTCTGTTAATTTATTTTCAGCAAGTGGACATTCAACCAAATCAAACAAGCGTCAGCATTTAATGTCGATGGTGGAACTCCAACCCATGCCAGCACACGTTTGAACCTATCACTTTGACCATCTCTACCTCGTCGATATATACATGATTGTCTCATCTTGAAGTTGACATTAATACTGCAAATACATTATTATATCTATCGGTGATGCTAATGATTCTGAGGATTTAAGTAATGCTTATAAAGTTTCAATTTTCAATGATTGTAATATTCCAGACTGTTCCTCCATGTGGTCCATCCTGGACTAGATACACTCAAGCACCTAGACTAACAGAGCAGGAACTGAGTGCATAGCGATATAATTGGGATTCCGCTTTGGTTGGTGGGTGGAGGAATACACCGCAGTCTACTTAAAAGGCATCTTAAGGTTAATTTGCGTCTTCAACCAACTACGTTGCTAGTTTATCAATTGTCCTATTTATTAAACTATATTTATGTAAGAAGCAATACATCTTTTTTCTTTTACTCCTAAACATTTTCCAGTTTCAAGGATTTTGCCGAATTGTGGCCAGACAAATTTCAAAACAAAACCAATGGAATTACGCCCAGACGTTGGTTGTTGCTGTGCAATCCTAATTTATCCGATTTTATTATGGAAAAGATGAACGGCTCGGACAGTTGGATTACCAATTTGTCGGAAATTTCGTCTCTAAAATCGTTTGTCAACAACACGAATGTACTGCTCCAATTGTTGCGTATCAAGCGCGAAAATAAGGCCAAATTTGCCAAGTACATGGAAGAACATTACAACGTGAAAATCAATCCGGCTTCGTTGTTCGACGTGCAAGTAAGTTTTGTAGTTCTAAAGGAAGTTTGAGTTTTATATGGAATTTATTGATTGTCTTAATGCTAGTGTTAGACATTTTTGTACTAATTGCAATTGTAAAACAGTTATACTTTGGAAAGGAATACCATTTTACAGAGGTTTGGAGGGCTTATGTTTATTGTTACCCAAACTTTAGCAAAAAGTTATTTCAGTTTCAATCTGTAACCGTTTGGTGTAGGTTTTATTTATGACAAACTGTCAAAAAGATGCCATTTTTTATTTTTCTCAAAACTGGTATAATTAGCACGTAATTCAAGATTTAAATTTAAACTTTGTTGTTCCATCTTCATCTCGACGATTCGTCAATGTTGTGCAATTTGAACAAAAAATTTATGATTGTATTATTGTATACTGTTCGACCATAAATATTTATTCAACTTCTCTAAATGCCAATGGTGTGATTGACAAAATAATGTTTTCTTTACTTTTTCCTTATTGCATTGACCAATAAAACTAACTTTTTGATTTTTTATAATTTCTAATGTTTATCAATTTTTTCGTCATGTGATTATAAGGTCACGTTTTGAATAAAAACTGTGTAGTAACTTGGTATTTGTTTATAAATTAATTCAATTATATTATTTTAACCTTGGTTTTATTTTTCTAACACACGGTGTTGTGCTTTTTTCAAGTAATTTAAATAAAAAATTGTTTGTTTAATGGTATAGCTAATTTAAAGTACATTTATACTCGGTGCACGGGTTTTTGTGAAAAGTATTATTATTATTATTACATTTACCTTCAATATCACACTAGATATACATTTAAAGTAAAATACATTTTTATTATTAATAAAAATTAAATAAATAATAACCAAATTTTAAAAAGTAGTAGTACAAATAATGGGAACTAAATGAAATAGAATGTCATATGACAATGAATGTAAATATAGTGAATATAGTAAGCATGTAATTTTTAAAAAATTCAAAATTACTATACTTTGAATGAGTCATTATAAGGCACAGTTACATTATGCTGTAGGATGTCTAAATTAGTTCAAATAAATGCGTGAATGGAATAATTGCTACTTTGATAGGTTTGTTAGAAGTTCAATTTTGTTTGATTCTGGATTGATTAGTATTCTGGATAACTATGGCAGACATGAGATTTTGTATTGATTGGTTTTGGCTTTGATGTACAGGTAGATTCTCCTTGTTTCTCCAGAAGCTTTAGATTTGTTTAAAGCCGTATGTTGTGGATGAGTGTTATTACCTCCAATCCTTGATGCTAATTGTATACAGGATTTAAAGTGTTTATTAACAATATCATTCAATAAGATAGAATATTTGATTCCTGTAGATTTTGACATCAAGGATGTGCATCTTTTTAAAACAACATAATCTTGTTTTAATAAACTAGGAAAAATTACAGGTGAGCAATATAATATTAAAGAATGCAACGAACAATTTAGTAATATAATTATCAATATTTAGTTTTTTTAATCTTCTTATGTAGTAGCATAATGATTTGGTTTTTATAAATATATGCTGTACATGATCACACCAGGTAAGTATGCTATACGTGTTTATCCCAAGATACTTAATTTTGTTACATGTACATATGTTTGTCTAATTTAATTTGAATGTTTTGTTTAATTTCATTGTTTATGTTGGACACCTCATTGTCAATTTAACCAACTTGCCTTTCGATGGATTTAAATTAAGATCAAAGTTAGTAGACCATTGTTCAATTTTATTGATAGAACTTTCAAATTCGTTTAGATCATATTTAAATAAATTTTTGTGCACAAGGCCATATCATCTGCAAATTTAAACAAATGTGATGGCTGTGGAACTTGTAATGGATCTACGTATAGTAAAAATAAAAACGGAGATAGTACTGCACCTTGTGGAACGCCATTATTATTTTCTGTTAACTTTGATTTATTACGACCAATTTGTAAATACTGTTTTCTTTTTAAAAAATAATTTCGTAACCAGTTCAAGATGTAGTCGGGTGTTTCAAGTAGTTCAAGACGTTGGATTAATTTTTCCCTTGATATACTATTGAAAACAGATTTATAATCCAGAAACATGCAGTATATCAAACATTTTCCTTTGTCAAGGGATTCGGTAATGTAATGAACAAGACTGGCTTCACAGTCTAGAGTAGAATAATAATTTTTATTAACCCAATTGATAATGATCATTACTAATGTTCAATATAGGCTCAAGGTCGTTAAGTATTATTTTTTTAGTTAATTTTAAAAACACAGGTGTTCTAGATTTGTTGATGGGATAGAAACTTTTGGAATGGGTGTGATTCGTGAAATACGCCAAGTATTAGCTACTTCACAATTTATAATAGATATGCTTACTATTGTAGATAATTATGGAGCAATTGCTGGCATGCAGAGCTTTAATAAATTGGAACTTATTTTGTGAGGTCCAAGTGAAGTGCTTACTTTACAGTCGTTTATTAATTTTTGTATATTAAAGTTGATAATAGTTGTTGAATAATTTTTAGTTAATTGATTAAATTCTGATATGTTTGATTTTTTTGAAGTAAAGTAATTATTTAGTTCTTTAGCATCCATCTTAAGTTGATTTGCTTTTAATTTATTACAATTTTTTAAAATATTTTTCCAAATAGATTGTGAATCTCGGTTTAATTGAAAATAATTATTAGCATAGTTATTAAGTTTGTTTATTTCCAGTTTAATTTGTTTGTTTAAGTTCTTTAATTTACAGGGGCTAAAATAGGAGCTGTCAAAATTAGCATATTGAAATTGATTGACTTTCCTTACATCACTTAAGCATATTAGGCACATCAACATTTTACTAAAATAAGCATTAAACATCACATTAGCAATATCAATATTCAAAACACTAAAAATATTTTCTTTTTGCAAATAGCATTATCAAATTTACGCTTAGACCAAAAACCCAGAATTTACACATTTCGACAACATGAAAAAACTACTACATTATTTGCTTAAAAATAAATTATATTATAAAATATGTACATATCTATAAAGCAGACATCACCAATTGTCCAAAATTAATAATTCAAGGGATAACCATGCTTTGCGATAACTTCTTTTAACCGTCTTGGGTAGGAATCGACCAAATTATTGATATATTCTTGTGGAATTCGATTTTCTAACACATAATTAATTTTTTCTGACAGTGTGCCTCGATTTTCTGTCCGATTCACCTCGCGTTTAAGATAACTAAAAAAATTTTCAATTACATTGAGATCCGGGCTGTATGGAGGCAATTGAACAAAGCTCAGCTTTTTGCTATTTAAAGAATCCTTCGTCTAAACAATAAAAAAATCCGTTAATTTTTAGATTATGATAAAAACCAAGCTACCTTTTTGGATGTATGCACTGGAGCATTATCTTGAACAACCACTAAATGCCCTGAAGCATTTTGTCGTAGTTCAGACTTGAAAAATTCCTTAAAAATAGCTACAAATTCTGAGCTGTTTAGATGGCTACTTGTTTGGCTCCATTTTGGTAGTTGCCCGTACTTGATTCCAAAATATCCATGAAGACATGATGGATGTGCAACTTTTTTAACAATGCAATTGTTATCTTGAGGAAAATCTGGACCACAGATGACCGTGGACTGCACTGCCCATGGTTCATACTTCAAAGCACACTCGTCAGTAAAAAAACTGATCTCCAAAAACATAATTGACGGTTTTCATACGTTTTTGCAAATTCCACACGTTTTTTCTTCTGTTCTGCAGTTAAAGGAAACTTTTTTAACGTTTTCCTTAACTGCAGATTGGCCGATTTCATCCGATTACGGATAAGTGAATATGAAAAATTAGATAATTCTTCTTTTTGAATTTGTTGAATTGG
Source organism: Cardicola forsteri (assembly GCA_025895645.1). NCBI lineage: Eukaryota > Metazoa > Platyhelminthes > Trematoda > Strigeidida > Aporocotylidae > Cardicola > Cardicola forsteri. The sequence continues at coordinate 282,264 of JAKXYG010001093.1, read as the reverse complement.
CTTCATTCTGTTTCTTTTTAATTTGGTAGTAATAAACGTGTTATCTCGTTTACTAGTTGATGGTACAGGTCCTGTTCCTGGTGTTTTTGGACGTGTATGATCTTTTAATACACGGTATACAGTTCTTGTACTTATTTCAAATACATCCGCAATTTCATCAACAGTCAAACCCAATTTATGAACCTTTTTGATTTGTCTGTAATTTTTAGCACTTAAGAAATAGTTTCCACTATTTAAACTCATTGTAATCACACAAGATAAATGTTCAAAATTGTGCCAAGGTCAAAAGTTCAAATTTAATATTAGATAGGTTAATAAAACAAAAATGAAAGGTAAAGTAATTAAAAATAATCTTTGATTTTTTCACACCATAATTAATGTTAAATTTTCAATACATATAAAATATGAAAACTGATCAATTTTTTTTATATATAGTGTATGAAATGACGTGTGCTGGGTTATGTAAACACTTATAAACTTATGTAAACAAAATTATTTTTTTGAAATTAGTGTTGCGTAATCTATTTATGTTTTTAGCTTTATATGTATAAAATTTTTAAGTGTGACTATCACCATTTACCCACTTGAATGCAATTTATCCAAAAATTCCAAGACACTTAACTATTTATAATTATAAAAAAGTGAAAACACAATTAACTTTAAGTATCGATAGTCCATATTATTTTAGCATAATTACTTAGTTGAAAAAAATATAACTTTCAAGTTAAAATAGCACAAATTAAAAAATAAGAGTTCACTGACAAGTACCATTTTAAACCCTGTAGTATATGCTACCTCTTTTTCTCGTCGTTTTAGATTAAATGGGGAAATATTGTTGTTTGTAATTTCAGCCTTAACTACTGGACACTATTTGTTAATATAAGTGTTAATAAAATCAGTAAAGAGTACAGTAGCATGATTTAGGCTAATATTGTTAAACTTTATGTTATTAATGTTCAGTAGTGCGGATTTAAGTTCTGTTGCATTTGAAGTTGATGTATCTCGCTCATGTATAAATAATTTAAATATAGGCTTCAAATATTTTAAATGATAATGCTTTGAATATATTTTTAGAAGTAGATGTATAATAGAGTGGTCTGATGTTGAAAGAGGCGCGTGGTTTTTTACTGAAATAATCTGGAGCATTTGTAACAATATAATCTAGTTGTGTTTGAAGTCATGTAGGAAAATTAACTAGATTGGTGAGGCCCATTAGTTTGAATAAGTTGATATTCGCATGATTGAAATCGCCGGTTAATATGATTAAAGTATTTTCATCAACATTGATAATTTAATCAATTAGCTGATCGTAGAAACAGTTGATTTCCACAGTACTAACAGAAGGTGTTATGTAAACATTTATAATGTCATTATTTTTATAGTGAGATATTTATTTCTGCAATTGACAATTAAACACTCAATTTCATTTTGTGAATATTCAAATTTTGATTTAGGATTAGTGAAGTATTCTTTATTAATATATGTAATAAGGCCTCCCCCACGTTTCTTAGTATAATTTTTTCGATTAAGTCGAAAGATGAAAAATTAAGGTAACATGAATGATTAGGTTTTATAACATTATTAAATCTAGATTTTTCTACATTTCTTACATCTTTCTATCGACAGAGAATTTATGTATAAAAACATTTTTTACCGATAATATTTTAGCTGATGTTTTTTGCTTTTCATAATTTGATGTCAATGTTTACGTAAAGGGGTTTTTCGTTCAACATGCTAAAATATGGTATTTGATTTTGAATTACATAATTTTAGTGTATTAAATAATTTTATTTCTTAAGCCAATTATATTAAGCTTTGTGTTGCGTGGAGGCACTTGTATAGATATGAAGTTTTTGCTAGTCAATATTTTTTTCAATTTTGTGCAATCAAAAAATAGGTTAATTATAAAATTATAAAAATTATGTTATTTAAAAAAATATGGACCAGAGCACTACTTTTATTGACTGTCATATGTTTTAAAGCATTGTATTATAGTTTGGGCTTATAATTTATTAAAAATTTAAACAAATTTGGTGTTATCCAAATGATCACTAGATGGATACCATTTTGATGGCTTCTCGTATATAATTTAGCTGATATTTTTCAAAATTAAGTAAGTGTTCATTGTTTTTGACTACGAAAATATAATTTAAAAAGCATTCACACTACAAATAATTTTAAAATACACAGTTCAAGGTTCATCTATTTAACTAAGATTCATTTTACGAGGTACATTAAGTTGACTATAAAGGATGATAGGCAAATGAAGTAAACATTTAATTTTTGAGTACAAAATTATTTTTCACAATAAATTATTTTTAATTTTATACTTTAAAATGGGTAAAGATTAAGTCAATCGTTATACATTTATGTTGTCTGACACACATGTTTGTTTATGTAAATACATGCATTTAAATTAGAAAATAATAATGTTGATGGAATATTTAGGTGCGTAATTATTTTATTTGGTTCATTCAATTTTCACATGAATTTTAACTATAACCATTGTTAACCGGAAACTTCAATTGTGTTTAATTAAAAGCTATAGAAACGTAAATTTTTTGTTTGTAACTATAATTAATAAAGGTTTAGGTTATTTTAAAATATTTAGTTTGTTAAAATAATCAAATTTATTGTGATTAAAATTAAAAGATGGTAAAGTGTAGGTTTTAGTGACATTGACTTATGTACAATGAGGTTCAATGCATTAGACAGAATTTTGAATGCATTAATGTTATCCCAATATCGAGATAGGACCAGATGTCTTACTAATTGTTTATGCACAAAACATTATTTTGGTAAACAACCTTCGATTTATGTTTAAATTGTACCACTACCGACAAATTTAAATATTTTGATTAACAATTGTATACTGTAGGGTTGCATACATTTGATTATTTTGTGTTTAGACGAGTTAAAATTGAGGGATAACCTATTTGTATTGTTTACTAGCTGATTAAAAAAAAAGTTTTTACAATTATATGTCTATCCATATGCATTTATGCTGACAGGTCAAACGTATTCACGAATACAAACGACAACTGTTGAATTGTTTGTATGTGATAACTCAGTACAATCGAATTAGGGCCAATCCGGATATGGATATTTGTCCGCGTACCGTAATGATTGGTGGCAAAGCTGCTCCTGGCTATCATATGGCCAAATTGATTATCAAACTGATTACTTCTGTTGGCAATGTGATCAACAATGATCCAATTGTTCGAGATCGTCTAAAGGTACGAGTTTTTGTTTTCTATTGATTTTTGGGCGTTATATGCAGAATGGAGGTCATACTGGTTCTATAGAGTTTGGGATAGGTTTTATAGTAATATAACAAAAATAGTTAAAAGCACTTAACAGCAATAGTTTTTAATTCCAAAATGTTTATTGACATTATTATTATTATTGATTATGTTGCTGTTATTAAAAACTTTCGCTCAAAGAGCAACAAGTCTGATTTGTGTGATTCTACATTACAATTTTGCCATTGAAGATTCTGTATATCGATGATTGGGTTTTATTCCGTTTTTGCTGTTTTCTGTCATTGGAATCTAGCTTTTCTTTTTTGCCTTGGTTTTCCAGGTTAATATCCTCTTCTTTCTTTAGCATTATGTTTTTAAAGAGAACAAGTTGCTAACGTTGAGCTCTACTTCTTCTTTCTCAACTGGACTTAGGACCGGCTAAGGTGGAGTTTGATTGGCAATATTGTTAATAAATTTAAACTTGCAAGAGAACATTTTATACTGGTGTAGTTGCAAATTGTCGTTGATATGATGTACGTTTATTGATCTTGTAGTAGTAAGGTATTTATCAATACAAATATGCAATGAGAATTATTAAAATTGCAATGTAAGAAGTAGTAGTGGTTGATTCAGGTCCAAATGTATGATTTAATGAAAAATCCTTTTGTTTTTTAAGCTCAATCGATAACGACGTTACTGGGTATAAGTAAATGTTTTGCAGTATTATGGAACTTATGGTACAGTTGCATTGCTGTTTGTAATGTAGAAAATTTCAGGAGTTTATACTTACTAGAATTCAGTGTTTATTTATTAACCGTTGTTTTGTATGATAACAATTTAGATTAACTTTGTGCTTATTTTTAAGTTAAATATGATTATTTCTTTTTATTATTTACCGGGATAATCCAGTGGTACATTAATGGACTAAACCTCGGGTGGGCATGGCTTTGAGTGCAACTACTAGCATTAAATGCGGGCTCTTATTTGGTTTCACTAAAATGTCCGCTTGCTGAAAAGTATTTTTCATGAAGCATTTAATCAATGCTAATATATTATAAGATGAAAACATTAATTAAAAATAAATTAATCTGTATACAGTTTAATAGAATTTTCTGACATTTAAAAAATATTTTAAGCATTTATTTAAAAGAGTTGAAGAACAAAGTAACAATTAAATAGGTCATGGGAGTGCACTAATCATCATTTATACTTCAAGGTGCTGTGCAAAGATAATTGTGACCTTTTAGAACCTATAATTTAAATAAGTTGTTATTGTTTTTGATAATTTAAGAAATGTTCGTATCTATACCCAGTCTTTATTTTCGGTAATGTTTTTACTGTCATATTTTACTCATATGATTGGTGTTCAATTATAATTTATTTATTTTTAACAGTGGTGCTGTCACAGGGATACCGTTGATTGGCCAGTAAAATGTATTACCTTCCTACATTTGCATCAACAATGTAGTAAGCCATCTTTCGAAGATGCTTTGCAAATAAAGAAATATTGAAGAGGTGACTATGATACCAACTCGTATGATTACCAAAAAATATTAGAAGATTTAAACTACTTTAAAATTAATTTTTATATCTTCTCTTCAGCTACAAATATAAATTATATGATTATTAGTCACGTGTTGTAAATTATTGATCCATTCGCGTTTGTGTTGCAAAAGTTTTCCACTTGTTTTGCCAATACGATTTTGTATTGCATATTTTTTGTCTAATTTAAATAGTGGTGCCTCAGGTGTAACGTCAATGTGTTTTGTAATCTTTATCGTTTAGCTCATTTTTTTGGAAAATTATCGTGTTTCGATGGCTGAAAAAATCTTTCCCGCATCCGAATTATCCGAACAAATTTCGACTGCCGGTACTGAAGCTTCAGGCACTGGAAATATGAAATTCATGGTAAAATTATTTGAAGTTTTTTTTGTAATAAAGATGCTTTACAACTGTACATTTATTAGCATCGTATATCTGGTTAAAGCTGTAGATTGATAGTCTGATCACTGGTCCACTAAATGCACGTTCTCATCTTGAATGGGATTGTGAAAACTCCTTTGCTCTGAGTAGCATGGAACAACAAGACTGTTTTATGTGATCGTACTTTAAATTATTATGCATTAAAGATTTTGTATATCGAGAATTGATCTTTCTTTCAGCTTTCATTCAACTCTATCATTGGAATCATGCTTTCACTTTGTTGCCATAGCTTGCTGTAATAGTGTTATTTAGTAGTATTCAGTTTTCAAAGAAATGATGTTAACTTTGAATTCTATCCCCTCCTCTTTGAAACCGGCTACGGAAATGTTTTGTTTAGAGCTTTGTTAAATGTCCGTTTATAGAAAATATGTTTCCCGCTAAACATTCAAGCAATAAAAACCAAATAAAATAATAAATAAATGATGTCAAATTTTATTCTAGTTGTAAATAATATTTTTTGTCTAGGTACAATATTTTAACAGACATTTAAAAAATGTTCCTTTTACATCCATGATAATCGAAATGGTAATAGTAATTATTTTAAATATTTATACTTTACATAATAATTATTTTTGAATAATAGTTGAGTAACTTAGCTATTCAGATTATCCATCATTTTTGTGATAGTGGTTCGTCATAACTTTCAAATACAGGTATTCATAAAATCTCATTACAATATAAAATTATTATTATTATTACTTTAATCTTTTGACTGAACATGTGGCACCACAATTGAATGACTTAAATAGTTAATTTCGAGCAGGACAATATACCGCCTCATTGAGTACTGCATATTTGTGGGTTTCTAAATGAAACATTTTTAGACGGGCAAATTAAAAGTGATCACTTTTATTTTTTAGCTATCTTGTTCTTCAGTTGTCATTCCTTTAAACGTTTTTCTATATCGTTATGTTGATGATTTCGTGTATTGAACAAAGATATGCAACATAAACGATTAGAAGCAAAAGATTATTTGTACTATTGGCACCATTGACGAGCTTATGTTACAGCGACCATTGTAAGACGTTGATTGCCGCTCTGTGCGAATAATGGTGTATTAAATAAATCAACAAAAATTCAACATTTACTCTTCGTTTTGTAACAATTTTCCCAGATTTATTTCTGCATATGCTTTTGTAACAAATTTGTTAAATTGTAAAGAGACTTTGTGGACGAATTTAGGCGTAAAAGTGAACTTTGTACGTATTTTACACTGACATATTTAGTGGTGTACGTTATTGAAGAGACGTTTCTGTTGTATTATTTGTATTTGTTAACTATAGCTCAATGGAGCCATGACCATTGGTACTATGGATGGTGCCAATGTAGAAATGTGTGAAGAAATGGGTCGAGAAAATATGTTTGTTTTTGGTCTGACCGTAGAAGAAGTGGATCAGGTGTGGGCAAAGGGGTATGTCAATTTGAATAAAGTGATTTTTACTTTAACATACTCAACTCTACTTAAAATTGTCAATGACAATCCAAACTATTTTGTTCTATTGTAGTTTAATTTTGATAATTATCAGGTTTATTGATTGATTTTAATGGAAACGGTGAAGTTACCATTATTGGTTTAACTTGACTGTAAAGTTATGTCGGCGGTACTGTTATGCACTTTGTTAATTATTAATGAAATCCCATTGATTTAAATCCTTTTTAGAGTTTATTGTTTTTTCCACTTTGGCACATGATATATTTGGTTAACAATTGTAAAAGCAAATAATTAGTTTTTAACTAATCTATTAGTAACATGTACTTGGACACCTTAGATGATTTACTTTTGGTATATTGTACAAGTGCGGATACCGATACATTACTGGTTAAATAGAGAATTCTCAAGTATTTTGTGCTTTTAGAAGTATGTTTGTTGTTTTGTAAAAAGAACTCATACTTTAATAAGGATATTTGATTATTCGTTTGCATTTCCTAATCGGTATGCTAATGAACTTAGGGGATTTAAGTAAGGCTTGTGAAGTATTAATTTCCAATGACGTTTGTAATTTTGTTTCTATGCCTTTATGTGATGCATTTTAGACTGAGATTAAGATGGATTGGGATCAAGTGTGCTTCTGTCTTTTTAAGAGTGGGTGCAAGTATACACCCATGGTACTTAAAAGATATATGGGCGTATGTGTACATTATAGCTGTATAGCTGTGGTTTTATTAGTCTTTGTGAACATTGACACCGTTACAAGGATGCCATCAATTAGTAAAGAATCTTTGTTATTTTTATACGTTTGTCACGCTTGTGAAACCATTGAAGGTGATTGTTTGATATGCTGTATGAATATAGAAATATTGGAGATGTGACTGCATCACCAACCAAATTATTATAAAATCCTACTTTTTTCAAAAATCTTTTAGCTATCATCCTCAACAATACATTGACCAAAATCCCGAACTCAAACAGTGTTTGGAACAAATTAGGGATGGCTTTTTCTCATTCGATCATCCCGATATGTTTATGGATATTTACAACAATTTGGTGAATCACGACCGTTTCTTGTTGTGTGCCGATTACGCTTCATACGTGGCTGCCCAAGATCAAGTGGATATTGCTTACAAAGTAAGTGTGTGTCTATGTGTATGACGATTAAAATAACATAATTTAATGCAGTTTATGTGCCTAACGGAAAGGAATTGGATGGATTATTGTTGGTCTGGCATACAACCCCATTACGTTGTTGTCATTTCCTTCTGTACACTAGCCAATGGCATATGACAGTATGAAAGGTCGATTTTATTTTATTTTACTTCTGAATTCTGATAATTTTCTCGATTGTCAGGGATTAGGTTTGAGTGTCACTATCTACACTAGATGTGAGCCCTTATTTGGCTTTGATATGGTATCTTTTTGCGGAAAAATGTTTCTCTTAAAGAATTTATGCAGTAACAATGAAAATTAGATGTTCAAAAATGTTATTGTAGATATTCTATTTTTTTGGGAGTTGCGTCTAATATTTTTAAACGTATCGGACTAGCTAGATTTGTATCCTAGTTGACAGGAGTTTGATTCATATTTCCGTCATTAAATGTGGATTTTTGTTTGTTTAGTGGATATTCACTAGTTGTCAATGGTTCTATTAAAATATTGAAGTTATAGAATCGTGCAAATGTTTCTGTGGATTTGTGGGTGATACTCTTAATTTAGCCTACCTTCATGTCTTGCATTCTTCACTTAAATTAACACGGATCAGAAACCGCCAGTGTGCAATTGATACATGAGTGGACTTCCGCCATGGTATAACCGTACCGTTTACAGCCATTTGGCTAAAGGAGTTATTCTCGGTTTTGTTAATCATTGTTGAATATTCATATTTCCACAAAAATGCTGTTTATTTATAAAAGAACTTTGTAATTGTTGCGTAAAGATGGTTTTTTCTGCATGTAAAACAATGACTTTTTAGTTGCTTGGCTGTCCGAAGTCAGGTTGAAAAAGTAGGAGGACAAAAGTACTAGGTTTGTAGCTTGATTTGTACAATAATAGGACTCTATAGCAGCAAAATATGGTAGCAAAGTGATTAAGAGCCGAAATCAAACCTATTTTTATTTGCCAAACGTTTAAGCTACAATCACGCAGATTAATCTTGTTAAGAACAAAGTGTTTTATAACAGTAGTAATAATAATAATAATAAACCTTAAAAAGCAGTATTAATGTCAGGGTAACTGAATGGTTTACTAAACTTTTAATTCATAAAGATGTGACATGACTTAGTAAAACTATGCATATCAACTTTACAGTGTGAACGTTTCAATAACAACACATTAGTTTTCCAAGGAAGGATTACTAAAATGTATTACTATTCGGTTTTAAATGTTCAAATGATTGACAGTAAATTCGTTTTTCAGAAAAGTCTTAGACACGAGGGTCCACGTTTATTTCCTACCAATCTACCAATCTAGCTTTTTAACCATCTTTGTTATTGTCTTTCAAAACACTACAATTTTTATTTTTTCCTCTTACACAGGACGATCAGCGTTGGGCTCGAATGATGCTGATGAACATCGCTTCATCTGGAAAATTTTCATCTGACCGCACTATTCGTGAATATGCCCGCGAAATTTGGGGTGTTGAACCGTCAAACATCAAGCTGCCTCCACCTTTCGAATCCGAGAAGAAATAAGTTGGAGAGTCATGGGGTTACACACGCACTTGCTTATTATAATGACAATTTAGTATTTTTATAAACTGTTTTATTAGAACTTGATTTCTTTTATTTAGTGCTTAGTTTGATGCCAAATTATTCTTATAATATTATCAACAACGTGTGCTTTTTCACCGTCATTGTAGTACACAACTATAGTTACCCTAGTTTTGAATTTTGTTTAATCAATGATACTTTGACTTATTTACTTTTTTGTTTAGTACCTATTTTGTAAAATTTATTTATTTACTTTTTATTTATTTGTCTGATTTTGCTTTAATTTGTCCTATTTTTGGAAAAATACTTCAATGATTTTGTGGTAATTCAGTTAATTAACAATGCTTAATTGCAACATAAGATTGAGATTAAAGCACACTACTTGTAATGCATGTCTCTACTTCGAGTTTGCGTTGTTTTATATCGATTGTTTTATCTAAATATTGTCATTCTTATTTTTATTTTATTAATATTTACTGATAAGATTTATTTGCATTAATGTTCAGTTCAATTTTTTTAGTCAATAAATATCACATTATGTAATGATTTAAAATGTACTAAATCCTGTCTTATACTTTTTCATGTATTAGAATAAAAATTACCATTGATAATGACTCTTTATTTTGTTTAATTGGCGTATTTTTGTAAATGTGGTGTGCTAATGACACTAAGAATTTAAATAATTCTTGTGAAGTCTCACTTTCTAATAATGATGATAATTTTGTTTCCATACTTGCGTGTAATTATGCATTTTAGACTGAGATTAATATGGATCAGTGACCAACTAAGCGGAGGTATAGCTGGACTTTCTTTTTGGTAATTGGATGCAAGTATATAGCCAAGGCAGTTAAAAAGCTTTTTAAATTATGTGCATAACATATGTAGTCATTGGGACTAAGGGAAATAAGTCTTACAAAAAACCAAGCCAATGTTATCACAAGGATGCCTCTCCTAATCAAGAAATTTTGTTATTCTCACACGTTTTTTACGCTTATAAAACCATTGCGGGTGGCGGTCGTTTGACATGCTGTACGAATATAGAATTAATGAAATTTTAACTACAATAATGCTTTGTAAGTGCACTTAAACATGCATTTATACTCTTTAAATAAGGTTGATAGAGATGTTATGTGATGATATAAAATAAATATTTTTCAGGTCACAAAATTTATCAGTTTTATAGATTAATTTCTACAATTTGTAATGTGCGTGTAGAAATGCATTATAATTTTAATGATTATTTTATAACGATTTCCAAAGAATTTGAACTGAAATTTGAACTGAATTTGAACAAAAATTGCGAATTTACATTAACATTTACATCGCTAAAACAAGTAAAATTCTATTTTTATGGCAAATATTGGACACGTTCTTCTGTTAAATTAAAATAAACGAAACATGTAGAACCATTTTTAATCGCGTTCAAACTACCATAGACAATAGTACAATAAATTTTTGCTCTTATTGCCAGAAGGATGCTAATTATCCTGAGGGATTGATCAACGCTTATAAAGTTTCAATAATAATGATATTCCTGACTGTTCCTCCTTTATGTCATGCATCCTGGACTAGGTGCATATGGGCGTTTAGACTAATAAGAGCAGGAATCGAATGCACGGCGGTATACCTGGGATTTCGCTTCGGTGGATAGGTGCAAGCATACACTCGGGGTATTTTAAAGGTATCTTAGGGTATACGTATACCATATGTAGCCCTTAAGCTAAGGGAGATAACGATGACAAAACCTCAAACAGCTTCGTCAGTCTGCCAACAGTGGCGCTGTCATAACGATGCCGTCCACCATTCAAAAACGTTGTTCTTCTATATTCGCTACGTTTATCAAGTCATTGACATCGGTCGTTTAATATGCCGTACAAATATTGGGATAATGAAGGGATGACTATGTCACCAGTCCCATTGAATTATTTCTAGAGTGTATTACGGAAATCCTTTTCAAGTAGGTGCATGTCAGCTAAGTCCTAGACAATGACCCACTTTAGTGCCGTTAGTGGGACTCAAATGTGGCCTGTCGTCTGGTTTTGTCCACTTACTTAATTTTGTCACTTGTTATATTGTACTTTTACTTTGTATTATTTTTAATAGCACTGATTATGCGTTATGTATGTTTCTATATGCTGAACGTCCTCACTCAGTGAGATATTAAAATTTATATCAATAATAATAATAAACTATTTCAGCAATAAAACCAGAAAATATGTGAATAGTAGGAATGACTAAAGTTTGCTTGACATAGTTGATAATTCAGTCATAAACATAAAAATGTTGCATTAGGTATTTGTTTCCTATTTTCTCTAATTTTTTTGTCAAAAATTTTAATTAGGATTATGGTATAATTTAGTAATATGTAATTAGATTATTATATAAAAAGTTATGCAATTAATTGATTGGATAAAAATGACTTTATTTTAAAATTAACTAATATGATTAATTTTATACATCCAGACCTACTCCTAAAGTACATTTGTAACTATGTTGATGTATTGTATGCCTATGTGAGTGAGCTTATATCATAACAATAAACTTTAATTTTATTTAAGAGTGTCAGATTGCTTCGAGTTTATTTCTGCATTTACTAAATGTATATGAAAATATGCTTTATGACAAGAATCATTAAGGCAATCTAAAAGAGCATATTTATAAGTAATAGATACATTTAGTGAATTTAGAAATATAAATATATAAGTACTGTATTTTGTAAAACGCTAAATTGTACTATTTTAAAAACTACGTTAAACACACGTAACAGCATACATTTAGAACAACTACTTTCTACAAAATTTCAGTTTTTATTTGTTCTACCTTATCAAATTAACAAGTAGTGTTATTTTTCGCTACATTACGTCTGAGTGTCTGTGTTAAAATCGTCACATGGTTAGTGATCCAGTTACCTCTTTATTGCTTCCATATTTCCACAGTATATTAAACGATCGATCCCAATGGCGTTATAATCGTTAATATTCCATATTTGTAATGTATATTGAACAATGGCTTGACATGGTTTGACCAGAATAGAATAACACGTTTTTGGCTAATAGACAATATTCTTTACGAAAATTGACAAAATCATCTGTTTTTGTCAGGGTAATCTCTCTTAGTCAATTAGGTATATGGGTATATGTATTAGCCAGAATACCTTTTAAGCACCTGAGGTGTATTTTTGCACTTAGCAGTTAAGGTGGTAGTCCACTTGTATCGCGGTGGGTTCAGTCGCTGATCCATTTTCGTCTGCATTCAGAGTGCACTATATATGAAGGTACGAAAGTAGGATTTTTATTATGTTGCAAATTGAGACCTCATAAACGGAAATTAAATCCTAACACTAAATACTAACATTACCAAATATTGCATTAATTAAATGTACAACTCTCCACCTTAAACGGTTTGTTAAGCATATTGAGAAAAGAAGAGTGTTAAAGCGTGGAACTGCCAAGTCAATTTTTGTAAAAGTTAGATATTGCTAAAGTAAAAACAAGAAAATTAATATAAAAGAGTGCATTCGGTTCATCCGATAATTTTGCTTTCTAATTGCATTGTTTGTGAAATGGATAATAGAGATAAAAATGCCTTTATCTTACCGAAAATTAATATCGTGTTATCAAAGAATTAAAAAATAAAGGATTTTCACCAAACGAATTAGCGTATTTATACAGAATTAACCCTTCAACAACTTATCGCATTATTAATGGTCAAAAACGCGAAATTATGATAATGTTGGAAGAAAACGTGTAACAAGCACTACAGACTATTATAAAATTGTTATATAATTAAAAAATTATAATAAACCTATTTCAGAAACTAAACGAAATAGTTGAAACAATTTTACTAATTCCACAATCAGAAACAGGGCAATAGAATCTGGTTTAACGCTTCAATCACCAAAGGTTAAGCCATTTATTACTAAAAACAAAAGGGTGATAAATTAACCTTTTGTAAACAGTGGAGTGAACGACACTTGTGTTATTGGTATTTCGTATAGTTCGCTAATGAAACAATAATTCGGGACGAACCATTTGGCTACAAAAACAAAGTGTTGTGCGGGTCCAGTTTTTAAAAACATTTACTTCCGGTTGTTAGAAAGAAAGCCCACCCTCGACAAGTAATTTGTTAGTTTGGTATTAAGTGAATTCAACCTATAAAAAGGACTGATATTACACACTGCTAATTGTATTGTATTTTTATAATTGTACATATTTTTTTTGTTTGCTAAAAGCTACTTCTACTGAAGTATCTAAGCCAATAACCATAAATAATAATAAAAATAAATAATGAAAAATTTGTTTCAGTTATGAAGGATGTTTTACATTATGAAATGCAGCACATTTACACCGGGGTTACTACTGTTTTTCAGAACAATACTCCACGTCATCTGTCCAAAAGATAACGTCATATTTATCTCGGTTCACTTTATTTGTTTTATATTTACATTTAGACAGTAGATGGGCTAAAATCGAAAACGCTATCTTTCACTCAATTACCGGACATTAGTGATATTTAAAAATTTTTTAGTATGCTAAAGTGCAGCATCAATAATCATACTGAAATTGAGGATTTATGTAAACGCATTCGGTTTGCTGTTCAATATGAGATGAAACAAGAATATATTAACACTTTCATCGACAGCAATCCAAAATGTCTGAATCAGGTTGTTTAAAAGAATGGCGATCATATAGACTATTAAGCTTTTTACATTTTATAATGTCTTTAGTCATTTGGTAACTGAAAAAATTGCATGTAATCTGCATTTTTATTAATAGTTGGCGTTATAAATCATTAATCATTTTGCTCCATTTTCGATTTTGCATAAGTTGATTTTTATACAATTTTTATGCTATGTAGTTGCTAGATATGTTTTAGCTAAATAATCACTTTTTTCGGTAATTGTTGTGACGGTTGTGTTTTATATTCTTGTAAAGGAAATATGATATGAACCATTGTTAGCAATTTTCTAGATAATTGTTTTAAAATCTATAATAAAAGCCCAGTTTTGTAAAACAGCTTTTTAAAAATTAGGTTAGGCTTAAATGACATTAAATAAGAAAGGTAGCAAAACATATTATTTGGTATATATATATATATATATATATATATATATATATATATATATATATATATGTATAAACGACTACTTCTAAGTAATCCAAAACTTCAAACAAATTAGACAATAATTGATGTGGTAATTTTATTTGAACCACACAAGTCAATTACATTATAATTTATATTATATTTCTTATTTAAATCTCATCACTTTTAGAAATTAATGACAATTAGGTAACAAAATATTGATTCATTTATTAACCGTCACTATTTTTATATGTTGCGTATATTCAAAACGTAAAGAAGAACAGTTTAATTTTATTAACTGGTCCATATATATATAAATATATATAATGTTATAAAACCTAAAAATCAATATTTGTTTCACACGTGATCTTGGGTTTCATCCACCTGAGCATAACCTTTAAATATTGCTTGTTACCGCTACCCTTTCGGTTCATCAATTTCATTTAACATTTAGCGTTGTTTGCACTAATTTGGTCGCTTGTGCGTATAGTTTCACACATGTACACAATTGTCTTAGTTCAGCTAAGACATGATGACCACTGTTTAAACACCAATTGTGTTTGGCATAAATATCCAAACGTTCAATATGGACAAATTCATAATTAAAATTGGATTTGAACATTTTTTTCATTTTCAATGTCACTTCGAATGTCGCCTTATTTGGATTTAGAATCAGTAGGAAACGATAAAGTATTCCATTGTAAGCACCATTGTTAAATGTGCTGTTGGCAAATAAAGGAATTCTTCCATCTGGATCTTGACTTTGAACGAAGTGCAATAAATCGTTGGAAAATGATGCTTGTTCAATGTATTTAATCTGCGATAACAAAAATAATAACATATGTTATTATTTTCCATCAAAATTAGTTATAATTAATAGTTGGCACAGTCAAATCACTAAGATTATGTGTTTGTCTGTGTACTTTTGTTTGGTATGCGTATAAAAAATTTTGAAAAGAGGGATAAATAGTTTTTGCACAGGTTTAACAAATTAATCAATATAGATTTATGTACAATACATATCCTAGAATATCAACGTATAAAAACACACAAAAGTCTGATTGAAATATTAAACTGAAGGTTAATTGTTTGAATATTTATATAAAATTTATGTACAATTATATATATATATATATATATATATATATATATATATATATACTAAAATAAAGCAATAAATTACATATAAAAATAAATTGAGGTCATTGTCAAACAAAAATTCACAATTACCAACTATTGATTAATTAACACGTTTTACATTTTGTTACTAAAACGTTTACACTTTTTAATTTAATAAAGAAAACAGAAAATATATTTAGCAAAGTTAATCTAATTACACTAATTTATTTAGCATCTGTAAATTTTACATTATAAATTTTATGATAACCTATAGCATTATACTAATTTGGTCTACCATTAAATACCAAAATCAATAATTTAAATTGTAGGTTTTCAGAATTAAATTCGGAACATATTTTAAATAATCTTAATCTAATCCAAGTGTTTTTAAGTCGGAATCTACTAATACTATTATTATTATCATTATTATTATTATTATTATTATTATTATTATTATTATTATTATTATTATTATTATTATTATTATTATTATTATTATTATTATTATTATTATTATTATTATTATTATTATTATTATTATTATTATTATTATTATTATTATTATTATTATTATTATTATGTCCGTTCCGCGTTCTGCAGAAGACTTTTATTTCGTTTTGTAATGTTTAATAATTTAGTTCATCTAAATTAGTTAAATAACATAACATTCATGTTTAATAAAACCTAGATTCTATATCAAATATATATTTTTCTAAAGTAATTAATAAATTCTTATGTAACTGTTTAAATTTTATTTAAAAGTAAAGTTATGAAAATCAATAATCTAGTAAAAAACTTTTTAAATTTTACGCTTTGCTCTTATTTGTTTCTAGTTTCTATTTAAATGTCCACTTGTAAATTTATTAACATTAAAATTCACGTTCTTATCAAGTATTTAAAAAATATACCCTTTAGTTGACATTTATTTAAAAGTAAAAACTAATGTTGACATTAATTGTTCTCTTTTTCCAACATAATAAATATTTAACAATTAAAGAAAAGTTACACGTACACAGATATACATACACATACGCCTACGTACACAAGTTTCCTGTCAGATGAAGCATTTCATTTCTCCATTTAGCTGTGATTGGTTATACATAAATTTTGTTCTACGTTAATTCAATTTTATTTTTCGATATATTGATTTATATATATATATATATATACCAAATAATATGTTTTGCTGCCTTTCTTATTTAATGTCATTTAAGCCTAACTTAATTTTTAAAAAGCTGTTTTACAAAACTGGGCTTTTATTATAGATTTTAAAACAATTATCTAGAAAATTGCTAACAATGGTTCATATCATATTTCCTTTACAAGAATATAAAACACAACCGTCACAACAATTACCGAAAAAGTGATTATTTAGCTAAAACATATCTAGCAACTACATAGCATAAAAATTGTATAAAATATCAACTTATGCAAAATCGAAAATGGAGCAAAATGATTAATGATTTATAACGCCAACTATTAATAAAAATGCAGATTACATGCAATTTTTTCAGTTACCAAATGACTAAAGACATTATAAAATGTAAAAAGCTTAATAGTCTATATGATCGCCATTCTTTTAAACAACCTGATTCAGACATTTTGGATTGCTGTCGATGAAAGTGTTAATATATTCTTGTTTCATCTCATATTGAACAGCAAACCGAATGCGTTTACATAAATCCTCAATTTCAGTATGATTATTGATGCTGCACTTTAGCATACTAAAAAATTTTTAAATATCACTAATGTCCGGTAATTGAGTGAAAGATAGCGTTTTCGATTTTAGCCCATCTACTGTCTAAATGTAAATATAAAACAAATAAAGTGAACCGAGATAAATATGACGTTATCTTTTGGACAGATGACGTGGAGTATTGTTCTGAAAAACAGTAGTAACCCCGGTGTAAATGTGCTGCATTTCATAATGTAAAACATCCTTCATAACTGAAACAAATTTTTCATTATTTATTTTTATTATTATTTATGGTTATTGGCTTAGATACTTCAGTAGAAGTAGCTTTTAGCAAACAAAAAAAATATGTACAATTATAAAAATACAATACAATTAGCAGTGTGTAATATCAGTCCTTTTTATAGGTTGAATTCACTTAATACCAAACTAACAAATTACTTGTCGAGGGTGGGCTTTCTTTCTAACAACCGGAAGTAAATGTTTTTAAAAACTGGACCCGCACAACACTTTGTTTTTGTAGCCAAATGGTTCGTCCCGAATTATTGTTTCATTAGCGAACTATACGAAATACCAATAACACAAGTGTCGTTCACTCCACTGTTTACAAAAGGTTAATTTATCACCCTTTTGTTTTTAGTAATAAATGGCTTAACCTTTGGTGATTGAAGCGTTAAACCAGATTCTATTGCCCTGTTTCTGATTGTGGAATTAGTAAAATTGTTTCAACTATTTCGTTTAGTTTCTGAAATAGGTTTATTATAATTTTTTAATTATATAACAATTTTATAATAGTCTGTAGTGCTTGTTACACGTTTTCTTCCAACATTATCATAATTTCGCGTTTTTGACCATTAATAATGCGATAAGTTGTTGAAGGGTTAATTCTGTATAAATACGCTAATTCGTTTGGTGAAAATCCTTTATTTTTTAATTCTTTGATAACACGATATTAATTTTCGGTAAGATAAAGGCATTTTTATCTCTATTATCCATTTCACAGGCAATGCAAAATTAGCGGTTGAGCAGAATCTCACGGTTAAACGTAAATAATAAATTATTCAATTTATTTAAAATTTTCAAACATTTAGTTTGGTTATTTTTATTTATATAGATTCGAATAATTAGATGTTTATTTTGACTATTAGTATAACATCACAATCAGGGCAGATTTGAATGTTTGTTTAACATCAATTTTAAGGATTAGTTATTGTTTATTTTTAATGAAATTAAGCACACAAAATAATAATTGGCTTATTATTATAAAAATTATGTAACTTCAACTTATTATCCAAGTTTATATAGAAATAGCTTTTAAAATATTCTATTTTGGCCGACTCAACCTTTTTAAACAAATATTTCTAAGTATATTTAAAGAAAGTATTATGTACTTGACATTATTTTTAATTCTGAATATTTATTTTTACGAAAAAACAATCGGACATAACAAATCAGTTTACATTTGATGCTCTTATAAATTTTTGGTTTAATTTTTGAAATTGTGTTTTAATAAAAATATATTTATTTACTCTAATAATTATATTTTTTAATTATGTTTTTAACCAATTACTTTTATAAAAACTTGTAAGTTGTTGAATGTCATTAAAGAGCTTTAAATATTAAAACAGCTCAATTAAATTTATATTAGAAGCAAGTACTTTATTTATTTCATTTATTAACAGAAAATAATAATAATAATAATAATAATATATTATTGTTTTGGTATTTTTATAATAATATACTATATATATATACTGAGAAATTGTCAATTGTTCAAGACTAAAATAAAAAAAAATAGTACATGTACCGAGATGGTTTACCGGTTCAGCGCTCGATTTGGATCTAGGAGGGCATGGGTTTGAATCCCATCACCGGCACCAAATGTGGGCCCATGTTCGGTTTCGCTAAAATGTCCACTGCTGAAAAATGTTTCCCATAAAACATTCAAAGTAGCAAATAAATAAATAAGTAATATCAAATCTAAAATCCTGTTTTACTAATAGGATATATTGGATTGATATACTGTATAAATTGAAATACTTTCCAATATTTAGTGAAAACTGCATTTTAAAAATTAGAATAATGTGGTTATAAGAAAAATAATAAAACAGTAAAAATTTATTTATTTAACTCACAATTAATTATTTATAAAAATGAAGTAAAATCGCTTAATGTTAAATTAAAAAGCAAAACAATTAATCTTAATAAACTTAAAGATTTCACTTAATTAGTTAAATTACAAAAGAATATGGTTTTCAAATAAGTGACAGTTTAGACAACTAGTCTAGTTAATGGTATGCGCATTTCTTAGTTTATCGTATGCATTTATTATAAATTACCAACAAACGTTAATAGAATGGCACACGCACTTAAATGTACACGTACTTTCAGTGTACTTTTAATTGCAATTACAACATTTTATACGAATGTAAACAACTAATTTAAATTTATCAAACATACTACTTAAATAAAAACTTACCTTGTCCAAAGTATAAGTTGCGCATTTTCCATGTTCAAAAATATGGAGTGTATTCAAAGAATACGTTTGCACACAACGATTTATATATTGAATACTTTGTTTGATGCCTTCATTAACAAGTGCCCCCAATGAACCGGTTGTGATCGATGGATAATCTATTTGAATCCATTTCAAACAAGCACACCAATGGGACTTAATGGACGCTTCGGCACACAGTCGGGTCAAAGGAATTGGTTCAAATAAAGGCAAACCGCGTGTCGGATTTGTTTGAAACAATTTAAGTAAACGTGGCACATTTTTGTTTGACGCATGGGTCAATTGGAGCTTTAGTAAATGTCTCAAAGTGGCGTGCATGTCGAAGAGCGTTACGAGGCGATCCTTATTGGCGTTCACATGTTTCCATGCTTCAGGCCAGTGACGAATAAGATTTTGTGGTAAAATTAGCAGCATAAGTGGAAGTCGTTCTTCCAGTTTTCCCTAATAAATAAATATTGTAAATTAATAAGAAAGGAATAATATTGTTACAACAATTTTAAAATGTATTATTTGTTATTTATTTAAAATCCTTTCGCTTTGAAGAGTATGGGGTAACAGGATTGTTCCATAGAACGGTACATTAAATTTTCGGTTTTGAAAATTTAAATTCTATTTAAACTTTGTCGAACCCCATCATCGGAATCATGCTGTTTTCACTTCTCTGCAGTAGTTTACGAAATAATGTCCTCTTGTTGTTTCCCTAGCAACATTTTTACAAAGGTCAGGTTTCTAATATTGCGCTCAAAGCCTACTTCTTTCCTAACCGGATTTGGGACCGGCTACAGTAAAGTTATTAAAAAAAAATTAAATATGACATTTCCTAATTACTAAATGTGCTTAATACATTTATTATTATTATTATTATTATTATTTTATTCATTTATTTTATTATTATTATTATTGGTGTTTATAACAATTTTCGATAATAACTTAACTAAAGCATATTAATTAAGCAACTTATATAGTTGTTATTATTATATATTTATATATAAATTGTACCGAGACAGTATTTCAAACATTAGACCTGTTTCTGAGGGGCACTAAATTCAAATTTTCAAAAATATACACCATTATTAACTACTCAGCATTTCTGCACAGAGTTACTTCTACTAAAGTACTTGTGCTAAAATCTACTATATAATAATAATAATAATAATTTAAAAAAATAGTAAACTTGATATTAATAATTATAAAACTTTTCCTAGTTGTTAAAAAAACATTTAGCATTATTTAAATGTAGTAAATTGCTTATGAGGAAACTAATTTAGATATTTATAAACACTGCATTAGAAAAACGACTCTTCTTTATACTACACAACGGTTTACTTGAACTGTCAAACGTTCCTGACCCATTCTCGGACCATGGTCAGCAAACAGGACGATCAACGTATTGGAATATTTGGATTTTTCATTACAATCGTCCAAAGAAAATTGTTTTAGTACTTGCAACAAATCCTTGTCTAGCCGTTCGACATATGGTGGATGTTCGTGAAATAACTCGCTTAAAAATGTCAAACTGAATTTTGCTTGATTTGAGTAACTGCCAAAAAATTCTTGCATTGATTCAATTAACATTTGATGGGTATATCTATGATTAGTTTTTATATACAAAAGTAAATTTTAAAAAACAATCGATATTGTTAATACAACTTGTTTATTTTTGTGTAACTACACTTAACTATTGTTAATTTATACTTTTATTTTTGTAAAATAATGCTATGGAAGTAATCAATAAATGTACATTTGTAGTTTTACAAAATGTGATCTGAAATTTAATCACGTAAATGTGACATAAACTTTTAAATTAGGACAAAGATTTCTAAACACTACCATTATACCTTATCAATTAAATTAATTAATTAATTATTTTGTTATTTTATTTACGTTTGCTACTTTGAATGTTTTACTGAAATCATTTTTTAGTAGTGGACATTTTACCAACATTAGCAAACCAGATGACAAGGTTGAGTGAAAGCCGAAAGAAAGCGCAATCTTCGATTTGCAGAATCTTTAATGCCAACGCGACTTTGTTGTTGTTGTTTTGCTGTAATTGTTGTCTTATTGCCCCATGCTTATTCTTAGAGCAAAAGGGTTTTGGACTATTATTATTATTATTATTATTATTATTATTATTAAGCTTTAATATCTCACTAGAGATACATTCAGCATAAAATACATTTTTACCATCAATATAAAAAAAGTAGTAGTATAAATAATGGGATCAAAATGAAATAGAATGTCATATGTTAATGAATATAAATATAGTCTATATAGTATGCATGTGATTTTTTTTTTTTAATATTCAAAATTGCTGTACATAGAATGAGTCATTATAAGGCACAACTTGTACTGTGAGATGTCCAAATTAGTTCAAATGAATGCGTAGGTGGAACAATTCCTACTATTATTATTATTATTATTATTATTATTATTATTATTATTATTATTATTATTATTATTATTATTATTATCATTATTATTAATTATTACACACATTATGTAACTTTAACTTATTATCCACGTTTATATAGAAGTAGCTTTTAAAATATGTCATTTTGGCCGACTCAGCCTTCTTAAATAAATATTTCTCAGTATATATAAGCGAACTATTAAGTACTTGACATTATTTTTAATTCTCAAAATTTATTTTTACGAAGAAACAATTGGACATAAGAAATTAATGTAGATGTAATACTTTTGTAATTTTTTGCGTTAATTTTTGAAATAGTATTGCTAAAGTAATGTTTAAAGGGTTATTTTAGTAAAATGTTGATGTGTCTAATATGCTTAAGTGATGTGAGGTCCCATTTTAGCTCCTGTATTGTAAATATCACTATTATTATTATTATTATTATTATTATTATTATTATTATTATTATTATTATTATTATTATTATTATTATTATTATTATTATTGTTTATTTATTTATTTATTTGATTTTTATTGCCTAAATGTTTGACTGGAAATATTTTCGAACAAGTGTATATTTAGCACAGTCTGAGTCAAGGACTCGCATTTAGTATCGGTGGTGGATCAGGAAACAGTTTTCAGTTTAGCGATCTAGTCACTGTTGCACAATTTGAAAAAACTCTTTTGTATAAACAACTTTTACACTTTATTTTGTAATATATTTATAAAGTAAGTTATTTAAATTAAAAGATTTTATTACATGCTGCAAATTCATCCAACTTTACTAATTTAAAATACCGCTTTTTAATGGAATCATTAAAACAATAAAAGTAATTGTAAAATAGCCCTTTATAAAAAAAGGAACATCTTTAAAAGAAGAAGTTTTTAAATCATTTTTTTGTAATTTTATTTGTCAGTTTAATATTAACAAAAATTTTTTTTTACTATATCTAATTAAAAACACTAATTTTCCTTATATGTGCCGGGATGGCAGAGTTGGTAGGGCGCTAGACTTAAAACTGGATTGGTATGGGTTTGCGTTTCTCTATAGGCTCTCGCTTGCTTAGATGAAGTCCCCTTGTCGAAAATGTATTCTTTAAGACAGTAGCAACCATAGGTTGTTAAATTGCTGTCTATGGTTAAAAAAAATCGGTTTCTTTAAATAACTATTAAAATTGCTTTATTGTTGTTTTTATAAAAAATATTTTTTTAATTAGTCAAAACTATTTGTTGCACTCACTGAAACGAATGAATGAATTTAAACTTTACTGGTTTTATTGTAGATATAATTCACAAAAGAATATCAGTTTACAAACCCAATTCTTTTAAAAATCAAACATTAGTTAAAAATTACAATTAGTTCCTTTTTAGTTTATTTGCAACAGTTTTTAATTGTATAGTTAATTAACTTAATTATACACTACCTAGAAGAAGAGGAAGATGAAAAATGGACCAAATTAGCCAGTTTCATGCCTGGATAAAAGGTTAGCAACCGGGCCTTTGTAAAAAAATCTATATTGCTACAAAAACAATAACAAGACGTTATTTTAGCAGATAGCGGCAAAGATGTAATCGTACGACCCAGATGACAGGGTTGAGTGAAAGCCGAAATAACCAGTGTGGGAACATGCAATATGCACACACATTTTTGTAGTAGACAGTTAGAACAAGGTTTTTGAGAAATTAAAAGAAACAATTTATATATGTAAGGTATTACCGAAATGCGATAAAAAGGTCAAGGACATTTTACCAGTAGAGAAACATCAATCCTATATTCTGAACATAAACTCCATGAATATAATGGAGTAAAAATGCTGATAGAGCTATGATTGAATAAAAGCCCGTGTGTAATCGTATAATTTCGGCCATAATCAACATCAGATTTTCAAAAGCAACAATTGTGCAAGTCTATGCTCCAACTTAAGCTACTGAGGAGAACCAAAAAAATGTTTGTTACAGGAGATTAATTTATCAACTTTGTTGTTTGGAAAATATTTGATAACAAGTATATAATTTTAGTTGAACAGGTTAAAAACAGCTACCGAAAAAATAAAAATAATTGGTTAGAAAGCAAATATAAAGAAACTGCTTAGACTGCATAAAATTGTAAAACAATTGTCAGAAACACTAATATTCCAATTAAAGGGATGCTAAATGATCCTGAGGATTTAAGTAATGCTTATAAAGTCTCAAACTCCAATGATGGTGATACTCCCGACTGTTATTCCTCCACGTGGTGCATTCCGGACTAGGTGCCTATAGGCCTGTAGGCATTCTAGACCAATAACAGCAGAGACCGAGTCCACAGCGGTATATCTGTTCTTACTGGACTCCTGCTCAGTGAAGGGGTGTTAGCATACACCCTAGATGCAAAAAAGTATCTTACGGTATTCGTTTACCATATGTAGCCGGCTAGGCTAAGGGAGTTCACCCTGACAGAAAATCAGGCCTCAGGTCCTTATCCTGTGCAATCCAATATGAAACTTTGATCAAAAAGAAAATATGTGATGGAATCAGCAACCGAGACCCCCAGGGCATCTGATCTAAACGCGTCTGGGGAAGGACCGAAGTTGATGGGTTTGCATTGGAGAGTTAACAAAATGTCACCCTTGTTAACTAATAATGACGAACCTGACTTAAAGTCACCAAGGTGTGAATGGTCAGTCTCTGATGGCTCCCATGGATCTTCCAACCGGCGTCATCCCTCTCGTTCCCCGAAAAAGATTGCCTTGTCAACTCCTATGAACACTGATACCGTCGCAAGAAAGCAATTTTCTAGCCAAGAAACTTCATTTATCCCCCCAAATCCAATTCGCATCCGACAACCTCTTCGCATAGGAACATGGAATGTACGGTTACTGTCGTCTGTTTTGACCCAAGCGTATACTGCCACAGAACTAAGTCGTTACAAGATTGACATTGCTTGTCTCCAGCAAACAAGACTGGATTGTTCAGAGCCGTTTAGTCTTCCTACAGCTTCCCAATCAACATCTGCATTATTCCTCCCATCAACTTGTGCACAAAATCCAGCACATCATGGGGTAGCATTTTGCATATCTCCAGTAGCTATCAGTGCGTTAATTGACTGGAAAGGTATATCCCCACGATTGGCTTTTTCACGCTTTAAAGTTTCCAAGTATACAATGGCCGTGATCAATGCCTATGCTCCTACCAATAATCACTGTGAAAAAGAAATTGATGAGTTTTATGAGCAACTTGAAGATTTATATTTTCGCCTCAAGACCTCATCACAAATCGTTGTTATTGGAGGAGATTTTAATGGCAGAGTCTGCAGAGACGGTGTCAACCAGCCCTGCGTTGGCCCTTGGACAAATGTGAGAACGGTAGAAGGTTAAGTGAATTGGCGGCAAGGTGCAATATGGTTCTCACGAACACATTTTTCCAACACCCTGTGAAACACTTGATAACATTTCGTTCAAGTTGTGGTAGATATTCCTCTCAAATCGATTATGTTTTGGTTGGTAAACGCTGGTTCAGTGCAATCAAAAATTCCCGAGCATACAGAGGCTGCCAAACGGGTAATGAGAATGACTCTGATCATTCACTTGTCTTTTGTTCGTTTCGGCTACGCCTAAGAACTACCAAGACTAAACCTGAAATTTTGGCTCCGGATTATTCCCTGCTCACAAACAGCAACTATGCTACCACGTTTGCCAAGGCCTACTTAGCAGCTTCAAATGTTGTCCCAAACTGTGATAAGGGAATAAATCAGTCTTGGAACAGTCTAAAGCAGAAGATTGATACAGCTAGTTTGGTATTCCTCGTTCAATCAATGTCAAAGGCCCAAACTGGTTGTCCACTAATTCTCGTGATCTCTATGCACAAGCAAAGAAAGCTCAGAGAAAAAGTGAAGGAAAGACATTGAGTGCGGAATTTCGAAAGAGTTATGAAGAGGATGAGCAAAAACATTGGGACTCTGTAGCAGATGAGCTAGAGGTTTCTGCCCGCTATAACGATTGTGGAAAAGTTTACAAGAAATTGAATCAGCTATGCCGTGGTAACAAAGTTAAAGTTGAATCGTCTGGCATTTCTGACGAAGACTGGTTATTCCACTTTAAACCACCCTGAAATTATTACAATCCACGCTTGACACAGTTTCTTCGGTAATTTATCCAATATCCGTTGAACCCCCCACTATCGATGATATTATGCGCATTTGTAGAAAACTCAAAGCTAGGAAGGCCGCCGGTTTTGACGAAACTGAAACTGGTGAATCTTTTACGTGCTTTGTACAAGAACTCAACTACTGTAAATCGCAATTGCAACAAATCTACTACAAAGCCATTCGAAATTTGCAGCGGTGTCCGTCAAAGCTACGCGGCTGCTCCACTTTTGTTCAACTATGCAATTGATGCTATATTTGCCAAAATCTCTGTACAAATAGAAGGTGTGTATGCTGGTACTAGGCCCACTTAGAATACGCTAATAATGCTGTACTTCTAGCTGAGAACGAAGCTCAGTTGAAGCATGCATTAGATTTTCTCGTCTCAAGCTCCTGATGCAAGGATTGTATTAAATGATGTTGTGCTCCCCAATGTAAAGGAATTTATGTATCTGGGCTCCTCAATTCTTCTGACGGTGGTTCATCCAATGAAGTAAATCGTCAAATTTGTTTAGCTGCTGCTGCGTTTGGAAAGCTTGTCGATCCACTATGGAGACGTAAAATCATTAACCCAAACATGAAGATGAACATTTTCTCTTTATTGGTTCGCACAGTACTTCTGTACGCAGCTAAAACATGGACTCTTATAGGGTCAGAGATCAAGCAGCTTGATAAATTTGAAGCAAGATGTCTCAGATGCATTTGGCACAACACACACTTTGCATCATCCGTATTAAGGGACTGGATGAAAACGATCAGTAACCGTCAAATTCGAAATGACCTTTAATTTCATGATCTTCCTTCATTGGTATCGCAACAACGAATATTGCGCTGGTTTGGACGTGTTCTTCGTAGAAATCCTGATGCAATCTCACGTATCGTAACACTGGCTTGTCCAAATACCGACTGGAAGAAGAGGAAAGGAGGTCAAAAACGTACTTGGATGAATGCTGTTCGGGACGATCTTCACAAAATCTTGGTCGGCACTTTATCTTGGAAACAATGGCTAAGTCGATAGACTGACATATCCCTACACGCCTCCAAAAATTGTGAACAATGGAAAGGGATTGTTCGAGATGCTATGCGAATTTGGAGTTAATGAAGATGTGGCATTGCCACTAAGATGGTCGTTTAATTTTAACAGATAATAAGCAATCATTTAGATGAGTAGAGCATTTAAAAAAAATACTTAACCAGCCTACGGCGAATACTCTCACAGATTTTGATAACAATGAAGATATGAATGTAATTTAAAAACTGGAAATATGTACTGATGACATTTCTGTCAATGAAGTAATCCGTGCAATTTAAATATTGAAAAATAATAAAGCAAGAGGACTTGACTTGGTAATTGTAAAGATACTCAAACATATAAGTGACGTAGTAGCGTGTAAGTTTGCTCATTTATTTAATGTAATATGGAATAATGAACAAGTTTCAAATGTTTGGAGGCAAAGAGTAATTGTTACTCTACCCAGAAAAGAAAACGTGAGCGACTGCAATAATTGGTGCGGAATAACCTTATTGTTTGTTGCTGGTGAAGTGTTTTGCAAGTAAATTCGGACCGTTTATGTAATGCAGTTAATTAACGTTTTCGAGATCAGCAAAAAGTTTTTTAAAAAGGTAGAAGTTGTTTTGAGAAAATACTCATTCTCTGTAACATCATTGAACAATGTCAAGAAGTTCAACAATTACTTGCAGTAAATTTTATTAATTTCACAAAAGCTTTTGACAGTGTTTATTGAGAATCCTTGTAGAAAATCGTCAAGCTTTACGGAATGCAGTTGAAAATGTAAATATTATATCGAAATAACAAAATTAAAGTTGTTATGTTTGACCAAAAAGTGATCACATTGCTATGTTCAAACTTGTCACAGAAGTAAGTCAAAGATGTTTTTGTCACCGTTTTTGTTAGTAAATGTTTTATCATGACTTAGTGCATGAATAATTCGTATTATGATATTAAGGAAAACTATACTAAATTAACAGATTTTGACATTGAAGTTTATATTGGTCTGAGACATTAGAAATGAAGCAACATATGATAACACGCCTCAGTGGCACTAGTTCTCATGTTGGTTTATGGATAAACTGTTTAAAGATGAAAGTGTTGCGCACAAAGTTAAATAATTTTTACCATTAAAATTAGTTGATAAAATATAAAATTCCTTGATTCTTTCACATATCTAGGAAGCATTATTGGTAAAGATTTCTATTTTGTCTTTTCTAGACATGAATTAATACAGTCATATTCTTTCATCTGCCCGAAGATAAAATTTTATTTATACTCATCAATAATCATGCCATGACATTATGTGGAAGTAAAACGTGAAAGTGAACAGATAAAATTGATAAAGTGGTTGATGGTTTTCATTGCTGGTGTTTTAAAAGTATTTTAAAGATTACCTGGTATAATCACATTTTAAACAATGACCTCATGAGAAGAAATGACTTTCATCCACTGCATGATATCATTAAAATTAGATGAAGAAAATTACTTTTCATTTTGTTTTTTATTTATATATATTACTTTGAATGTTATACAAAAAAGATCTATTAGCAGTGGACATTTTAGAAAAGTTGAACGTGGGCCCGCATTTTAGTGCCGGTGGTGGTATTCAAACCCATGCCCACCTAGGTCCAAATCAAGCGCTGTAGCGCTGGACCACTCCTCGGTTAAATTCTACTTTTTCTGCAGGAAAAACCAGTAAGAGCGGTTTTGGAATAGACAATTGGTAATGGCAAAAGAAAAGTTGGTTAAAAACTATTCGCAAAGATATAATCGAAATGAATATCTCAAACAACAATTTTGACAAAATGTTTGAACATTTTGTTACCCATGTTTTTTTGTAATTATGGGACTTTGTTGTTGCTTTTGTTTTTAATGTTCCTATTATCTTGTTGCTCCATGCTTTTTTAAGGAAAAGGTTTCTGTTGGAATAATTGTAATACACTAACTATTGATTTTCTTTTAAAAAATCGCAAACTTGCCTAGATGTAATGCATCCAAGAGTTTTTCCATACCACTTTTCCTCCTGTCGTGCAGCCAATAAACATGGACGTCCGTAACTTTTAGTTGGCGGTTTACCCGAACCAAATCCCACAAGCCGATGTTGAAACGTGCCCCAGTGAGGCGAATCTTCAACAAAATGGGTTGCATAATTTCCAAATTGTTCAAATTCGTTCCAAATCCACGGATAGTCACGATTAAGCACAGTTTCATCGACCGTTTTCCACTGAGTATCGGTCAGTTGCGATTTGCGGGCTTCAGACAACTCACTTTCAAATTGACCAGTCAGTAAAGCCAACAAATTGGCCGTTGTTCCATCGCCGATTGTATTGTAAAAGTTGAAAAGTACACTGCGATTGGTCAATTTAGTTTGAACAAAATTAGCTGTTTGAGGTAAATATCTGAAGAAAGACATTTTGGATATTGAATCGAGACCAAGTAACAGTACGTTAAATGTTGAGAAGTTATGTGACTCCAATTTTGATTGATTATATCTGTTAAATGGAGCACAAATAAAAAATCTTTGTTGCTCTTTCAAATTTGAATATGACCAGGCATGGATGTCGATCAATAAATGATTTGACCTTGGTTGACAAATGATCAAAACATTTTCTCCTACAATTTGGTCGCCATTTTGAACATCTTCAATTGCTTCTAAATAAATCGATTCGTAATCATTTAGGCGATGAATTGGAATTAGTGAACATTGAACATTAGTCCAATTGAAACCTCGAATATAAGTTATTTTTACAACTCCCTCATCAAGTCGTAAATTTTGAATAAATCTTTTTGATTGATCAATACCGGAATCTAGATTAAGCAAACTGTAGTTTTCGCAATTGGGAAATTTTAATTTTGGTTTTCCAACATTTAGTGGCCATAATTCTAAGTGTGGCACCAAACATTGATTATCTGAAAACGTATGATTGTTGGTCAAGCGGTAAATCAAAGTCACATGATTATGATTTAGATAAAACTTTGCAATTAAATTGTACAATAATAATAATAAAATAGATAAACAAAATAATAACAATTGCTTTTTTCTAAAGCGCCACATTTCCAGTATTTGCTATTAGGAAACCAATATATTTTTTTAAAAAAACATCATTTTAGGCATAATTAAATTTAGAATTTTTCCAGACTTCATTGGTTTATTCTTTTTTAATCAATATGTTCTATTGACATTTGATTGGCTGAATGTTTACTATTATTCGAATTAAAAGTGACCTTCAGTTGGAATATTTACAATTTTCTGTCAGTCAGATATGATTTGTTTATATGAAATATGTGAATTTTTATGAATGTTTACATTAAAAAACTGAAATGTTATGCAGCTGTATTTGTTCAAGGTTGTTAATATTATTGCATCGCGATCACCATGCACTATACTTTCCTCATTAAGATATTTACATGCACATTTTATTATGCTACAAATTAATCAAAATATCTGATAAATCAATAAAAGTGAATGTAATAATTATATTTCAAAATTATACAATTAAAAATATTAAACTAACTATTACAACTTTTAGTTAAAATAAATGTTCTGTTTTTAATTTTTTGTATGCAAAATGCATTTAATAAATTGTTTAAAAATTTTTAAATAAAGCTGAAAATTAAAAAAATAATGTACTAAGTTGGATGTTTATTTAAAACACTAATTATATTTGTTTAAAAAATTATTGTAATAAGTAAAAAGTTAGGTTTACATTTTATTTAATATGGCAAAGAAAATTTTAAGGTGTAATTTCTGGTTTGAACATCAAATGTTTCCTATTTGATCTTAATGAATGGTTCATGTGCTAAAAAGTGTACAAATTAGTTAAAAGTTATTTTTATTAAATTATTAGGGTAAATAACAATAATAATAATAATGATTTATTTTTTATGTTTATTACTTTGAATGTTTTACAATAAACATCTTTCAGCAGTGGACATTTTTAGCAAAGCCGAACGTGGGCCCTCATTTTACTGCCGGTAGTGGGATTCAAACCCATGCCCGTAGATGTCCAAATCGAGCGCTGTACCGCTAGACCAATAACAATAGTGATAATAATAATAAATTAAATAGTTATAATTATGAAAATAATCTTAAAATAATATAATTATTTTTACAAAGTTTTAATAATTTAAACTAAATTTTATTCTGTTATTTTTATGATAAAATATTAATAAAAATTTTGCTAATTACGATTAACTAGTTTTTACTTTGTTGTTTATCACTAAAACAATACATGTTTATTAATTTTTATAGTAATAGTTGGATAATCAATATTAAACATTTAAAAATTTATATGAACACACATTATAACATCATTTAATTCCATTGAAACAAAACCTAATTCTCGGTTTAAATATAAAAAAGCTATTCCATATTAAATTACGTCTAAAAAATTTATTACTAGTAATAATTTTTTGAAATTAATTTATAATTGATTTATGTTAACTCTGCCTAGTTTGATCTAGAAATGATTCAATCTAGCCAGTCCCAAGCCTGGATAAAGGAGGAGGGTTTGAGCGCAAGGTTAGCAACCTGGCCTCTGTAAAAAGTTATACTGCTACAGAAACAATCAAGAGGACGTCATTCCGGCAAACAATGGCAAAGAAGTGATTGCACGTATCTAGATGACAAAGTTACACAGATGACAGGGTTGAGTGAAAGCCGAAAAGAAGCTCACTCTTCGATTTGCAAAATTTTCAATGCTAACGAGATTTTGTTATTGTTGTTGTTGTTTTGCTGAACTTGTTGTCTTATTGCCCCATGCTTATTTTTAAAGCAAAAGACTTTTGTATAATATAATAATAATAATAATAATAATAATCTATATTATCTAAATATACAAAATTTAAGATAAAATGTGCTCATATTACTTAAAAAATAAGTTTGGACCAGAAATGATTTATTCTAGCCAGTCCCAGGCCTGGATAAAAGAGGAGGATTTGAGCTGAAGGTTAGCAAACTGGCATCTGTAAATAATTTACACTACTGCTGAAACAATAAGAGGACGCTATTCCGGCAAATAACGGCAAAAAAGTGATCGCACGTACTCGGATGACAAGGTTACACAGATGACAGAGTCGAGTAAAAGCCGAAAGGAAGCTCAATTTTTGATTTGCAGAATCTTCAATACCAAAACCTTAACCAGTGTTAGAACATGGAATGTGCGCACACATTTTTGTACTGGAAAGTTAATAAGTCCTTCAAGAAATAAAAAAGTACAACTTAGATATTTTGGGTATTAGCGAAATGTGATGGAAAGATCAAAGTGATTTCTAGAGTGGAGATACATCAATTTTATATTCTGGACATGAGAAACATTATATTTATAGAGTTGGTATTATGTTAAATAAAAATGCTACTAAAGCTATGATTAGATAGAAGCCCGTGAGCGACCGTATCATTTCAGCTAGATTCAACACCAGATTTGTAAAAGTAACAATTGTGCAAGTCTATACCCCTACTGAGGCTACTGAGGAGAACCAAAAAGATATTTTCGATGTTCAATTACAAAGTTTGCTGGATAATGTGCCAAGAAGAGACATCAAAATATTAATCGTTGATTTCAATGCAAAATTAAAGAAAAACAAATCTGGGTACTTCTCAAATGTTGGATCACATGCCTATACTGATAGCTTAAATGATAATGGTTATAGGATGTTGACAATAAACAGTCATTGTGGAGTAATTGTTAGCAACCCATTTTTTGCATCAATAATCATAACTACAGCAATATATGGGACTGAAATTTGTAAGCAAACAGATGGTAGACGTTTTTCATCGCCGGTGCCTTAAAAGTATTTTGAAGATTACCTGGCGCAATCACATTTCAAATAATGGGATAATGAGAAGAACTGGCCCTCATTCACTACGTGACATTATTACAATTAAACGAAAAAAATTACTTGGCTAAATTCTACGTTTACCGCATGAAAGATAATCGAAAATGGTAAAAGAAAGGTTGGTAGACCACAGAAAACTTGGTTAAAAACTATTCGGGAAGATTTAATTAAAATGAATATTTTATGGGATCAAACAAGACGTTTGGCACAATGTTCAAATACATAAAAAAAATTTTGTTGTCTCATGTTATTTTTGAATTATGGGACTTTGTTGTTTTTTGCTGTAGTTGTTATCTGATTGCTCTATGCTTATTTTAAAGCAAAAGGCTTTTGTAATAATAATAATGTTTAAGGTTTTATATTACTTTTAGATTTGTAAATAATACATATTGAAAATATAAAATATTTAGTTGTTTCAATCAACACAGAACTAGAAAATTAAAATTGTTGAAATTAACTTTTTTAAAGTAACACTTTAACAAATAAATTTTTTTTAAATAAATATAATATTAAAAACCATTAAAAAAATTTAGTTGAAAGAAAGATGCTTCTAGGGTTTTTTAACTTTTTTTAAACACTTTGGATAGGAATGTTATATTAGTTTTTTCAGATTCACTTGTATAATAAATATACTAGGTTTTCAAGTCAACCAGGAGCACTGTACAGTTGTTTTATCCTTATTTGAAATCATCAGCAGCGCATACCTTTGGATAGGAGTCAACCAAATTATTGATATAATCTTGTCGAATTCGATTTTTCAACACAATTAATTTTTTTCTTTAAGCGTACCTTGATATTTTATCCGATTCACGTGTCGTTTAAGATAACTAAAAAGATTTACAATTACATTGGGATCTGGGCTGTATAGAGGTTATTGAATGAAGCTCAGGATTTTTACTATCTAAAGAAATTTTAGTCTAAACAATAAAAAATGCGTTAAATTTTTAATTATGATAAAAAGCACGTTACCTGTTCTGACTTTTGCACTAGAGTATTATCTTAAACAACAACTAAATTCCATGAAACATTTTGTTGCAGTTCAGCCTTAATACATTCTTTGTAAATGGTTATAAATTTTGAGCTGTTTAATTAGCCACTTTTTTGACTTCATTTTGGCAGTTGTCTGAACTTAATTCCATAATATCCATAAAGACATGATATATACACAACCTTTTTTTAACAGTCATTATAGTTTTGAGGAATTTTGAGGAAATAACCGTGAACTGCACTGTCTATGTTTCATACTTTAACTCACACTCGTTAGTAAAAAATTGATCTCCAGAAACAAACTGAACGGTTTTAATACATTTTAGCAAATTCCACATTTTTTTCTATGTTGTGTTGCTAAAAAATTCTTTTAAACGTTTTTTAACTTCAAATTGACTGATTTCATTTGATTGCGGATATAAAAAGTTGGCTAATTCTTTCTATTGTATTTTTAATGGGCTTTATTCTGTTTTTTTTAATTTGTGGTTATAAACAAATCAGTTCGTTTACTAGTTGATGGTGCAGATTCAGTTTCAGCTGTTCTTGGACGTGTATAATCCTTTAAAACTCTGTATACAATCCTCGTACTTACCTCAAATAAATCTGCAATTTCTTCGATACCTACACCAAAATTATAACTTTTTTTGTTTGTATTTTTTAAAAGTTAATAAAAGCTTCTACTAATAAAATTTATTGTAATTAACTGCCGCAAGTGTTTAAAATTGTGCCAAGGTGAAGGAATGGAATTAAAAATTTGACAGGTCGATAAAACAAAAAATGCTAAGGAAACAACAGGAGGACATTATTTCGTTAAACTACTGCAGAGAAATAAAAACAGCATGATTCCGATGATGGGGTTCGACAAAGTTTAAATAGAATTTAAATTTTCAAAACCGAAAATTTAATGTACCGTTCTATGGAACAATCCTGTTACCCCATACTCTTCAAAGCGAAAGGATTTTAAATAAATAACAAATAATACATTTTAAAATTGTTGTAACAATATTATTCCTTTCTTATTAATTTACAATATTTATTTATTAGGGAAAACTGGAAGAACGACTTCCACTTATGCTGCTAATTTTACCACAAAATCTTATTCGTCACTGGCCTGAAGCATGGAAACATGTGAACGCCAATAAGGATCGCCTCGTAACGCTCTTCGACATGCACGCCACTTTGAGACATTTACTAAAGCTCCAATTGACCCATGCGTCAAACAAAAATGTGCCACGTTTACTTAAATTGTTTTAAACAAATCCGACACGCGGTTTGCTTTTATTTGAACCAATTCCTTTGACCCGACTGTGTTTAAAATTGTGCCTAGGTGAAGGAGTGGAATGAAAATATTGGATAGGTCGATAAAACAAAAATGACAGGTCAAGTATTTAAAAATTTTCTTTGATATTTTCACACCATAATTAATGTTAAGTTTCATTTATATACAATATTTGAAAACTAATTAATATGCTATAAATTAAATGTGTGCTGGGTTATGTGAGCAGTTGTAAAATTATGTAAATAAATAAATTTTATTTGAAATTATTGTTGCGTAATCGTTTTATATAATTAATTTTATATGTATATAATTTTTAAGTGTAACTATTACAATTTACCCATTTGAATGCTATTTATCCAAAAGTTCGAAGACACTTAAATATTTATAATTATAAAAAAGTTAAAAAACAAGAAACTTCAAGTATTGATAGCTCATTATTTTAGAATAATTACTTTGTTAAAACAAAAGATAAAGAAAAATATAAGGGTTTGTTGGCAAGTCTTATTTAGACCTGTGTATATATATATATATATATATATATATATATATATATATATATATATATATATATACTGTAGGCAATGTATCTCATTTCAATTAATTTTTTTTGGAATATTTTTGTTTTTAAAATAAATTATTGTATGTTTGTCAAATAACAAATTGTTTTTATACATTATTACACAATATTTTAATATAATTTACAATTTTTTATACGTTTTACTTATTTAGACGAAAAGCAAAAAAATAACTTTTATTCAAATTCCTCTATACAGTCCAGACCTCAATGTAATTGAAAATATTTTTAGTATTTTTAAACTTGATGTAAACCGCACAAAAACTGACGTATCATTGAAGGCGAATATTAATATTGTAAAAAATTTTATTTGTACGTTCATAGATTCCTACATAAAGTAACAGGCAAAAGTTAAAGAAAAGCGTGGATATTATTTAAATTATAGTCATTATTAAGCTTGTTCCCTTTATTTTCTATATTCATGTACTTTAGTAGATAAAACTATTTTTTAACCATTTTTCTGTTTACATTTTAGTTTTTATAATGGTATTGTGATTTATTGCAAAAACCAATGTTATTGTATATCACATTAAGAAATAGTTTGTAAATATATTATATATATATATATATATATATATATATATATATATATATATATATATATATTAGCTAAGGTATTTATTAATAGGTGCTAGATATGTCTAAAACAAGGAACAAGTGCTACATACATTTAAATATCATAACAGGTCAATATAGGAGTCCGTTTTATCAATTACCTTCATATATAGCCATTTCAAATTAACGCAAAAAATTACAAAAGTATTACATCTACATGCCTGTATGTCCAATTGTTGTTTCTTTCGTAAAAATAAATTTTGAGAATTAAAAATAATGTCAAGTAATTAATAGTTCGCTTATATATACTGAGAAATATTTATTTAAGAAGGCTGAGTCGACCAAATTGACATATTTTAAAAGCTACTTTTATATAAACGTGGATAATAAGTTAAAGTTACATAATGTGTGTAATAATTAATAATAATAATTATTATTATAATAATACAAAACCCTTTTGCTTTAAAAATAAGCATGGGGCAATAAGACAACAATTACAGCAAAACAACGACAACAAAGTCTCGTTGACATTAAAGATTCTGCAAATCGAAGATTGCACTTTTTTTTGGCTTTCACTCAACCTTGTCATCTGGTAACTTTGCCATCCAGATACTTTGTTGTTTGCCGAAATGGCGTCATCTTCCATTGTTTTCGCAGCAGTATAATTTTTTAAAGAGGCCAGGTTGCTAACTTTGCGCTCAAATCCTCCTTCTTTATCCAGGCTTGGGACTGGCTAAATTGAATCATTTCTAATCCAAACTAGGCGGAGTTGTGTAATAATTAACCAATTATTATTTTGTGTGCTTAATTTCATTAAAAATGAACAATAACTAATCCTTAAATTAATGTTAAACGCATATTCAAATCTGCCCTTTGTACTAAAAATATCAGATTCAATTTCTGCGGTAAATCATATATTCAAACGATGGGGTAACCATGGGAAGTCCGTTAGAATCAACATTGGCGAACATCTTTCTATCAAAAGTCGAAAATTCAATAAAAGAGCAATCAAAAATATGGTTGTATACAAACAGTACATTGATGACATATTTATTGTTGCTCACAATAAACAAGACATTTATCAAATACCACAAATCTTCAACAACATTCATATCAATATCAAAATCAAATGGGAGCTTGAAGAAAATAATACAATCAATTTTTGGACGTAACACTGATACAAAGAAATGACGTAAAATTTATCGTAAGCCTACCTGGACGTGTCACTATCTTAGCTTCAAAAGTTTCCAACCGACTTAACAAAAACGTGCACTAGTTAAAACACTATTTAACCGTACACAAAAAATATGTTCAAGTGACACTATTGATAAAGAATTAGAAATCACAAAACAAACTCTAATCAATAACGGATATACTGAAGATTTTATCGATTTCTATTCAAAGTCAACTAAAGGAAAAGTTGTAAACGAAAACAAGCTGGTTTTTATAAAACTGCCGTTTAAAGGAGATGATATAATGAACCTCGTAAAAATTGGATTTAAAAGTGCAATGAAAAGGACATACTCATTGATCCAATTGAGAATGCTATGTACCACAACAGGTCTGCCTTTACCCAACGTAAAAACAACTAAAGCAATGTTCTCCACCTCCCACTGTATCTATCAGTTCACTTACAGTTGCGGTGACAAATATATTGGTCGTCGCTTATCGGAACGGGTCAAAGAACACATTCCCAATTGGATCGATAAAGAGTCTAACTCAAATGAACGTCTGTGCACTTCATTAATATAACGTCACTTGGTTCAAACAAAACACCGAGTAAACTTTAATGATTGCTTTAAAGTGTTGATAACTACTCAAATTGATATGTTAAAAACACTGGAATCTGTTTGCACTCACACATTAAAACCCATTTTGTGTGCACAAAAACAATTTGTAACTTTATTAAATTTAGGGTGGACTTAACATACGTATGTTGCATATGTGTATGTATGTATAGTTTATAAATGTTAAGTTAATTACATATACATATATATATATATATATATATATATATATATATATATATATATATATATATATATATATATATATTATTATTATTATTATTATTATTGCTTTAATATCTCACTAGAGACACATTCAGCGTAAAATACATTTTTACCATCAATATAAAAAAGTAGTAGTACAAATAATGGGATCAAAATGAAATAGAATGTCATATGTTAATGAATATAAATATAGTCTATATAGTATATATATATATATATAATCATTTGGTAATTAAAAAAATTAAGTGTGATCTATTTTTTGTTAATTGTTGACGTTATAAATCATTTTTCTCCAGTTAAGATTTTCTACCAGTTGGTATTTCATACAATTTTTTTACTTACAATATATATATGTATATATATATATATATATATTATTGTATATTTTATAAATGAAGTGACGTTTCTCTTGTATGCTATGTAGTTGCTAGAGCGGGTTTAGTTAAATAATCACTTTTTTGTGAGAGTTGTATATATATATATGTATATATATATAATCTAAATGAAATACAACAAATAAATTTCAATTATAATAAATCTTAAATAAATAATACATTTATTGTAATAATGTTTAAAAAAGCACTACTAATAATTATTTATTTACATGCTTAGAAATGATTTCTCTATTATTTATTACTTAAAACTTACTATATATAATATATATATATATATATATATATATATATATATATATATATATATATATAATAGATTATTTTTATTATGTTTCATCAGGCTCATATGTAGCTTAAGTATGTTTATGTTTAATTTTTTAAATTATTTTACAGTTTAGGTTATAACTTCATTTTATATTTTATTACTATTCATAAATTTTATAATCTAAAAACACATTTTAGTATATTAATTGTTTTGTATCAGACAATATGTATTGCTAACGTATTTTTAAATAAATATATTTCTACATACTTGCCAAATAATAAATTAATTTATAAATAAATAAAAAATTGTTTATTTATAAAAAGAATTATTCTGCTTAAAATGCATATAATTATTAAAACTTAAATGCGCATTTAATCATTCCTTTTTATTATAAAAACAATTTTTATTAAAATTATTTCGTAGACCATATTTTGATTCTCAAATATTTTACATATTGGAAAAATGACGTTAAAAATATTTTATTAAAACAACAAATTTAAAATTTGTTTATTTTGTACATATTGAGGGTGGGTTTTTTAGTTCAGAATTTATTATTCTTTCTAATAAAATGTTATAAACAGTTATTTTATCTGTATGTTCTATGTTCTTATAGGATAAAATTATTATTATCATTATTATTATTATTATTATTATTATTATTATTATTATTATTATTATTATTATTATTATTATTATTAATTAATTAATTAATTGAAACAATTTTGTGTTTTCTTTAATTTGGTTTAATTTTTTTAATAAAACAAACTTTGAGCACATTTAAAAGATAGTCGATACTAATAACATTTATTTATTATTATTTGTTTTGTTAGTTTACCGGTTAAAAGTGTAATGCAAAACACTTAAAAAACCAAACGAAGGCTGACATTTGATGCCGGTGGTAAAACAAATCTTATGCCTACTTAGCTACAAATTTAACGTCATAAGAAACTTTGTTATCTCCGCAAATATGAATTCAATATTATAAAGTTACCTACAATTGAAGTAAAAGCACATTTTTAATAATTTTTTATAATATAAATGTAGTTTTAATAACACATATAGTATATTTTTGTTAATTTTTGCTAATTGGAAAAGTTCACGTTTAATCTAAAAGAGCAAAACATTTGTATATATAATGTAGCACAGCAAAAATGTGATTTTAATAAAATATTTATTAAAAAATTGATTGTAACAAAACAACTGCTGATATTCATAGATTAAATTGTTTAATAAAATTAATAAGATTTTAAATAATTAAATATTTTCAGTTATTTATCTCTGTCAGTCTATTAATTAAAAGTTTATTTAAAAAAAATAATGTTTAATAAATTAAGCATGTAAATTTATAAACACATGTTTAGAAAATTATGTAAGTTATAAAATATGCAAACAACTGATAAAAACATATATCATTTTGTAGGTAAAGTATTATTTTTTCTAATTTAAAATTTTAAATAGTTTTCTTTTAAATATGCACTTTAACTTTACATTATTTTTTATAACTAATAGCATTTTTTCTAATAAATTAGACGCATATTTAAAAAAAATATCTATAAACAATTTGAAAATAAACAATTAAGTATTTACAATGTTAAAAAAATTAAAACTTTGAGCGCAACTTTCAAAATAGATACAACCAAGAATTTCTAAAGTAAAAATGCCGAAATAGTGCACTTCTGAATCCGAAATACGAGACCTAGTTTGACTTTCCAAAATGTCCACTTGATGACAAATGCTTTCTGTGAAACATTTGAGTACTATTAATAAAGTAAAATAAAATAAAATAAATAGTCAAACATGTGATTAATATTTTAAAAGTTTTTTGTTTCAATTTTTATACGTTTGTAGAAAAGATGATTATGGAAATATAATTGCATCTGTGTAGATATGGGTGTGACTCTCTCTATTTCGTTTAGTTTTTCTAAATATGTGCTTGCTTAAAAATGTTTTTTGTAAAACATCAATAAAATAATAAAAACGAAAATGAAAGAAATAAACAAACCAAAGTCGATTACATATATCTACATTTACTTTGGCAGTATTTATCTTGTTTATGTTAATCCAAAAGGGTTTTGATCAAATAAATTTTTTTGCATTAATATTCATCAATTATCCATATGTATTGTTTAAATAAATAAGTATGAAAAAATCATTTATTAAATATTTTTATATAAAAAATGAAAATAAATATACAAATATTTTATTAAAAACTTAAAACGCTAGATTAAAACAAAAAATTGTTTAACAATTTCCTTTTACACCATAAAAAAAGTAACAAATTGAAATGAATAAAAAAAATAAATTAGTGTTTGACAAAACTAAAAGCACAATAATTAAATTTGAGTATGAGTTATTATAGTTTTGTTTTATTTATAATGGATTAGCAATACAATGCATTAAATAAAAAACTACTATTTAAAAATTTATATATATAAATACGTTTGTACAAATAAAACTATTATGTTTTTGAATTACAAAAACATAACTTAAAAAAGAATGCAAAATAGGAATTTGTTACATATTAAAAAACTTGTATATTAATATTTACTAAACCAGATTTTGTAAAATTTGCACCACTTGAGGATTTTTAATTAAAAAATCAAATTCAATATTTTACCTATTTAATAAAAAAACAATACTTTTTATAAATGAAGCTTTAAATATACGAAATCAAAATTGTGTATATAATTTTTTTTTAAAATTATATACTTTAATGTACTTTTTGTTTTAAGATTATACAAGGAATTAAAATTTCTAATAAATGTTTAACAATCAATCAATATATATATATATATATATATATATATATATATATATATATATATATATATATATATAACCATCAATAAAGATATAAAAAAATATTATATCTAGTTTAAAAAATAGTAAAATTTATTCGATTCTAAGAATATTAACAAGTTACATTATAATATTTTTACCTTAATTTAATCAATGTATAAAACACATAAACAATTTTAAAATAAGTTTATGAACTTTACAAAGATAAACACATGTTTAAATCTGTAAAATAATTGTATAATTTTTAACAATTCCACTCTATATAAATTATGTAATATTTATCTTATAAATTAAAAACTTAAATGAATGTCAATCTACTTAAATATAATATATTTTATTTTATAAACCATAGTAAAATAAAAATAAACTAGTCTGTGTTTTTAAAATTTTATAGACACTTACCTAATTGTTATGCATTTGTCAAAAACAAAAACGTAAAATGATTTTATCTATATTTTAATGTCTAAAATTGTTATTTTTTAATTAAAAATTTAATTTTTAAGCAGATTTAACAAAATAAGCATTGAAAAAACATTAAATATACTGCAATTAAAATAACAAAAATTTGTTATTTTGATAAAGTATTGTTTTAAACTAATTATTATTCAAAAATATAATAAAAGCGTTTTTAACTAACTACTTAATAATCGCAATTTAGTAAAAGTTAGTTAAAATACAGATTATATAGAGTATATAGAGTAAGTCTTACAACAAATGATCGTATTTTGAATGGACAAAAACCATGAAACTGTGATAATGTTGGAAGAAAAAGAATGATAACTGATATCGACAATTAAAAAATTGTTATGGAACTAAATGAAAATGACAACAAACCTATTTCTAATATCGTAAAATACAATTTACAAGAGTTTAGTTATTTGACTGTAAGAAACGGTATAATATGATTTAGTTTAACACGTGAATTACCAAGAGTTAAACCATCTATTAATAAGAAACAGAAAGAATATAGATTTATATTTTGCAACAAGTGGATTGAATGGCAACTTTGTTATTAGCGTTTCGTATACTTTAGCTACAAAAACAAAGTGTTGTGCACATCGAATTTTCAAAAAAATACTTCAGGTTGTTAGAAAGATAATCCACTCTTGTTGGTTTCATATTAAGTATAATCAATCTATCAAACGGAAAATTATATCTGATACCTTAAATAGTAAAAAAAGTGTTCCACTTATGAAGGATATTTTTATTATCACACGGAGTCACTACTGTTTTTTAGGATAGTTATATTAACCCATGTTCATTTTATTTGTTTTATATTGGTCTAGCGGTACAGCGCTCGAATTCGGACTTTGGTGGACATGGGTTCGAATCCCACCACCGGTACTAAAATGCGGGCCCACGTTCGGCTTCGCTAATATGTCCACTGCTGAAAAATGTTTCTCGTAAAACATTCAAAGTAGCAAACATAAAATAAAAAATAAAAAATAAATAAATGGGCTAAAATTAAAAACAAATCTTTTATTTAATTACCACCTAACAGTACAGATATAAATGTTAATAAAACTTTGTTTAGTATGCAAAGCGTAACATCCATAAGCATACTGAACTTGAGGATATATGTGATCGTATTCGGTTTGTTGTTCAATATGAGATGAAACAAGAATATATCAACATTCTCATTGTCAACATTCCAAACCGATTGGATCAAGTGGTTAATAAGAAAGTTGATCACATTAATTATTAAATATTTTATACTTTACAAGGCAATTAATTATTTAATAACTGAAAAATGCCGTATGTGGTCCGTATTTTTATTAATATTTGACGTTATATTGCATGTTAATAATTTTACTCCATTTTCAATTTTGCACCAATTGATATTTTATATAATGTTTTTACCAGTATATATATATAT
Organism: Cardicola forsteri; assembly: GCA_025895645.1. Lineage (NCBI taxonomy): Eukaryota > Metazoa > Platyhelminthes > Trematoda > Strigeidida > Aporocotylidae > Cardicola > Cardicola forsteri. Next base: position 238,362 of record JAKXYG010001093.1, on the reverse strand, counting down.
ATATACACCCATTTTAACAATTACCGCAAAAAATTACAAAGGTATTAAATCTAAATTAATTTGTTATGTTCAATTGTTTTTTCGTAAAAAGAACTATCGGGAATTAAAAATAATGTCTAGTGCTTAATAGATCCTTTATATGTACTTAGAAATATTTATTTAAGAAGGCTGAGTCGGCCAAAATAGCATATTTTAAAAGCTACTTCTATATTAACGTGGATAATAAGTTAAAATTACACAATTCTTATAATAATTAGTCCATTATTATTTTGTGTGCTTAATTTCATTAAAAATGAACAATAACTATGTATTCTCATAATCATAAATGTAATATATGTTAATATTTTTTCCTTGTTATTACTTAAAAATGTTTAAGAAGTTTTTTTGGATTAACATGTATTTTTAATGTAAAGTATTATTATAGCTTCAGCTAGCAATCTTATTTTTAATAAAATTCTGGAAATATAACAAATTGAAAAATTGAGCACTTGGATATCAAAAACTACCATTAGGCAGTGTACAATAATAATAATAATAATAATAATAATAATAATAATAATAATAATAATAATAATAATAATTAACCAATATTGCTTAGAATAAAAACGCTTAAACTAAACAGTCTAAATTAAACAATTTTATCAGGATAATATAGATTGATTTTTTATAAATACCACTTATTTTCAAATAAAATTTGAATAAAAATAAAAGTTATTACGATGTAAAACTATTTAAAAAATTTTTGTACACGTAAAGGATAATATTAAAACACAGCTAATGTATTTATTAAAATTAATAAACTTAATAAACATCCCATTTTTTATATAATGACACATATTTCAAATAAAATGTTTAAAATGTTTAGATACTTTATAGTTGTCTATGATGTATTAAAATGTATTAAAAATCTAAGAATTAATTCATCATTTGTATTTGCTCTAATATTTAATCAAATAAAAGTTTAGTATTAAAATAAATATTGCTTTATAAAAACAATGCCGTTTTGATATTCTAATTTTTGTTCTTTACTTTTAGATTGATATGACTTACAACATGTCAAGTCGTGGATAAAAACCAACAAATTTAAACATTGCATCTGTTTAATCACTCCCACTGTAACCGGTCTCCAGTCCGTTTAATAAAACAGGAGAGCCAAAGCCCGAAGTTAGGAGTCTGGTAATTTAAAATAAAAATATTTATAAAGAAACAACAAGAGGACACTATTTTACCAAAAATGTGAAAGCACAATTTTGATAGCAGAGTTAAAACAAAATCCAAAATGTTTAATAGCAAAAAGTTAAAGTATTATTATATGGAACAATTTTGTTAGACTTAGCTATTTAGATCAAATGGTTTTGTAATCATAATAATTGTTTACTAAAATTTGTTCTATGTTGGCGTTTAATTAAAAACAATAAATTGTGTACATTAATAATTGGACATTAAGTTTATTAAAATTTGAAAATAAATTTGCTTAACAAAATATTTAGAAAATATCTAAATACATAGTTAATAAAATATATAAATTTATTAATAATTTTAGTTGCTACTTTATTGCACTATATATATATATATATATATATATATATATATATATATATATATATATATTATAAGCTTTAAACATTAATAGAGTTACATTTAGTATATACATATGACATAATTGTACTATAACTCTATTATTAAAAAATGTAAACTATAAATTATTTAGTATTATAACAAAGATTTTAAAACGAGCTAAAACGCTAGGCATATAGCGGGGTCTAACAGATTTCAGTTTTTTTAAACTTTCTTTGCTGTGCTAATTGTTTACTTGCTAAAAAATGTTCTAGTCAATAAAATACAATGGAAGTAGTAAGCACAATAAAAAACAATTAGCAGTTTTATATTTATTAATTTTTATTTTTGTTTTTGTTTAAATTACTTTATAAAAGTGGTTTTAAATTAAAAAAAAGTACAAATGTACCATTTATATTGTTGCATAAACATTAAAATTTGTATAGCTAAAACAAACAACTTAATTCATGCTTTTATAATTTACAATTTACCATTTTTTTAATGCTAAAGGTTTAAAGTATTTTAATGTTTTGTAAATTAAAACTAAATTATTTATTACTTTATTTAAATACAATAATAATTTATACAATTTAACAATTAATATGTGTACCCATTTAATTACAAATTTTGAAATGTAGATATTAAAATTTTATTGCATGCTAAAAATTATATAACAAATAATTTAGCAAGTTTTTTAATTAACGTCTGATAATAGACAACATTTATCAAACAATATTAGTCATTTTAATATTTTAATTTATTTTAAATTAAGCGTACAGTGGAGTTTAAAAATGTTTAATTTGAATCTTCTAAATTAAAAGTTAATTTTTAATTGCTAATTTATTTTTGTAACGATGTTTGAAGTATTTTATTTACATAGCTAAAATTATTATAACGTTTTGCATTTTATTAAAACCGCTAGTGTGCTTGTTTGTGTCATATATAAAATTAAGCAAATTTTGATTTAGCAAAAACTTTATTTTAAAATGTTAAACAAATATTATCTAGCTGTATTTTCAAAATAAATTAAAATTAAAGTTTAGAAAAATATATAATAAATTTGAACTAAATTATTTTTTAAAGAAAATTGTTTTAGAAATAAATTTTTCTTAAATAAATTTTTATTTTAAATTATAAATAATTTGTTAAAAAAGCTTTATAGATATTATAAATGTAGGCAGCTCTGACTGTTATCTAAAGTTTAACGGTGAAATGGTTTAATGTTCTGACTTGATCATATCGTGTTTAATTTTTGGTAAAATAAAAAATTAAATAAACAAAAATAAAAAATTGATTACACAATAACAAATTACAATAAATTAAATTTATGTGAGTTATAGATTATAGTAAACAAAATTTATACCATTTTTTTAAATTGTTGTTGTAATACGCTTCAAATAATTTTATAAAGAAGAACTACAAATATATTTTACAGCTCATTTAGCAAAACGTTAGTCAGTTTTTAGTTGTAAATAATAGAATTATTATTTTTATTTACAAATGTAAAAATTAAATATTAATGTATTTAAAATTAAAATTGTAATCTAGTGTTACACACTACACTTTAATAACTTCTTTTTTACAGTTTTTCCTTTTATAGGAAATCAATGTTTCTGATAAGTTTTATTTCTCTAATACTGTTGGCAGAGTAACATTTTGTCATTCCATTTTTCTTTATATTTTAACCATTGTTAGTTAAATTTGGTTTTTAACCACTCAGTTCTATTGCCAAATTTTGTCCTGTTATGTAATTTCTCTTTTGAAGCCGTACCACCTCAATATTGTTTTTTAAATTTTTTTATAAGCTTTAATGATTTTTAGATTTCTTGAAATAGCACTGTTTTTTATTTTATACTAAACATTACAATTATATATAAATTTTGTAATAAATAAAAATAAATTAATTTTGTTTGTTTTTAGTTTAATTTTGAATTAAAATAAAAAACAATGATATTTTATAACTAATAGAAACTAACGGGTATAAATGAAACACTTTTTAGTTAATAATTATTAAGATATAAAAATTTTAAAAATCTTACTTATAATTTTTAAAAGTAAATAAAATTTGTTATTTAATGCATTATCAAAATATGTCTTGTTACATAAAAACTAACTGTTTTATTTATTTATGTTAAACAAAAATCTTTAACAATTTAAAAATCTGTAATTAATAACTAAAATTCAGTTTTAATTATCAAAATACTAAATGTAAATACACGTTTTTATCCTAGAATTGTAAAATATTTAATAATTTTAATTTATTTATAATTTTACTAATACTTAATGTTCTTTTCTATTTTGTACTAAAATAATTTTACAAAATATAACTTATATGTATCCACTTTTAAAATAATCGGCATATTTAGTTAAAACAAATTATATTTTCAAAAACAGTGCAGTTTAATAATAACAAACATAATATTGTTTGTGTAAAAATAGAGTAGTTAATTTGTTCTCATCTAAACCAAAATCATTTTGTAAATATTAATGACAATCATTTGTAAAAATAGCTCTTTTTTGTTAAACAATGAAAATAATATTGGAGTTTATCAAATTAACAAAATAATGAATCATGATTTTAACTAGTTACATTAAAATATTATATATATACATATATATTCAATTAGTTACATTTAAACAAAAGCAACTTGTACCTAATGCGTAGACAAATAACAGTTTTTATTTTGTTATAAATAACAACAATTTTGGTCAAAAATTATACCAAAAACGCGTGTAACAAAATTTTAGTTGCATATATATATATATATATATATATATATATATATATATATAATATAGTCGGTTAGCAATTCTTAAATGAATGCATTTATGCTGTAAAAGTTTTAATATTAACCAGATGTTTGTTTCATTATATCCACAATGACTAATAACACATAATGGGTAGTATATTACGTAACCGGGCACAGCCATAGTTTAATTTAATACAGTCGTTAAAAGTTTTAAAAATATTTGTTGGTTTAACAAAATATAGACATTTAATTGTTATATATATATATTAAAAACATATATTAAAACATAGAACAAATTGTTTACTTAATTTTAAAATATTAACTTTTAGTCATTGAATGTATATTTTATAATTTATTAATACCTCTTTTTGAAACAGGTAACTTTATTGCTGTTTAAAAAAACTTAATCATAATTTGTTCTAAACTTTATTCTACTAAGCTTTAAGTATGTGTTAAAAAAGATGGTTAATTCAATCTTCAGGTTTTTATTCTACTTTTGTAGATATAAATATTACTGGTAAACAAAACAACAGAATAAAGGATTTAAGATTTGGCGTAAAAAAAAGTACTGTAAAATAAGCAGTAAAAACATTTATGTGCTTATCAACGTTTTCTACTGGAATAAAAAAACATGATATAAATTAAAGTAATATTTATGCATCAATGTAATTTAAAATATTTAATTGTTTTAATGTGTTTTAAAACGTTTTTTGATGAACATGCTGAAATAACAAAAATTCTCAATATTTCACATTTACATCAATTAAAGTGTAAAAATATAGTAAAAATTAAATTGACTCTACCGCAGTCTGTTGAAGAAAGAAGGGAGTTTGAGTTGAAAATGAGCAACCTGGCCTCTATAATAAAAGTTGCTAAAGAAATAACATGGAGATACCATTTCATTAAAATACAGCAAAGAAATAAAAATATAATTCTAATGACGGGGTTTGGAACAATTTCAATTATATTTTAATTTACGATATATACAATTTTTAAAGCCTAAAATTTATATGGAACAATATTGTTACCTCATGCTATTTAGAGCAATATGGTTTTGAAATAAAATGTATTAATTATTTGTGCTGAAAGCCACTTCTATTGAAGTATCTAAGCCAATAACCATAAATAATAATAAATAATAATAAAAAACGTTTTTCTAATAACATTATAATTTATTGTTTAACAAAATGTTTAACTGTTATAAAATAAAAGAAAAACGCTTTTGTAAAAAATTAATTGCAATAAATTATTTGTATAATAAATTTTGATAATTGTAATGTTTAATCGCTAATTTAAAAAAGGTATACAAATTAAATGGTTAAATACTTAGTATTATATTTAAAATATAAAAAAAAAGTTTTGTTGTATTTTTAATACCTGTTTTTCAGTTTAAATAAAACATGCATAATAAAATTAAATAAAAATTAATTATAAATAAATGTTTAGCAATATTTTAGTTTAGAAGGATTTTTATTTTAAATGTAGATGTAATTTAAGTATAAATGTATACATGCCCCTAAAACGTTTCATGTTGTAATTAAGTAGCATTACATCTAAAATATATTTATTTCCGATATGGCTTATTTTAAGTAAATATTAAAAAGAATATATAATAATAATATTTAAAGCTATATTTTGTTTAGAAATATTTGTTTCATAATATACAAAAGATAAAAAAGTTAGATTTTAACGTTAGCACATATATAAAAGTAATTATTAAACAAAATGTACATTATTTTTCACAATAATTAATAGAAGATTAATCTATTCAATTGTTTGAATATTCTTTAATATCCCCAATTAATATATATATATATATATATATATATATTAAACAGCAATAAAATTTTACTTACCTCAAAATATTAATAATAACCAAAAGTAAAAACTTAGTATATGTAAAACAAATTAATAAATGAATTTCTTTCTCAGAATTTATTTATGAAGTAGATAATTTTTTAAAATTATTTGCTGTAATGTAACGTTATTATAATTACAATAATGTCTGTTGACTTAAAATGTTCTGTTGATACAACTAAAAATTTAAATATTTTCTTATAAAAATTACTGTTTTTTTAGATAAAAATTATTTAAAATCTAATATTTCCGTAAACAATGAAAATAAAATTTTATAATAAATTGTTAAAACATTGTTTAAGAAATTGCATATTTTGAGATGTAGAAAGGAAGAAATAATATAAATTTTTGTTAAAAATCCAAAAAATCTATTTTGTTTATTAGAAAAATTATTGGGTAATTTAAGTAGTTGAAATAAGCTAATGTTTTAAATTGTGAGATACAACTCACAAGAATTCAGTTACTTACTCTTAAGAAACTAAATATATAAGCTAATATTCTTAATTACCAAAGGTTTTGCAGTTTTTTGTAACAAAACAAAATTTAGAGTTATTTATTATAACAATTAAATTGAATAACTATTACATTTTTGGCACTTTGTTTTATAGAGATTAAAAAATAAAAAATAAATTTATATTAAATTTATAACGGAACAAATCAATCATGAAGTAATTACAATTTTTTTTAAAAACAAATTATTATTTAAATACTATAATTTATTTTAAACAAATTCTTTTTACAATTTAAAAAAAATATGAAACTACTTGTTTAATTATTTAAACTTAATTTTAATAAACAGTAATTATTTGTTAAAAAATTAAGTTATTAGTGAAAACATTTATGCATTTATCAAATTAAATCGTTATGAAAAAATATATTTTACCCTATTTTATAAATTCACTGCGTAAATAATTTAAATTAATTTTTATTAATAATGTTTAATTTTGAATATTTCAATTTTTTTGTAATAATGAAATATTAAAAAAACCTTTTTTCTGTTTTATAAAACGGAGTACAAACATCTTTAAATTTACAAATGATACTTTTACACAATTTTGAATAAACGTAGCAATAGTCTAGTGCTCTAGTGGTACAATGCTACACTCGAACTTTAGGTAGGCATGTGTTTGAGTGCCACTATAGGTACTAAATGTGGACCCCCGTTTGTGGTTTGCTAAATGTTCACTTTTAAAAAAATGTTTTCTATAAAATATTTAAGCAGTAACAACTAAATAAATATACAAATAAACAAACTATATAATTTAATTTACACTGCTTATGTGCATTTAATATTTTCTTGTTGTGCTAGTTTATAACTAATTTGTTTTTTAAAAAGCTCTTATATTTTAAATACAATGCAATTTTTGTTAATTTAAAATTTAAATAGAATGCTTTTAAATAAATCAACATTTTGTTCATTTTATGAAAAATAAATTAGACTGTATCAAATAGTTGATAAACAAAGAAAAACCAAAATTTTGTTTTTGTTATTTGATAAACTAATTAAAGATTATATATATATATATATATATATATATATATATATATTAGTAATAAAAGTTTGAAATATATAATAATCCTTTATGGATATATTAGGGTATTCCATAAATTGATTAATATTATTCAATACATACGTTAATGTTTTTAATTTATTAAATAAAATGTTTTTTAATTATTTACTATGTACCATAATACAATGTTATTATTTTATTTGTCAATGTGTATTAGCAAAACTTATTTTATTATAAATTCTAATTTTTTAAATTTATTTATATTAAAAAAAATTGTTTAGTAGTTATTAATTCAAAATGCATTGCATTTAAAATGGCATTTTAGTTTAGTTATTTTAAATATTTAAATTAAAATGTGAATCTTTAATAAAAATATTTAAAGATGTAAAACGTAAAATGTTTGTATATTTTTATCAGTTACAAAAGTATAAAGTTTTACTGTGTATATATATACTGAACATTTTTACAGTTAAAATTTAAGTTTAACTTAATACAACTTACTAATTAAAAAATGTAAATTTTTTAAAATTTTATTATTTTCTTCAATGTTTGCTATTTTGAATGTTTTACGAGAAACATCTCTCAACAGTGGACATTTTAGCGAAGCCGAACGTGGGCCCGCATTTTGGTGCCGATGATGGGATTCGAACCCATACCCACCGAGGTCCTAATTCGAACGCTATACCGCTAAACCACTATTTATTATGATGATTTTATTTAATAAGCTGGTAGAAAATTAATAAAATTATTTATTCAACTTTTTTAATCAATTTTTAAAAACTATACCATTTAAAAATATTTGGTTTTATTTAAATGTAAAAGATTTTACATAACTATACCAAATTAAAAGGTCTATAGCATTATTTACTATAAATATTTATCAAGTATTTTCCAAGTGCACAAAAATATGCTAAAAGTAACTCATTAAAACTGAATTTATAATTTTAAATGCAATATATAACATTTATTTTGTTGTTTTATATTAAACAATTAAATTTTTATTACTTAATATTTTAATTATAACTAATTATTTTTGTAAAAAATATAATTATGTCAGTGTACCGCAATATTGAGCTATAAACATTAAAAAACGTTACAAAACTGCATTAGTAACTTTGAAAGTACCTTTATTTTTATTATGTTTATTTGAATAAGCAAGTTACCCGCTATCAATATAATAATTATTTTTACAGAATATTCAATTTTTAGTGATTTGAATATATATTATTTTAATAGTAATAGTAATTACTTTAATTAATGTGTTAAATAGAAATTTAATATTTAGAATTTTTATTAGTAGATTGTAAACAATATTAAATGTTTTTTATGTACGTTTTTTCTATAAGTTGCAAAAATATACATTTTTTATTTATATTTTAATTCAATTTTTTTAATTATTAAATTAATTTATTAAAAAATATTTAAATAATTTTGTTTAAAATGAAAAAAATTCTATTTTTTATAGATTAAAATTATGTTAATGCTTTCAAATAGAATGATTATCTAAAAAATTAAATACTCTAATTAATAAATATTATATTTTCTTAAAATCATGCTTAATTTAAAAAAAACATCTGTTAAATTTACAAATCTTTTTATTATTAAAAATTGTCTTTGTTGAAATATTTTTTACACAAAAATCTAAACAGCACAATAGTTTCAAATGTAATGTTTATTAAATTTTATTTCATTTTTGTTTTTATGTTTTGAATTTTTTACAAAAATCGTTTTTTAGCAAGTGGACATTTAGCAAAGCTAAACCAAGGCTCGCAATCGGTGCCAGTATTGAGATTAAACTTATAATATTATTTATCTACAATTGAAGAGACCTAAAAGTGTTTTTAAATATGTAAGTATTTAATATATATATATATATATATATATATATATATATATATATATATATATATATATATATATATTAAATACTTACATATTTAAAAACACTTTTAGATCTCTTCAATTACCAATATCCTGTTTACTTGTTTATTTAAGTGTATTATTATTATTATTATTATTATTATTATTTACATGTAAGTTTAGTGCTAGTATTTCTTTAAAAGTATTTGCTATTGTTATTATTAATAACAACAACAATAGTAAAATTATTATAAAAATAATAAAAGGTTAGCCAATAAAAAATATTTTTTCTAATTTTGTCATTATAATTTGATATATGTTATAATTTTACAATGCATTATGCTTTTTATTTTATTATAATTTACACAAAGTAATGTATTCTGTTATAAAATTAAAAAAATTAAATTATTGTACAGAAAGTTAACCTTGTTTAAAATTACTTTTACAAAATTGTAGAGCAATAATTTAGTTTTTAAATCGTTATTTTGACGTTTAAATCATAATTTTATTTTCCTTAAAAATTATATATATATATATGTATATATATTGTTAGTAATAAAAAAAATAAAAATACTGGTTTGTAAACAAATGCTTGGTATATCATCAAACTAAAATATAACGTTATACATATAATAAAATAGAATGTGTTTTTAGTTACAAAATATTTTATTGTATTACGTATTACAAAATATATAATAATAATTGTAATTGTATATTTTGTAAATACTTGGATTAAGTGCTTTAATATCCTTGTGGTTGTGTTGTTAATGTAGTCTTATGTAATTTCATTCACGCCCACAAATTGCTTTAGACAGATAACCCTATAATGTAAATATGCTAATGCGCATATTGTTTTATTATATTTAAAAATTTAAATAACATAAATAATGTTAGAACTTTTAGGTAGTAACTTTTATAAAATGTTGTTTTTATTTTAACTTATGTATTGATTAAATTTGAACATTTTGCTGAACATAATAAGTTTTAATAAAGTTCAAATTAATTTCTTTTAATTTTTTTTGAATGTGTTACTTTTGCACATTTATATTATATGTTAGCTTAAGTACTACTGTTTAAGGTAATTAATACAAATTGCGGTAGAATGACTTACACTTTATAGCAAATTAATACATTATCTCTCAAATATAAGTCCCTTTTTTAACTACTCAAAGTAAATCTTATGCAAAGCTAGTTCCCCTAGTACCCTATTTAGCATTAATATTTTTTCTTGTATTTTAGTTATAATTTTGACAATTTTACTTTGCGTATTTGTTGGTATATTAGTCTTAATAATGTTTTTAAAATTTTAAAATTTAATTTTACATAATTATTTATTAAATAATATTAAAAAACTGTTAATTGCAAATGTGTTTTACTGTTAATTAATGATATTTAGTAACATCTTATTGGTTAATATATATTACATAAATCAATAATCCATTTTGTTTATGAAAATAATAACAATAATAATAGTTTATAAAATAATTAAAAAGTAATATTTATATAATAAAAGTCATGAAATGGTTATTTAAAAATTTAGTTTAAAAATATTTCATTTTATTTTATTACATCGGTCAATTTTATTATAATTGGTATCAGTTAAATTTATTTATTGTATTTTTCATTCGACCGAAATTATTATTATTAATTAAATATTTTAGCAGATGGACATTTACAATAGGAAAATAGATGTATAAGTATGTATAAGTATGTTTCACATTTTTATCGATGAGCATAAATATATAAATATATATTTTTTAATTATTGATAAAATAATAAGTTGCCGTTTTTAAATATAAAATAAAAAAATTAATGTTGATATATATATATATATATATATATATAAATTATGATAGTTAAATAATTCACGATAAATTAAATTAATGGAATGTACATGAGAGCTGTTGTATAATACTCATATTATCAAATTCCAAAACTTTAAAATTTGATCTGTTTAAAAGATATGTTAGCAAAAAGTAATATTTATTAGAAAATTTTTATTTTTAAATAAATTTACAAAGGTTTCTTAATAATAATAATGTAAATGATATATTTTTTACATTTCAATATTGTATTTATAAATTATTTATATTAAATATTTAGAAAACCAAAAATTAAATAGTTTTTGCGTATTGTTGGCATGTTGTAATTACCTTAAAATAGTTTTAAATCTATATTTAATGAAAATTCTTCGAATTTCAAATAAATATGGTTAAAATTAATTAATAAATATGATTTTATTTTAAAAAATAAAGAAATTATTTAAAAATTCTGCAACTAAAAATTGCTATTCATCTTATTGAAAAAATAGAAGTTTTGTAATTAAACTACATAATTAATTATTTTTTTGAAATTGATAACGTACATTAAAATAGTATAGATTAAATTTAATTAACTACTATATTTCAAAATAATTTATTTATACATTTTTAAGTGTATAGTTGTTATTTAATTTAATCAAATTTAAATTTTAACTATTAAAAAATTGTTAAAAACGAATGTATGTCTGTTTTAAACTAAAATGAAGTAAGACTGCATTTAAAAAATATGTTATGCACAAATTTTTAAATTTGATTAAAACAGATAGAATTAAAATTATTGTTTTTGATCATCAAAAGTTATACGATACGTTTTAAGTTTGACATTAATAAATGTGGTTATATTAATCAGTGCTAAATTAATTATTGAAACATGTTACTCTCAAGTTTCGTTTATTTTTAAATTAAAAATTGTTAGTAATATTTTAGAAAAACGTTTTTTTATTTTGGAATATAATTTATGCTGTTATTATTTCTATTTTTAGTTATACTAATAATAGTTTTTAACTTCAATATAAAGATGTAATTGAAAGTAATTTTTTTATTCAAAAATAAACTTGTTTTTTTTGTCAAGTAGACATTGAACGGAGTCAAACAAGAAATCGCATTTGGTAACAATGGTAGAATTCAAGTTAATACGCATTCGGTTACAAGTTTAGCGCTTTAACTACTTCTACCAACCCAGATTTTGATGATATATTTAACCATCTATATAATTACAAAAAATCATTGTAATAAAAAAAGGTTTTAAAAATAATTTTTGTTAAAATTAAAACAAGTATAAAATGCCTTATTTTTCTAATTTTTTTGTCTTTCTAGCTAATTTAATTTGGACTAGATGTTGTTATTTTTACAAAGATAAAGTATTTTGTTTTTCAATTATATTCCCAATTAATTTATTTTAAAATAATTTATTATTATTTAAGGCAATTTTTCAGACAATGTATTTGTATTAAGATATAACTGCTTAAACCTACGTGACACTTTTAAATTGAATATAAAGAAACAAATTGTGTTTGTGTTTTTTAACAAAACAACTACATTGAAATTGAGTACAAATAATAAAATTATTTTCCATTTTCTATCCTCATTTTAATAAGAAACATTTGAGCATTGTGTACTAATTAATAATAATATTTTATCCTAATTGATGGACAATGGATCCGAATACAAGTATTAGCTTTGTTTTAATTAACCAATAAAAATTCAATAATAAAAATAAAAACACTTTGGTAAGAACAATCCTTTTATTTTCAATGTTTTGAATTTTTAAAGTACTCACTGATTCACTCTCTCATAATTTATGTTTGTTTATATTGGATATTAATATAAATATGAATTGTAATGTAATAAATATTTGTTTAAAATTACAAACCGATGAGTTAGTGTGTTAGGACAACACCGATCAATAAGTGAATCAGCCAACCAATCACAGTAAAGTTGGATTGAGGACAGACAGACAAGGGCCTGGCTAACTATTATCAATCTTGTACATTATCTGTATTATTTAGAATATTTGATTCCGGTCTGAATCTACAGTTGCGTTCTTATTTCGATCCCCGTGATTGGTGGGTTAGCAAGCCAGATTTTTCGGTACAATAATTAACTCACTGTAACGTTAATCCGCCCAACATCCAGGTATAAGATAGTGTGTATAAATAATTGAGAAAACTTTCATTTTAAAGTTCTGGTTGCTGAAGAGAAAAAAACAACACTTAAACAGAACTTAAAAACATTTTGTTTTAATTTAGACATATTCGACATTATTGCGCTTTCAAAGTTGCAAAAGTGGTTAGAATGCTAGACGTAAAATTAGATAAACATAGGTTCGGATCCTATCGCCAACGCTAAATATAAACAGTTGCTTGCTTTAGCTAAAATATTTGTCAAGTATTAAAGCTACAAATGCCAATAAATATTAACAGGATTTTTTATGTTAACTGCAAAATTTACGTTTCTGTATAGCAAGCAATATTTTATTTTTTATTTTTTTAAAAAGCAGTGCATTATTGTTTATATATTTTTTAAAATAAAATTTAAGCTGAATGTAATAATAATAAATAATAATAAATATTAAGCTGTTAATTTCGCATAATATTTTAATTTGTATTTGCTAACTTATTTTTATGTGTTTATACTTACGCAAATTTAAAATTGTAATATTTACTAATTTTAAAATTTGTAAAATAAAATACCATCAACATTTGAAGTTAACATTTTCAATGCTGTTGGGAATTATATTAATCTGTACATTCATTTTTTTAATAACACGGCATATTCCTTAAATTGCAATAAATGTGATATTTTGTAAATGTTTTTCTTTTTTAAAAAAGTGTTTATTATTAGTTTATAAGTGTTAACTTACTTTAAAATGTGTTTGTGCTTATTGATGTAGAAATGGCACACGTATATGAGGCACTAAGCTAGATCCTAGCATCCTTCCGTTTCATCTGCAAACATCGTGTAGGTTTGCTAAAATTTCCACTTATTGAAAAATGGTTTTAGCAAACATTCAACCAATAAAATCTAGATATAAACTTTAAAAAAATATTTTTTTAAATGAAATTAAATATAATAATTAACTTTTTATAATAAAATGTTTTTTTAATTTGTTCATTATGCACTAGTAATATATAAATTCTTCTTAGACTGCTTAATTTTTATTACCATTTTAGGAATCAATTATTATGCAAATTCAAATTTTTATTAAATTTACAAACCTTTGTCTTTAATAATATGCTGTTTAATTATGCATTTTTATTAATATTTAAATTTTAATTAAGAGGATTTTTTTATTTTACCAAATATAGTCTTCACACAATTCTTAATTAAAAAATAATGGATTTAAAAAGTTATTTGTAATTATATCGTTATAAAATATTTTTGATTTTTTACTTGTTTGTTTTGATAATAAAATATTTTTATTTATATGAACATATTTTAGTTATTTCTTATCAGTATTTTATATTGGAAAAATTAAACATTAATTTTTTTATTGCACTTTTACTTGTAAATACAAATATTTAAATTTTAAAATAGATTTTTTAAGAAAATGCTTTCTTAAATTGGTAAATTTAATGAATTTTAATTATTCATAACTCAATAAATACTATATTTCAAATTTCTATTTACCAACATTGACATTTTGCTCTACCTTTATCTGTAATTGGGTTAAATTAGTTTTTTTTTTAATTAAAAGGTAAGTAACAAATATAAGCTGTTAAAATATCTTTAAATTTAAATTAATTAGTTATATTTATTTTATAAAAACGAATAAACCAAATTATTTAATTATTTTGAAATAATTTATTTAATAAACATTTATTTGCTTTTTTATTGTTCAGTAATTGGAATTGTTCATAAATATAATAAAATATATAAATATAAAAAATATATAAAATAAACATTTAATTTTTTAACATTAATTAATTTTATCACTTGCATTTTAATAAAAAACATTACTAATTATTAAAATAATATGTTAATTAAACATTGCATAAGTAACTAATTATTATTCATTTTTTTAATATTAATTAGTTTTTAGGGCGTTTATTTTATTTTCTAATTATTTTATTTTTTTAAAATTATATGTTTATTATTTAATTATGTATTTTGTTTCTCTTGGCTTAAATATATTTATATTTTTAAATCTTTAGTTTTAATGGAATTGTATTTGCTTGAAAAGAACTTTATAATTAAGTTTGTTATATATATATATATATATATATATATATATATATATATTGAAAATAAGCAGTGTTTTTATTGCATTGTAATTTTTTTAATAAACATATATAATTATGCCTTTAAGGTAAACCAATTTTACCTCTTAGCTTATACAAATTAAACATTAAACAGCAGTACATGTATAATTATCTTTTTATTCTCTATTTATACGACAATTACTTATTATTTTTTAATATACACAATTCGTACCCTTTAGGCAAATATGCTTTTAGAACTTGCAAAATTGTTTTAAAAAGCACCGTTTTTTTAAACTATTTCTCTGAACATTAGACGTAATGCATAATAATTATACATTATAAAAATATTATAATTAGAAGGAAAGTAACGAATTGTTTATTGCAAAGTCATAATTTTTGATTGTAAAAATTATTGCAAAAGTTTTTAGCTAAATTTGAAAAGAAACGTCTTGTGTAGTAAATTAAAGTTTTTAAAAATATTATACAATTAAAAAATCGTTTAATTATTGCTAATAATGTTACATTATTGGTATTTTAAAGAATAATTGAAAATGAGATTAATTTGTAAATAATTTAGCAAACACAAAATAATAAAGTTGAAATTAGATTTTATAAAAACACAAAACTATCCATATAATTTAAACAAATTTTAGACAAAATGTTAATTTATATTATACAATTTTAAACTTCTAAATCCGTTTTCAATTATTATAAAAAATCAAATATTATCGATTTTTATACAGATGCCAAAGAAACTGTGATTTATTTGTAGCATTACTTAAAATTACTCACAAACGGCAGAAATTATTGATTACCTTTTTTATATGTACAGTAAATGCAAGGGTTTATGATAAACTTAATGCAGTATAAATAATTACGCGATTACATTAGACACATTTAACTTTTATATAAATATTTTTAACAATTAATGTAGTAGTATCCAGAAAACATTATACAAAAAAACCTTTGATATAAATACAATTATAAAATTTAAACTTAAAAAATCTTCATTCAAACAGTTTTAAAAATTACAAAAAGTAAATAATTTGTTTAAAATAAATTATATATATATATAAGAAAATAGTAATAAAACTATACATTTTTATATTTTAGGTAATTTTGTTTTTCATTATTACCTCTAAGTGTTTAGTTTCAAGGTTATTCTATATATAAGCGTTTAATTTCGCGTTACATGCTTAATGATTTTGTTAAATAATTATAGCTATTTAGCCATTTACATTATTGCTTAAAATAATTTTCAAAATTACAATTATATTAAGTTGTGAGCTGTCTTCTAGAAAATGTATAATTATGACTTTTTTAACTTGTCAAAAATATTGGAGTTCATATTTAAAAAAAATGTTCATTAAAAAATTCTAATAAAAATTGTTATCTAATTAAATATATAGATTGAAGCATTGTTTTTATTAAATCTCAAATGCTACAGAGTATAATGTTTTGGTTTACGCTAATTAAAAAAATGTGTTCTTTAATTAAAATTTTGAACGAATTCTAGGCTTCAATTTTTATAAAGTAAATTTTTAAATAGAATTAATTTTAAAAGGCATGTTAGGCAGTTTTTATATAGTTCAAAGAATTCATTTTTATTTTGTAAGGTTGGTAAAGTTTTTATTGATCAACTTAGAATGTGGTTAATTTTCTTTTTCTACACATAATATAGAAGCATTTTCAAACGTTTTTAAATAATATCTACATTAAATAATTAGTCAAATTTATTTTTAAAGCAATAAGAGTATTAATTCATTTTGCCAGTTAATAGTATAAATAAAGTTGCAATTGTTTTAAAACTAGTGTAATGATTACGTTTAATAATTGAAAGTAAGTTTTAAAGTATTTAATTAATTATAAGTTAATATTATGTAACCCAAGTGTGTCGGTGTATATAAGCAATTTTATTTGAGTTAAAAATAATTAGTTTGTTTAAAATTGATATAGCGTAATCAACTTGGTAGTCAAATTAAGTTTTACGTAAATTTTAATTATAACTATTGCTAACTGGACACTTAAACACCACTTATTTATGAACCCCATAAGCGTAACTAATTTTACTTATAAACAATTAATAAATAATAAAGCTTTTTTTTAATATTTACCTTAAAAAACAATTACCCTCAAATAAAAACATAATACCAAATTGTGGGTTTTATTGACAGCGGCCTGCGCACCAACTATATATATATATATATATATACATTTGTCATAAACTTTAAAAAATCCTTTTATTGATTTTTTATAGTTTATTTTGCGTTTCAGTACATATAAAAAAATTAATCCGTTAAATCTATAATATTGTTTAAAATGTAGTTTATTATTTTATAAAAATAAAGCATTTCATTTAATTTCTATTATTTTATTATAAAAAACACAATAACGGAATAGCAAATTTTTAAAATCTTTTGTATTTCAAAAGCATTTTAAGATTGCTATAAATTAAAACTACATTGATTAACATATGTTTTATTTATTTAAAAAACATTTGTATATATGTGAATAGTTTTACGTTGTTTTTATTTAAGAAAAATAAATTTTATTTTAACTAGATGCTTCATTTAAAGGTTATGGTTTTTTATTTAAACTTTTTAAAAGTTACATTTTATCGTACGTTCATTACAATTTTTAATATTTTATTATTTTAAGTTATATGTGTGCTAATGTTTGTTTATAAACTAAGCAACACTATATGTAATAAATTTACATTTGTTAAGTAACAAATTTAATTGTTTTTAAATGCTTAAATGTTTATATATATATATATATATATATATATATATATATATATATATATATATATATATATATATAATAAATAGCCTATTATATTTATCTGCTAATTACCTATAATAGGCAACATAAATAAATATTTAAATTATGTTTTAATTATTTTCGCAACAAAATATAAACATTTTTTGATAAATTATTTAACTGGATTAATTCAGCAATTTTTTGAATTTTTGAATTCGAAGAAATAAATATTTTAAAAACTACAATATTTTTATTTATTTAAGCGTAATATAATATTTAAAGCTTCCTTTTGTATTATATATATATAATTGTATATTAGAAACATATTTTGTTTAAAATCTGTGTTTAAGTTGAATTGCCAGTTTTATTTTCTTGCATTTGCAGTTCTGTGTTTAAATATATTTATTACTGATAAACAAAAATACCAAATTAAACAATTTATAGCAATGTTTCCTACAGACATTATATATTACCGTTATAGTAATAACTAAATATAATAATCAAGCAATTATTTATTTATTCAATGTTATAAACTGTTTTATAAGTAGTGGTTAATCCAAAATTCCCAGATAGTAAAATTAGAAAAACACTGCTATTGAGTTTAACTACCGGTAGTTAAAGCATATTTTTGTTTGTTTACTTTTAAAACATCTAAGAAATATACTATACAATAATTATATTAAAAATAACTTTATTCTAACGAATTCCAATTGTGTATTACAAAAGAAGAAGAGTTGGATAAGACTTAAGAAGTACATTATTTCTATAAAATTAAGACAAATATAATTTACTAGATTCCACTTTGTCGTAGAAATGTTCATCTAACATTGTAGAAATTAAACGCGTTTATTTGTGTCATAAACCAAAATCATCAAAACCAAGGCAAACTAAATATTTAAAACAATGTATTATTGTATAATAATTCTTTTAATATTTTTTTATTATCAACTTTATTTTTAAATAATAATAATAATAATAAAAATAATAACAATACTACTACTACTACTACTACTACTACTACTACTACTACTACTACTACTACTACTACTACTACTAATAATAATAATAATAATAATAATAATAATAATAATAATAATAATAATAATAATCGTCATTATAATCATCATCATCATCATTGTGCTGAAAGCTACTTCTACTGAAGTATCTAAGCCAATAACCATAAATAAAATAATAAAAATAATTATAACAATAATAATTATTATCATTATAGCAATAATAATATTATTATTTATAAAGATTATAACCGAAATAATAATAATAGAAATAATAATATTAATGCTAACAATAATAGTAATAATTATAGTAATAATAATAATAATAATAATAATAATAATAATAATAATAACAGTTTCAATATCTGTATGTTGTAAATGCTTTAATTTATTGCAATGTGTCAATTTTAATTTTAATAATTTTATTTTTCTACTTTCAATGTAAAAACAGTTGATTAAAAGTTATCAAGATCAATAAATTTGATATCCAACTTTTATTTAATTTGTGTGACTCATTAACGTCAATTTGTTTGTTGTTTTATATAGACAACTTTGAATGTATCTTATTGTCTTATTTTAAACAACAACAAAAATATAAGACAGTTTTAAATAAACAAATGTAATTGTTTGTTTCTGACAAGCTACTTTGTAACATGTAAATGTACCAGTAACTATATATCGATTGTTTTACTTTTTATAAATAAAAAGACTTTATCATTAAATAATAGTTAAATTGTGACATGGCAGCAAAACAATGGTTTAAAATATATTGTTTTGTGAAAATTAACAATCTATGAATATACATAAGAATTTTCTTCAAATGTTTGAGAAAACTAACTTGTTTTACATATGTGTATTTGCATAATTATCCATTTGATTGTTAAATAGTTCACTGGTATTTATGTCCAAATTGTACCAACTAAATGTATAATTTGTAGAGTACTTTATAAAATTAGGCTTAAAAATGAAATAAAACGCTTATATTGAAATGTAAGAAGTTGAAATTATAAAATATTATAAATGGCAATTGTGGCATATATTTTTAAATAATTTTCCAGTCATATGCACCGAGTTAAGTATTATCAATTATTACATATATTGATTTTTATTTACATAAAAAACCATTATATTTTTTGTAATTTTTGAGTTGTATTTACTTGTTGCATTCAATCATTATACAATGCCTATGTATTTGTTAAAGACATACTCAAACGTAAGAAAAATGTATCTAGCAAGAAAACGTACTAGCTGGTCAAGCTACATTTTTTTATCTATTTATTTGTTTTTTTTGCCAGGTGGTTTAGTGGTACATTGCTAAAATATATAACTTTCTCAAAAATGTTTCTCGTAAAGCATTCAAACACTAATAATAATAATAATAATAATAATAATAATAATAATAATAATAATAATAATAATAAAATAAAAAACGATTTTTTGTGAGATACAATTCTGAACAAATAAATAATTAGAAAAGCCAGAGAACAAATCGGATTTAGTGTTACAACCCGTATTCTTCCAATTTTGAATCTAGTTACGTTTAGTGATATGTACTTAAATTACATTAGATAAGCATAGTTTTAGTAACATACAATTTAAACACTATTTATTTAATTTATATAGAATTTGAAATTAATTTATAATTTTATTTAAAATATGTATAATTTGTATATGTTGACTACACCAGATGTAAATAACAAATAAATTGCAAACTATGTTTTGGCATAAGTTTCTATTTCAGTTATTTTAATTTGCTTAATCTGCAGTTGTTCATTTATTCATTTTATAATGTCTAAAATTTTTAATTGTTTAAATTTGTGTGTGTCCTATTACTTTTTAACGCTCGTATGAATCTTTATTACAGCTGGTAATTCTTATCAATAATAAATAGCGTTATTGTAATAAATTATAAACATCCATGCACTTAAACACGTGACATATTATAATAAATTGTGCTTGGGTGGCATAGGTGTCTAGAGCGCTAGACTCCGAACTGCGTTGACATTAGTTCGAGTTCTACCAAGTTACAAAATTTACACGCAACATTTTGTTTAGTTTTGCTAAATGTCTGCTTCCTAAAATTATTCGAGTAGTAAAATCCAAATTTAAAAAAATAACATTAATTTGTAATAATCAAATGTCTAATTTTTATTTTTATTGTATTAAGAGTAATTAATATATAATAGACTGCGTAGAAAAGATTGGAAATTACCCAATTTAGCCGGTATCAAGCATATATAAAGTAGGAGAGTTTGAGTGTAAGGTTAGCAGACAGGCCTGATAATGGCAATAGAAAGGTTGGAAAACCACAGAAAACTTAAAGAAATTTAGTTAAAATAAATGTATCATGGTATCAAGTAAATATTCAAACACATGTTGCCTCCATACTCTTTTGAGTTACGAGGTTTCGTTGCTGTTTTTACTGTTACTGTTATCTTGTTACCAATGCTTAATTTAAAGCAAAATATTTTTGTAATGATAAAAATATAGAACAATGTACAAAATTGTAAAAAAATGTTGCAACAATTTACTCTTTAATTAGCTACAATAATAAACATGGTTTTACTATTAAAATAACTGTTTAATAGTTATGTTTTTGCAAAAGCTTTATAATTAAAACACATCCTTGAACACTTAGTATCATCCGTTTATAAGCATATGCACAATAATAAATAACACAATTGATGGTAATGCGTTTTTACTAACTTTGGAAAAAAGAAGAATTTGTTACAATTATAATAATAATTATTATTATTATCAGTTTTAATAATTTAGTAAAAGTACATTTAGTATAGAGAAATTACTTTTATACTATTAGCATAAGCGAACAAAAGAAGTCAAAAAAATCATTGTGATTTAATAGAAATTGAATAAAATTAAAAATTTGTTTAATGGTTATAATTACTTCAAACTTTTAAAATAATTACATTCTAGAATCCAATTTATTTTTATAATGTACTTGATAAATACGAATATAATTTTTTACAAAAAATTTGTAACTATTGATATTTTTTATAATACACTAATATTCTAGTTATCAGCATGCCATATTTCTTTCCTATTTAATATTTTAGCACAAAATTAATTTGCTTTTGAATTAATAAACAAAAAATTAAAAAATAAATTATATATATATATACATATATATATATATATATATATATATATATATATATATATATATATATATATATATATATATATAAACCATGTATTTTGCAATAAATACAGCAATATTTCTATATTTATTTTGGTTTTTATCACTAGAATGGTTTATCCAAAAAATTGTTTAACAAATGGCCATTTAACCAAATTAAGTGCAAATTTATATTAAGTTCCGGTGATGAGACTCATACTTATGTCTATCTAGCTTTTAGTTTAACAAATGATCTATTTTTGCTACTCCGGTGTAATCGCACATAATTGTTGTATGTGCAGTAGCAGTACTGATATATTAAAGCGTTGCTATACTAATACATAATAATAAATAGTGATTAATTTAAGTAAATGGTTTAAATTAATAAAAACAAATAATAAACCATTTAAATGCATTTCATTTATATTATTTATTTCAAAATTTTATAAAGAGTGTTTAAATAAATACAGAAAAACATAAATAAAACAGTTAGATAACATTGGTAATCCAAAATATAGAACATTTAGTCTCATAATGCTTAATTGACAAAACTTTAAACAAACAATTTAAATAATTTAAGTTAGTCAACAACACCAACAAACTGAATTATAATAACTCACTTATTTTTTTGTTTAATTTAACTAAAATATAATGCATAAAATACCATTTTTATTTTAAGATATATACATTGTGCATTTAGCGTCATAAATATATATATATATATATATATATATATATATATATATATATATATATATGTGTATACAGCCATTTCAAAAATTAAAGCAAAAAAGTACAAAAGTATTACATCTACATTAATTTCTTATGTCCAATTGTTTCTTCGTAAAAATAAATTTTGAGAATTAAAAATAATGTCAAGTACCTAATAGTTCACTTATATATACTGAGAAATATTTATTTAAGAAGGCTGAGTCGGCCAAAATGACATATTTTAAAAGCTACTTCTATATAAACGTGGATAATAAGTTAAAGTTACATAATGTTTATAATGATTAGCCCATTATTATTTTGTGTGCTTAATTTCATTAAAAATAAACAATAACTAATCCTTAAAATTGATGTTAAACAAACATTTAAATCTGCTCTGATTGTGATGTTATAGTGATTATCAAAGTAAACATTTAATTATTCTAATCTATATATATATAAAAACAATAAAACTAAATGTTTAAAACTTAAAATAAATTGAATAGTTAATTATTTACGTTTAACCTTGAGATTCCGCTCAACGGTTAATTTTGCTTTCTGACTGCATCGTTTGTAAAATAGACAGTAGTGATAATAAATGTTTTTATCTTACCGAAAATAAATATCGTGTCATTAAGGAATTAAAAAATGAAGGATTTTCACCGAAAAAATTGGCGAATTTATACAGAGTTAACCTTTCAACAATTTATTGGATTATTAACGGTCAAAAACCACGAAATTATAATAATGTTGGAAGAAAACGTGTAACGACTACTACAAATGATCAGAAAATCGTTATAGAGTTAAAAAAATTATAATAAACCTATTTTAGAAACCAAAAGAAATAGTTTAACCAATTGTACTTATTCCATAATAAGAAACATAGCAATTGAATCTGGTTTAACTCTTCAATCACCATAGGTTAAGCCATTCATTACTGAAAAACAAAAGGATAATAGATTAGCTTTTTGTAAACTATGGAGTGAACGACACCTTTGTTATTGGCGGTTTGTATATTTTACTGATATTTTATAATCGAAGTGACGTTTCTCTTATATGCTATGTAGTTGCTAGAGAGGTTTTAGTTAAATAATCACTTTCTTGCAGTAATTGTTGTATATATATATATATATATATATATATATATATATTGCTATAAACCCTTTAACTTTAAAGTCTTTACTTTTGGCTAAAGTTTTTATTTTCTTTTACAAGTATTCATTTTAATGAGGTTTTTCCACATAGTTATTAGTCAACGTTTTGTGGTCTTCTATCTTTTATTTTACTATTTTTTTATTTTTTATTCCCAAAACCGTTCTGGTTAGCTTTTTGAGCGGTAAGCATAGAATTCGACAACGTGTTGTTCTTTGTCTGTAATAATGTTATATAATAGATTAAACTCAGTTGTACCAATTATTTTTTTAATCTTGCCAAGGTAGTCTTTTAATGACTTCAAACAGACCGAAACTAAAATAATGCTAACGTCTTAAAAACTCATCAAACTAAACATCATTTAAATATATTTTATAACAAAGGTCTAAAGAGAGATTAATTTAACACGTTGGCCACTATGCCAATCTAGTAGTCAAATTAATGTTAATGTTAATGCAATAATTAACAACGAAATAACTAAACCCGGTTCATCTTAAAAAGCCGAAGAGTACAATTGTCTATGTATTTGTACTTTCAATATCTTACATTAAATTTTTTACATATTAAAAAATGAGCATGTTTCAATTTTATTTAACATTGTTGTAAAATTATACTTTTATTTATTTGAAATGGTCTACTGAAATGGCCTTTTAATTAGCAATCTTTTTAATGAGGCCCGACTGAGAACCTTGTGTTCAAGTCCTCTCCTGTTTTCAATCAGATTTGGAACGAGCTAAGGTGGAGTTTATTAACAAGATTTTAAACTTAATTAATTACATTAAGACTAGTAACATTTTAAATAATATTTTCCAAATGAATGATTTTTTTTGTGTAGCTCTGCACTTTTGTACATTTTATTTTTTGTTGTTTTTTATTTCTTAAATATTTAGGTATGTTTTTTATACATCTAAAAAGACTTATAAAAATACTACTAATATTAAAAGCTATCTAATGTGGGTTATAATTAAATCTCAACTATATTTTGTATTCCAATAAGAAGCTTTATTACTTGATACGTTTTGGTGTTGACCAGACTCTTCTCTGTATAATGTATACTATTTTAGACCAAACTGAATTTTTTTAAAAAGAATTCTATTTGTCACACTTTACTTTTTGTTTCATATATATTTTAATAGATTTTATATTAAAAATTTGTAATGATTGCAATTAGAAGGAAATACATTAATGTATCGATGTGGCAAAACTAGTGGATTCCCCGACTCGAAACTAGATAATCGAAGTTTTGAGTTTTTCCTCCAACACTAAATGCTATCCTTCATTTGTTTTTTCTAATTATCTTTCTCAACAATGTTTACTGTCAAGCATTTAAAACAATAAAAGCCAAAAAAGAGAATTAACCCTATTATTAAACATTACTATTTAGTTTCAAAAACAACTATTCAATTTTTTAATTATTTTGTTTTTGATAACTAAAAATATGTATTTTGTTTTTATTATTCTTGATAAAATTTATCTTTTTTTCTAAATAAGCTTAATGATTTAGTAACAATTTTATAAGGCGTTTTAGTGTTTTCTTTTATCAATATATGGATGTGAGCAAAGTGACTAAATCAATGTATTAGAAAGTATATATTAGAAAGCACAAAACTAATAAACAACAAGATTAGATTAAAAGATATCTATTTTCAAACATCTAAAAAACAATATATTAAAACATAAAAGTAAAACTTTATCAATTAAAGAGGAAAGTTAATTTTTTATTATACACCAATAAAAATGTACTTTTTGTTTGTTTTTAATGATAAGCATAAATGGTTGTCTAATCAAACATTAATCATAACTTTGCTTATCTAAAAATAAATAAAATAAACAAAATAAAAACGTTTTTAACTAAATATGCTTGAATATATTGTTGTACGTTTTTAGCTATATTTAGAAGTTATTTTAGTTTAGATAGTGAGTTTTTTATCGTATGTTTCTTCTAATATACATAATTGCTACTGGGTGCGTTTAGTTATGCACTTTTGTAAAAAAACAACTAAACTATCTAAAAATAATACTATAATTTAAACAATACAGGTGGTGCTGTGTTAGTACCTTTTTAATAAGTTTTGTTACTTTCATTTTTTTATTTTGGATACAAATTTGTTAACTATCTTGCTTTTTATTACTTGTGTTTACACATGTTTTGATTTTATTGAAAAACTTTTTGTCTGTTTCCAATTGCAACAAATTACACAACAACAAAACAAATTGTTTTAAATTTTCTTAAAATAAATACGTGTTAATTTTTACACATGATACATAAGTGAACATGTATTAGAAAGTGTGTCAACATCGAATGTGGTTCGCTTTTATTTTCTAGTTAAAATAAGTTGTTTTGTATCGAAAACTAAATTACGCATTGTTTGTCTTAATAAAAATGTTTGATACTAAGTCAACTTATATTACACTAACAAACTAACTTTTAAAAATTATAAAATACAAATTTTATTAAAGCAGAAGAATAATTTTATTCACTTTGGTGTACATAATAAAAAAATAATTTTGTTAAAATTGAATTACAAATATATTGCGCTAAAACAACTTACCTATTATTACAAAACTGTTTTGCTTTAAACAAATGTGGTACTACAGAATGGATTTATTTAATTGGCAGTAAATATTATGAATGTGAAAAATTGAGCTGTCTTTCATTTTTTTTACTTGTGTGCCGTAATTTACTCTAATGGCGTTCTTTTTATCGGTTTTTTAACAATATCAATTAGTCAAACAAGTCAGACTGCTAACCAATTACTCTAGACCACCTCATGTCATCAACAGATTTAGGATCAACTATAGTCGAGTTGAGATAACATATAATTTTGATATAGTCCTTTAAAGACAAGTTGAGAAAAATAAAGGCATGTATAATTAACAATTCTACATTTTTACAATAAAAAGTTACTATTTTCGGAGTTTTATTTATACCAATTGAAGTTAGTAGATAATATATTTTATTTGTCAATTGTTTATCTATTTAACAAACAACGTTGATTTCTATTTACCGCTCAAAAGACCAGCAATAACAACTGCAAACTGAAAAATAAAGATAATAAAATAAACGTTTGTAATTGACAAAATGACTCGTTAAAAAGCCTTTGAGAAACATAAATATTGTGTAGAATTACGAGTTCATTTTAATAAAAAAACATACTAATATAAAATGTTATTTTTGCCCCATATTTTTTAAACTACGTGTTAAGAATAACAAATAATAATAATAGTAATAATAATAATATGTAATATATAATATGCAATATATAATACATAATATTTTTGATTACACTGGATTTTTTAAAAAACAATAAAATATTTGTTAATAATATGTGCAAATGTTTACTTGGAAAACATTTTTATTGTTTTACATAAAACTAATTTACAGTTATTATATAATTTTTTGTTTAAAATATATATTTTATTGCATGTAATTAAAATTTTATTAGCAACTTTTCAGAGATTTTCTAAAAGAATAGAAAATGTCTTAAACATTTTAATAAAATTTAACATATTTGATTAAAACCGTATTCCTATGCAGTTTAAAAATTTAACAATGCAAATATAAATATAAATATTTTAATGTAGCTTTAATTTAATTTGTATCTTATTTCCTTTAAAATTAAAGTATTATGTATTATTTACTCGATCGCTATTAGAAATAATTAATAATTTAGTTTTTTAATATTTTAATCCCTAAATGTAAGGTATTCACTCATTTTTTAACATTTTATAAACTAATTTCCGTGCCATATAGTAGTACAGCTTTGGACCCAAGAGGGAGTGAGCATGAGTTTGATTGCCACTACTGGAACTTAATGTTGACCTCCAATTGGCTTCATCAAATGTCCACTAACTGATCAATGTTTACCATAAAGCATTCATACAATAACAACCAAATGAAGAATAAACAAGTAACAAATTTTGCTGCAATTTTTAATTTTTGTAAAAATAATGTTGTAGTAATTATTTATGGGCATTTTGTAAAACGTTTCTTAAAAGAAGTATGACGGTTTTATCATTTCATTAATTATATAAAACATATATTTGTAAAGGATATTGTATTTTTGCTTATTTAGTCTCTGTGCGTGTCCAACTTATGTGTCGATTTTATATATCTATTTTCTTCTGTTTTCCTGCTCACTTTAATTACTGCCAATTGTATATTCTATAAGTATTTATCTTATTGTATTCTAAAAATTACTTCTACTAAAATATTTAATTAAATACCATTATTAATATTATTATTATTATTATGGTTACAGATTATTTTACATTATTTTAAATATTACGTTTTTATTTGATAATTTATCATAAAATTGTGGTTTTTTTATTTCTATTAATTTATGGTTTCTATAACTAAAAGTTCTAATACGTACAAATAGTTGCTTACATAATTTATTTAATGGTTGTAGTAAATTGCATAAAATATTATATTCAAATATTATTTTTAAATTAGAAATTCGTTGTACGTATAGATTGTTGTAAAACGGTAACATGAAACATATTATATTTTAAAAAACAACTTTATTAAAAAACCAAACATTGTTGTGGATATTAATCTAATTTTTCAGTTAGTAAACATGAATAATTTTGTTTTACTGCATTTTTTTAATCGAAGATAACATAAAAATATATGTACTTTATTAAATTTTGTGTACACTAAAACTTTGAATTGCGATACTTTTTATAAAATATGTACTAGACAAATCAATTATAAAATGCAGACATTAATTTTATCATAAATGTTTCGTTTTATATATTTTTGGAAACAATCTTATTCTTTGTAAAATATTAAAACTTTCAATCTTTTTATATTTTTTATTGTAAATGCTTTCAGTATTGTAACTTTATTAATTCAGTGATTTTGTTTAAAACTTTTCCCATGCTCATATTTTAAATACATTACAGTTTTAATTAAAATAATGTTTGCATGTTTTAACTTTATTTATTGCATTTGCAAAAATCTGTTTCTATTAGCAGGAAGAAAACTGAGTAATAAAATAATTTTTCGTTTTATTTTGTTGTTTATTTAAAACTTGTTTTTAAAAGTAATTGATCCCCAATGAAATTATAGCGTCATTGCAGTTTTGAGGTTTGTGTTTTTTGAAGTTCTCAAGAGTTATGCTGGCTACAACGTATATTGGAATAGGATTAACTTCATCAGACTAAACGATGGATATATACATGTGTCAAATGACTGTATCTGTGTAGGTAAAACTAGTAAATGTTAACAGGAAATTTACTTAAAAAATTATTATTTTGATAAAAAACATTTTAAAAATTACTAAAGGTTTAGAAAGCCTACTCATGCTGATACCAAAAGGAAAAATAGCATATTTCATTAATCTTTGCCAAGTAAGTTGTTATGAATTTCGTGGTTGTTGAAAAAATTAAATTTTGTTTTAATATATAACCCTATAAGTAATAAAGTATTACGCTTAAAAAATAAAAAAATCATTTATGTATTACTTTATTATAAATACAAACTACCACAATAGATATATATTGTAGAAAAATTATATTACACTATAAGTGGTAAAATAAATTGTTCTAAGTTCAAATTAAGTTAAAGAAATAAGATGATTGACCATCTTGCAGTATTTTGTGCAGTTAGTAACTCTATAATATCAAACATTTACTTGTAAGTTAGGGATGGAAAAGTTTCCAAATGTCTAACAAAATTTACACGATGACGCAGTAGTACTTATAATCCAAACAAATAAACTTTACTTTTTGAGGCAAAGAAAAGAGGCCTAAACTTTTTATAAATGCCACTAAATTAAGTTTAAGTTTATATTAAGTTCCGGTGATGAGACTCATACTTATGTCTATCTAGCTTTTAGTTTAACAAATGATCTATTTTTGCTACTCCGGTGTAATCGCACATAATTGTTGTATGTGCAGTAGCAGTACTGATATATTAAAGCGTTGCTATACTAATACATAATAATAAATAGTGATTAATTTAAGTAAATGGTTTAAATTAATAAAAACAAATAATAAACCATTTAAATGCATTTCATTTATATTATTTATTTCAAAATTTTATAAAGAGTGTTTAAATAAATACAGAAAAACATAAATAAAACAGTTAGATAACATTGGTAATCCAAAATATAGAACATTTAGTCTCATAATGCTTAATTGACAAAACTTTAAACAAACAATTTAAATAATTTAAGTTAGTCAACAACACCAACAAACTGAATTATAATAACTCACTTATTTTTTTGTTTAATTTAACTAAAATATAATGCATAAAATACCATTTTTATTTTAAGATATATACATTGTGCATTTAGCGTCATAAATATATATATATATATATATATATATATATATATATATATATATATATATGTGTATATACAGCCATTTCAAAAATTAAAGCAAAAAAGTACAAAAGTATTACATCTACATTAATTTCTTATGTCCAATTGTTTCTTCGTAAAAATAAATTTTGAGAATTAAAAATAATGTCAAGTACCTAATAGTTCACTTATATATACTGAGAAATATTTATTTAAGAAGGCTGAGTCGGCCAAAATGACATATTTTAAAAGCTACTTCTATATAAACGTGGATAATAAGTTAAAGTTACATAATGTTTATAATGATTAGCCCATTATTATTTTGTGTGCTTAATTTCATTAAAAATAAACAATAACTAATCCTTAAAATTGATGTTAAACAAACATTTAAATCTGCTCTGATTGTGATGTTATAGTGATTATCAAAGTAAACATTTAATTATTCTAATCTATATATATATAAAAACAATAAAACTAAATGTTTAAAACTTAAAATAAATTGAATAGTTAATTATTTACGTTTAACCTTGAGATTCCGCTCAACGGTTAATTTTGCTTTCTGACTGCATCGTTTGTAAAATAGACAGTAGTGATAATAAATGTTTTTATCTTACCGAAAATAAATATCGTGTCATTAAGGAATTAAAAAATGAAGGATTTTCACCGAAAAAATTGGCGAATTTATACAGAGTTAACCTTTCAACAATTTATTGGATTATTAACGGTCAAAAACCACGAAATTATAATAATGTTGGAAGAAAACGTGTAACGACTACTACAAATGATCAGAAAATCGTTATAGAGTTAAAAAAATTATAATAAACCTATTTTAGAAACCAAAAGAAATAGTTTAACCAATTGTACTTATTCCATAATAAGAAACATAGCAATTGAATCTGGTTTAACTCTTCAATCACCATAGGTTAAGCCATTCATTACTGAAAAACAAAAGGATAATAGATTAGCTTTTTGTAAACTATGGAGTGAACGACACCTTTGTTATTGGCGGTCTGTATATTTTGCTGATGAAACATTGATTCGGGACGAACATTTGATTTTAAAAACAAGGTGTTGTATGAGTCGAGTTTTAAAAGAAATTTATGTCCAGTTGTTAATAGGTCAGCCCACTCTCGACAAGTAAGATGTTTTGGTTTGGTATTAAGTATAATCCACTTATCAAATGGAGAATTATATCTGGTACCTTAAATGGTGAAAATTTTGTTTTAGTTATAAAGGATGTTTTTCATTATGAAATGCAACACACTTACACCGGGGTTATTACTGCTTTTCAGGACAATGCTCCATGTTATACGTTCAAAAGATAACGTCATATTTATCCTGGTTCACTTTACTTGTTTGATATCTACATTAAGACAGTAGATGAGCTATAATCGATAAAGCTATCTTTCACTCAATTACCACCTAACAGCTCGAAGATGAAGGTTATTAAGACTTTTTTTCAGTATAATAAATTGCAGCATCATTTTTTAATTCTTTAATGACACAATTTTCATTGTCGGTAAGATAAAAACATTTTTTATCACCACTGTCTATTTCACAAACGACGCAATCAGAAAGCAAAATTGGCGGTTAAGCGGAATCTCAAGGTTAAACGTAAATAATAATTTGTTCGATTTGTTTTAATATTTTTATTTAGAATCTTTTAAAAGTTATTTTTATTATTTTTATTTATGTAGATTGGAATAATTAAATATTTATTTTGATAATTATTATGACATCATAATTAGGGCAAAGTTGGATGTGCATTAAACGTCAATTTTAACGATTACTCATTGTTTATTTTTAATAAAATTAAGTACGCAAAATAATGATAAGCTAATTATTATAAAAATTATGTAACTTCAAATTATTATCTAAGTCTATATAAAAATAGCTTTTACAATATGATATTTTGGCCGACTCAACCTTTTTGAACAAATATTTCTAGGTATATATAAAGAAACTATTAAGTACTTGACATTATTTTTAATTCTGAATATTATTTTTACTAAAAAACAATCGGACATAACAAATTAATTTAGATTTGATGCTTTTACAAATTTTTGCTTTAATTTTTGAAATGGTAGTATATATTTATATAAGTAAAATGGACACCACGAAGTAATTTTATAAGTTGCTATTGCCAAAGATTATATAAAAAATGGAATATATAAAATGGCGTTTAGGGATATGAAGAATATAGTAAATCCCTGCCACTACTTTAAAAGTAATACTAACTTTTTATTTAATAAAAAGGGTAGGTTATTTAAAATATACAGATTTTTAATCTAATTGTAGAAAACAAGTAAGGATAAAAGAGTAAAATATGCAGATTTATGTATAATTTTATTTCTATTGACTTGCTAAAATGGTAAAGACAAAATTTGTTTTAATTATATAATTATATAATTGAGCATAGTTGTAAACAGTGCAACTTTGTTTTAAGAAGATTAGAAATAAACCAATATAGGCGATCCAAAACCTGGATAAAAGAAGAGGTTTTAACCGGAAGGTGTTAGTTTCTGTAAATTCAGGCATTTGTGAAAATTCTGTATTGTTACATAAACAATAACAGGACGCCATTCCGACAAATAATAATAATAAAATATTAAAAATAAATAGGGAATACTCAAGCAAATTAAAAAACAGGGTTTGTAAAAAAAGTAAATAGGCGAATGTATAATTAATTTGCGCAAATTTTATAAAATTATTAGGAACACAATTCTTTATTGTACGCAAACTTTATAAATTACTTTCAGGCTGCGTTAATTAACAAATAAGTTTTTTTAAACAATGTGTATATTTAATAAAAATTTGCTATATAAACCAGGAGAATGTTGTATTTCTAGTTTTAACAAAATAGTACAAACCAACAGACATTTTGAATTAATACATAAGTGAATTATGTTATCACTTTTGTATAATGTTAATGCAGAAGATGTAACTAAAGCAATGTTTGATAAAACTTAATATAACGTACATATAGAGAAAAAGGAAGCAAGTTAGAATAGACAAATATTACTATCTTAATGGCATCTTATACATTTGTAGAGATAATTGTGAGTAAACCAAGACTATGATATATAATAAAAATAGGAATTTCTGGTTTAATTTTGCATTCAATAAAGAAAAAATAAAAAAACACGTAAGAAATGTATTTACTTGGTGCTTTTAAGCATATTTAATGGAATAAATGTAACGGAGATTACGATGCAATTAGTTATGATTTGCACCACAGTAGTTAACATGTAAAGGTACAGGAATTTCAATTTTTACACGTTGCTGTGTTTGCTGCTGTTATATATAATTGTGAATTGTGTGTCATAACAGAAGTACGTGTTTTAAATGTAAGTCTATTGTATATTACTGCAAACATTATGGATAAAAAAGAAACGAATTAGATAGATATAGTAATAATAATTAAAAATAAACACTTGCTAGTTCCTGAATGGTCTGGCGATACAGCGCTCGATTTGAACCTGGGTGGGTATGGGTTCGATTCCCACCACCGGCACTAAATGTGGCCCTACGTTCGATTTCAATAAAATGTCCACGGCTAAAAGATATTTTCTGTAAAACATTTAAAGTACTAAAAATAAATGTAAATAATAAATGGCAATAAGGAAAATGATGTATTTGAGCCATGTAGCATGTAAACAAAGGGCCGGTAATGGGATTCGAATATATGCCCACCGAGGTCCAAATCGAGCGCTGTACCGCTAGACCACCCCGACAAGGTTTTGCTAAATTGAAAAGAAAAAAAATATGTTTGAAAAAAATTAAGACTCGATATGTTTTTGAGTTAGCAAAAGAATTTGTAGTTGTCAAAAAATTACAGGCAGTTGAGACAATTTGTAAAAACCCACAACATCGGTAATTACGCTATTATTTGGATAATAATAATAATTTAAAACTTGACAACTTATTCATATTATTTTAAAATAAATAATAAAATATACGTTAAATAATAGTTTATATTTTTCTAGTTTTACATTTTGATTTATTTAGACAATTTCGTTTTTTAACTTGCAGATTTAAATAATTTAATGTTTTGTTTATTTAAATATACACATTACATGAATTTTTGCACACAAAACTTATTATTTTTCTTATTTATAACAAACAATATGCAATATTTTTTTAGTATTTTATTATTTTCAAAAGTACATATTTAATTTATTTTTAATTTTACTTTAATACTTATTTCATTTGTTATGGGTTAAATTACATTACTAATTTTACTTTAATTCATAACTTTTTTATTTTTAAGAATCAATTGTTTCTTCGTCTCTCTATGCCGCTCTGTAATTTTTACATTTTTTTAATGCTTACAAATATTTTTAAATCTTTTTTAATTAATTAACTCAAGCAAATTAATATTTTAAATTTTTTTTCAAATTAATATTTCTAATTGGTTTACTTCATACTAATTTTATTTTTTCTAGTCGTTTTAGTTGTATTGTTTTATTTTTGAACTCGTATTAATAACTTATAAAAATGTTATTCTTTTATTTTCGAGTTTTATAGGACACAAATAAACCATTAACTTTGTTTGTTTGTAATTGCAGAAATTATAATAAATTGCAATGTTTAAACTTGTTTCCCTTAATTATTTCATCCATTTAAATATGTTTCTCATTATAAATCTATATTTTATTTTATTTATTGTTTAAATTTTTCTTATACAAAATATTTGTAAATACAATATAAATTTGGAAAGCTTGACACTTTAATAAGTAATTAATTATTATTATTTTTAAAAATACTCATGCTTACTAAAATTTATATATATACATTGGGAGAGAGAGAGAGAGAGAGAGAAACAGCGCTCGAATCGAACCTGAATGTGCATAGATTTGATCCCCTGCACTAATGCTAAATGTTGGTTTTTGTTTGGCTTCGCTAAAATGTCCACTATATATATAAATATATATATATATATATATATATATATATATATATATATATATATATATATATATATAATATATATATATTTATATATTTAATTCAATACGTAACTAATAAAAATCTTGCAAAAAACTGTTTACGATGTTTTAGAAACAACTATGTATAAAAGTTAATTAACTTTATTTTTATTATGTTAAGTATAATCAATATTTTCAAAAAAACATTTTTAAAAAAAATAGGTTTTTCTTCTTTATTTAACACAAACAGTTTAAATGTCTCATATTTAGAATATACAATAAATGTCATTATTAATTTAAAAGTTACAGTGCTACTAAATAATTAACATCACTTTTCCATTAACTATTTGTTCACATTTTACTAAATATTTTTTCATTACTTTATTTGAAACATTTTTGCTATAATAATTGATCATTTATCTTGTTCAATTATATATATATATATAGCATTTTATTAATTACAAACATTCATTTTAAACATTTTTATGCATTGATACTGTTGTTGTTTTGTAAAAACATATTGTCATTTAATTGACGAATATTCATTTTTTGCATTATGACTAGCCGTGTTATCCCAACATGCCCACTTTAGTCATGCACACAAACAAGTTTTCTGCCTACACTTTATTCTGCTTTATAAAAATAATAACCAATATTTTTTTCTGCTGTTGACATTCAATTTATTAATAAACAAAATACTTGGAATGCTTTTATCAAATATGTGCACGCAACTACTCGAAGCGCTGTGTTAAACAATTGACCATTGGTGTGTGAAAAATGTTCAGTTGTGTTTTGGTAATTTAATTTTTTCCAATTTTGACATTCAATTCTATTTTTTGTTTTTTTTTGCGATTCATTTTAATTTTTATAAATTATTCATTTGTCAAAATTGTATTATAATCATCTGTATATGTTTTAAAGTATTAATATTTTTAAATTATCAAAATTTGAAAAAAACCGATTGATTTTTGTTTCCTATTTGCAAACAGCATTTAAATGAAAGTAGTATAAAATTAGTAAAGTTCAAATCACTTAAAATAAACAACCGTTAAAGTAAAGACAACTGATATAATTACAAAAATTAAATGATAAATGATAATGATAATAAACATTGAAAACGTCTTAAAATACCGTGTCCAATAATTGAGCTAACTTTTGGTTCCGAATTTATTTTAAACACAGTTTTACGTTGACAAAAACATTTTGTTTTAATTTATGCTGACTACAATACTGCAATTTTTAGTGAGTTAAATGGTTGGCTATTGTAAAAATGTCAATGTCTAGTAATTAACACATATATTTGACACAATATTGTATATTTCTGTTAGACAGAAATTTTCAAATAATTGTTAGCAATTATATTTTCAACTTTTTAATTAATCATGTTTCATTAACTTTAATTAATTAATTAATTAATTACAAAAGCACACACACTCAATTACAATAGTTTTACTAAAAACTACACCATTGTTGTCTATGAAAAACAGATTTTTAGGCGATTGACAATACGAATAATTATCTGACTCCACATAACAAAATGAGCTGATACAGCCTATACTTTGAGGACTTGATCCGCCCACCTTGACTAGATAGAAAGAAGGCGAACAAACTGGAAGTGTTAATTGACTGTCACAATCAGTCACGTACACAAAACAAAAGTGAAGCAAAAGGAAGCTTCTAGAGAACTCGTTACATTAAAACAAAAAATATAAACAACAGTAATAATAACAATAACAGTAATAATAGTAATAATAATAATAATAATAATAAAATTAATTGTTATAATAATAAAAATCAGTAAAAATGGTTTCGATTATTTTTCTTATTAATTTAGTTCGCTACAGATTTATGCATTCTGTAGAATTTGGAAATAATGTTAGCGCTCGGCAATTTAATAAAAAGTATTTATCAAACTTTATACTTATGATTATTGTAATTTATAATACAGTAGGCAATGTATGTCATTCCAATTAATTTTTTTTAATATTACTGTTTTTTTAAATAAATTATTGTATATTTTTAAAATAACATTGTTTACACATTATAAAGATTTGATTGATGCGCTACATTTTTAAAAATAAATATATAACCTTGATGCATACAATGGTAATGCGATGCCTAAATTTTAACTTTTTCTGGTTAAAATTTATTAAATATTAAAATATGTAATTTATTTACAAAAATAATTATTAAAAAATGTATTTTAATTTTATATTCCTTTTATTTTTAAAAATGATAATTTTTAAAATAAAATAACTACTCATACATATACATACAAATTTGCACCGTATTTTTAAACAATCAATAATTAATTTATTTTAAAAGTATTTTAATATAAAGAATTTTAAAACAAATGTTTTTCCAAAAAATTATTAAATTATTTTTAATAATTTAAGCACAAGGTCGATTTTTATTTTCCGTTTTAAAATTTGTAATATTGATGTAAAAGGCTTCTTATTTCCGCGCACTTAATACTTATGGTTAAACCAACTCAGCGTCGTTATTTGTCTTCCCATGATTAGATCAAGGATTTTATAAACTGGGTACAAAAGTTAAAATAATTTCCAAATGTGTGAAAATATATGTTTCAACTGTATACAACATTTTAAACAATAGAACAAGCCCCAAATCATCCACAGTTGGAAGAAAACGTTCAACAAGTAAACAAGGTGATCATTTTATAATTATGCAGCTTAAAAAACAGAACAATGAATGTAAAACAAATAAAAAACAATACCTAGAAAATTTTTTATATTCAATTATAAAAAGGAAGCTGAAATCTAAAGGGTTCATTTCTAAAGCGGCTGTTAAGATACCTCCACTCAGTCGTGCTCCTAGATTACAACGAGTGGAGTTTGCCAAAAGTACAAACATCATTTATCTTCAGTTTGGAGATTAATATATTTCACAGATGAGTGTGCTATATCCTATGAATTATAGTCTAAACATTCGAAGGTTATTTATAGTCCAAATTTCCCACTCAACCACACTTGTACTGCAATAAAAGTTGCACTTTTTTTATGTATAAAGGGTGGTCTATCGGTACAGCACTCGAATTTGGACCTCGGTGGGCATGGTTTCTAATCTTACTACTGGCTCAAAATGCGAGCCCACATTCGGCTTCACTAAAATCTCTCCTGCTGAAACATGTTTCTTGTAAAACATTCAAAGTAATAGACATTAAAAAGTGGATTTGTACGAGTGGCAGTTTAAACATTTATTTACAATTTACATATTATGTATAAATAAATTAATATTACACTAATGAATATATTCATTATTTATTAATGTGTCAGGGTGGCATAGCGGTTTAGCGCTTGATTCAAACATTGGTGAGTATAGGTTTGATCTTCACCACAGTCATCGAATACTGGCCTACTTTTGGTATCGCTAAAATGTTCACGGATTCCTGCAAAACATTTAAAGTAGTAAAAATTAATAGAAATAAATAATAAAATAGAGGTCCAGTATAAAACGTATAAAATATAGAGTCACGGAAAACTATTTTTATTTTGTAAACACTTTTTAAATATTTTGTGTAAAAATATACATTTCTAAAATAATGTTTTACTCTTATTATTATTATTTTTTTTTTTTTAATACAGTCAACAACTAATAACAGGTGAGTAAATTACGAATAATCCAATTTATTATATAGTTATTATTGTTCATAAAATATATTTGTTTTAAAATTTCGTTTATTTATAGTTTATCCATAAAATTAATTATACATTTAGTAAAACTCAAGTAACTTAATAAATTATATGAGTTCCAAGAAAAAAATTGTAAAGTTGTATAAATTAAACAAATAGCATTATAAAATTTAATTTATTATGTATAAATATCTTTTACAGATTATTTTATTAACATTTATACATTTTATATTATTTGCAAAACTACTGTTTTTTACAATATTTTATGGCTATTTTTAATGCATTAACAATACCGTAAGAAATCCTATTTTTATTATGAAACTTTAATTATTGACTGAGTCAATCGAACAAGTTATGATGCTAAAATTTAAGTAACATATTACATATGTCAGTGAAAACATAGTTTTAAATAAGC
Organism: Cardicola forsteri; assembly: GCA_025895645.1. NCBI lineage: Eukaryota > Metazoa > Platyhelminthes > Trematoda > Strigeidida > Aporocotylidae > Cardicola > Cardicola forsteri. Next base: position 198,726 of record JAKXYG010001093.1, on the reverse strand, counting down.
ACTTTTTGAATTAAATAATCTCATTTGTTTTATTAGTATACAAAATATGTGTATATTATAATATTATATATACTTGTTGAATTTTTTAAATGTATATTTATGTTTATATATGTTTATTAACCTAATATCGAAAAAGAGTTTTCCATAATTATAGCAATTTTATTACATACTTCTATTTATTTTGTTGTTATCAATAATTTGGAACAGCATCACACACTATGATATTTTTAGGTAACTACAAATATATTGAAAAATGTGCTTAAGGTTAAGTTGACAAAATATTGATAGGTTAATAAAACAACCTCTTTATTTTAAAGTACGAAATATTTTGTTTAATATATAATATATACATTTTAAAATTTTTTTTTATTTATTACAAATTAATGTTATGTATACATAAATATATAATATACTAATATTTGAATTGAGAACTAATTGTTTTCCTTAAAATTATAGTTGCCTAATTATTTTAATTAGTTTATTTAATTTTATATAAATTTTAGCTATAACTATCGTCAACCGGATACATAAATACTATTTATTTATTAGACGTAAAAACGTAAATATTTTGGTTTATAAAAAATTAATTGATTAATTGTGATTAATAAATACTATAGTTATTGCAAAATATTTATTTTGCTTAAAGATTTAATTACATTTAATTAAAACATAAATAAAATATTTGAGGTTTTATTAACTGAGGGCCGCGTATTATTAGTGGTAATAGCATTAGTATTAGTATTACGATTATAATCTAGTTTATCCTAAAAAAGAGCATTGAATAACAATTCTTTTATATAAGCTTTTTAAAACTCTATGGTTAATACATGACATTTAGTTCAATCAGGTATTTAAGGATAGTTATTAACCAAAGGGTTTGCTCTCTGTTAATGTTTTTTCGTTTTTAATTATATACATATATGTAGCCAAAATAATTTTTATCAATAAAATATTAATGTACTTAAGTACTTTTATTAAATAATATTTTAATTAACCAAATAAAGAATGATACAAGTAATGTTTTTTACTAAATATACATATCAACTACCAATTTTAAAATGGATTAATTGCTTCTGTGCGTCAAACATTAAACCTTTTACCTAATTCTGTACTTTAGTGCATCAGTTGTTTATTCAACTTTTGAAACAAACATCAAAGGCATTTTTATGTCAAAAAAACATTTAATTAATTTGTTTGTTAACTGAATATTTATACTTTGAATTAATTAAATAAACACAATCTATTTCTGGTTTCATTACTTCTATTATTATGATAGGGACACGCTTTAACAAGTGAACGCAGAACATATACAAACAGTGTCGGCAGTTTATTCAAACACTTTGCACCTGTTTTTATTAGTTTTTAATGATAATTAATTAATATTTTACAACTGCTGTTTAAAATTTTTAAAAATGTAGGACAACACATCAAATAGAATTGAAGTATATGTGTAAAACAGAATAAACCTTATTTGATAAACCGCATATATTTGGTTCTTTATTGAATAGAAATACAAATGTGTATTTTATATTGTTTTTATTTCGTTTAATTTTATATGCATTTCTTTATTATAAAAATCTATGATATAAATATGATTAACAAATATTTTGATAGATTTTAATAGATTAGTGATTTGTGTTATATTTTACTATTATATCATTAATTTATATCTCCATGTTTTCATTAATAGTATTTCCATAAATTTGACTAGAAACCAAAATAATGGGTGTTCCAACATGTCAATATTCTGTTAAATAAATTTTAGATAAAACAGATAAAAATATTTAACAATTTTGTACCTTGTTTATTTTCAAATTAAATCATTCTGTTTAACAGAAATGTTAATAATATTCTAGTTTACTTAACAGTTTTAAACTACATTTTTATTATAAATAAATACACAATTGTGTAATTTTGTTACTATATAAATTAAAAATAAGCTGGCACTCATTGCGTTACCATTAAACAAAACATATTTTTTAAATGAGTATTGTAATTTTTCAAAAGCATCTTAAGTTATAGATTTGATACTACACAAAGGAAAACATTTTTAATGATATTTAATAAATTGAATAACGCAAAAATTATTTAAAGACTGCCAAACAACATGCCAACTAAAAATATTTATTTGTTGTGCAATATATTTCAAATCAAAGAGAAATCATTTGCTTATACGGTGTTCAATTTATGTTGCCGGGGTGGTCCAGTGGTACAAACGCTGGATTCAAACGTAATTGGCACGGGTTTGAGTGTGGGCTGACATTTGGTTTTCCTAAATATCCACCTGCTAAAAATCTTTTCCGTAAAACATTCAATTAGAATAACATAAAATAAATAAAAATGAATGTTGCTTAATCATACTTTAAAAAAACTTTTTTTTCAATTTTAAAATAAATATTTTTTTTGTAATTTATTTATATTCTTCTATAAAATGTTTCAATATTTTATACTATTTTTATTTTGTGTGAAATTTTTTTAAATATTTTATAAAGCTTAAATTTATATTACAATAGTTTATTATGCAATTACTTTCTATAAAAATACAATTATTTTCATATATATATATATATATATATATATAAACAATTTTAGTTGTTATTCAAATGTTTAAATAAAACTTTTAAAAATACACGTACTAATATTAAAAAACTTTAACCAATACCTATATAATTTGAAAACATGTTTCATGTTTTTATTTCTTACCCATACATTTTACTTTGGAAAACACATTACGAATATTGTTGAAAATTTTTTGTGTATAAATAAAAAGCTTTTAAATATTCTATCTTAATTTATATCTATATTTTTAATGCACGATATAACATGATGTCATACATGAAATTACTAATTAAAAATTGGTCTAAATCTAATCAGATCCTTTTGTTTAAATTTAAAAAATCAAGAATTATTACAATATTTAAAAATTATGAATACTTCAAGTTATAAATTGAGTACAATGCATTTGCACTTAAAGTTAACTAATTAAAATATTCAAGCAAGAAATTAAAAAAATAAATAAATAAATAAGAAGAAGAAAAAGGATAAGAATGAGAATAAGAATACAGGCCTTTTAATAAACAAAATAAAAATAATCGGAATTCAGAGAATGCATTTAACTAAAAACCTAGAAATAATTTAAGATAACTTTTGGTAACATTAAATTTTATCTTTAACTTAATCGAAACTTTTAACCAAATTAATCAATTTGTAAAATTAAAATTAGTTTTTATTAAAAAACAATATTGTGTTTTTAAAAATCAAACATTATATATATATGAATAATTAAAAGTTAATTTATAATTTCGGTATTTTCCTTTTTTAATAACTATAAAACTTTATTTTATAAAATGTTGTTTTATTATTGTAAATAATTTTACTGTTAACAAATTTTGGTACAAATTGAATGCTGTTTATTAAGTACAATAATAGTTTAAAAACCGACAAGAATGACTTTGAATTGCAAAATTGAAAAAATTGAAAGGGAGAAAACTTAATCAAAATAAAAATTGTGTATAATTAAATCGGTGCTTTATTTTCTCAATTTTTAAAAAATAATGTGACAGCATAATATTTGTAACAAACAAAATTTATTGAGAAGTATTGTTAAAAATAGTATTACATAAAAACAAATACTATTATAGTTATATTAGTAATTGTAACATATTTTCAACATATTTTTGCCAAAGTATTTTACCAAATAGATGTACTATTATATATCTTAATACTTTGCAATATATGTTTGCAATATATATTCATTAATTATGTTTAACATTATTATACATTACCAATGTTTAGTATGGATGAAACCGAACAACTTCAATTTATACACACAAAATGTACTGAAAATTTTTAATGTTATTGTAATATAAAATATATTTATACAAGTTAAATTTCATACATCAAATTACTTATTTTATCTTATTTTTTGTAAAGAACAAAATAAATATCAGTTGTTTTTGTTTGTATTGTCTAAAATTATCGTACATTAATTTTAATAAATAATTTGTCAAAAAGAAAATTTATTTTTCTAGTTTATTTCAATTTTTTATTGATTCAATGCTAAGTGAAAAATTAGCACAATAAAATGAAGTCGATAAATTTGTACCAGTGATGCAAATATAGCCAATGCTCACACAATTTCGAGTCCAGCCCTCCATCCTCATCTGTCATCCCGGTAATTAAAATGTAGATAATTCTATAATTTGGACACTTTTATAAATAAAAATTTATCAACTTGTTAAGTTTTTAATAATATAAATAAAAGTTATCTTAGTGTTTGTTTAATAATCAACATTGTAAAAACGTAATTATTAAAAAAAATTTGTTAAAAAATGTGTTACATACTATTAAAAAACTATTCGTTTTTTAATCATTTATATTTATTTTAATATGTAAATTTATATTTTATTTAACGTGAAATAATTTGTGACATTAGCATAAACAATTAAACATACGTTTTACTACAATAATATAATGGTTTTCATAAAATCTGCAATTTAATAAATTTGTTACAAAGCAATTAATGGAATATATTTATTAGAAATATATATACCGTATTTATTAATGTTTTACCACAAACATGCCTCATTGTTTTACATAGGCATACGACTATTAAAAAATTAGTAAATTATTTTCTATTCCATGATGTCAATAGATCCTTCTTACATGTTGCTTATGGTTTTAAATTGTTATATGGTACTAATTACACCCTATAAGTATTGTCCTTAACACCGTTGAAGATAGTGTTTGTATTAATAAATTAATTATTTTTTAAGTTTTTTGTAATAATAAAAATATTTTTTGAATGTAAATTAATAGTAAACCAATGCGGTAAATTTTTAATAATTCTACCATTCTTGAAAATTGTATACATGGTGTTTATTTCAAACACGGGTATATTTTTAAAAATCATTCCAACACTTTTTATATTTATAACTGGATTATGTGAATATATATATATATATATAATTTGTGTTATATTCAAATTTTAAAATTTACCGAATGATAAATGTACTTGATATGTGCCAACAACAAGCATTGTACAGTATGCTGATAATTGGTATGGTACTTTTACTACAATATTCGAATAATAATAAATTGAATTATGTAATGCAAAAAATTAATAATTAAATAATTAAATTAAAAATGATTATTATAATAATATGGGAAATTATTGTTATTTTTATTATTATTATTATTAGTATTATTATTATTATTATTATTATTATTATTATTATTATTAGTATTAGTATTATTATTATTATTATTACTATTATCATTATTATTATTTTCTAAATCAAAATTATAATTACTTACATTTTTTTCAATTTCACAATGTAATAAATAAATTAACGAATCTTACTTTTAATTATAATTACTTTAAATTTTGATAAGTTTTAAGAATACTGTATAAAAACCGCTTTTATTAAAATTAAATGTTTTAAAACGCAAAAAACAGAAGTTTATGTACGACGTAAAAGCTTTCTTTAAAACGTTTTATTAAAATGTTTATTATATTTTAAAAATCAGATATTTTATAAAAAAATATTGTTAATGTCAATATTTTGTTAGTTATTAGATGCAAAAATTAATTAATTGTTTGTGCTATTTTTAATATAGAATGTTTTCCCTATTTTGTAATTTACATTAATTTATTCTGTAAACATTTTAAAAAATGTATTAACAAAACATTTCGTGTACATTCTGAAATTATTAAAGTAATTACAGAACTGTAATACCTTATTATTACATTATTAAGAAGCATTACCTTGTTTTTCGAAATATATGTATATATATATATATATATATAAGAAAATAACTGATTTAGCAATTATAATTAATTATTTACAAAATGGTTTTCATTAATTATAAAATGATAGATTTATTGTCTAAACTGAACAAATATTATTGTAGCTTTTCACAAACCATTTTATATAAACAATTATTTGATACTTCTTACTAAAACATTTTTATTTAAACATTTAGTTTGCAATTTGCATAATTAAATTTATAATACCTATTTAATCTAATTTATTCCATTTAATAAAGGCTTTTTCTAATTAAATTTGTTTATTCTAGACGCTAAAAAATAATACTAATTTTGTTTTATTTGAAATATTTAAAAAATAAATAAATACACTTAAAATAAGTAGTTAATCTACTTTTGTGTTAAACTTGTTTTTGTATTTTACACCTAAAAGATTTTAACTTGTGTCAATTTCATTTGCATTTTAAAATTGTTAAATGCTATCATTTATATTATTTTATATATTTAGGTGTAATTTATTTAATTACAGTTGTGCATTTTCATTCATTTTATTGCTTCAATGTTCCATGAGAAACATTTATTAGTAAGTGAAGGTTTGGCGTAACTGAACAAGGACCGGTGCATTTGGTGCCGGATAAAAAGTTAAAGCCTACTCAATTGCAACTCTAATGCGTTGGCCAGTTATGCTATTTTACGCAGAAAATAGTAAGTAGAATTGAATGAATTTGTATCTATTTATATTCTTTTGTTTATTACAATGAAGGCAAAAACAAAAACAACGATACATATACATACTATATATATATATATATATATATACATACATATAGAAACATGATTTTTAAGTAACAACCAAATAATCAAAATATAAATGTTATATTAAAGGGAAAAATATTATATTTTTGCAGAGAATAATGCCAAACATGTTTTATTGAAAATTCGGAAAAACAACAATTGTAAACATCAATTTATGTCAAACTAAACAAGGTGTTTTTTATTTAATCTAAACAAGATATTTGTGTGCATTTATTGTAAAATTGAAAATTAAGAAGTTGGATATAAGTGAATCAAATGTTTTCGAGTTAAACTACAATGCAAAATTGTTATTGCAAAACAAAAAATTGACAAATCTAGTCGCAATTGAAACAGTTTTTTAAATGGAAAATAAAACAATCAATCATTTAAAAAGGAGGTAAAAAACAACTAAAAACACAAGACGTATACTTTTAATCAACGTAATAAAATTATTGCTATAACAGAATTATCTAAACATTTTGAAACAAAAACTGATAAAGAAATGTAGATAGTTAAATTATAACTACGTACGTCCATATTTAAATAAGACACACGCAATAAAAATGTGTTTTTAATAATTTCTATTGTTTATTTTAAATGTTTTCTTGCATTTTATGATGTTGAATGTGCTTCTACTAAAGTATTTAAGCTGAATGTACTAATAATAAACTTAACTTTATTGTTTTCAATGTAAAATTTACCGACATTAATGTGGTATCAAATTCATTCATTTTTGTTTTGTTCATTTCTAGTGCAACAGTAAATAAATTTTCATAAACTAGTTTACACATTATTAAAATTGTTGTTTGTATTAAAGATAAATAGTAGATTATATAATATCTAATTAAACTAATTAAAATAAACAATAAAAAAATTACTTTTGCTAATTACAAATTTTATTTTAATTTAATTTACTAACATTACAACTCTACTCTATCCATTTTGATATCCGTGCTTAAAAAGCAGAAGGGCTTAAAGCAAAGGAACAGCAATGCATCTTTGTAACAAACAAATCTTTCCAAAAAACGACAAAGCAACTTACAAAAATGCATTATGGTGTGTAAGGAATTATTAAAAACTTTATAATTTGGAAATAAATACTTGTTACCTAATTTTGCTTACAGACAATAAAACTTTAAATAAATTAAAATAGCTATATTATATATATTAATGTCATTGTTAATATTTATTTATATAATAATGCTACTTTGTAACTAATTGTATCGCAAATGCAAGTACCTAAAGTAAAATTTTGAGTTAGTAATAATCTTATTGATACATATCTCCAAGATGCAATATACAATTGCTAATTCTTGTTAGCCACCTATTTAAAATTTATTGCAAAACACGAATACACTGCAATACACTGCAATAAAGCTTGTAAAAAAGCTAAAAGAAAATATAAATCAACCTACAAAAATGAGTACGTTTTTCAAATTTAAACAAACATTTTTTGTTTACAATAATAAATTACAATATTTCATAATAAATTATATTTCATTTAACTATCATTTACTGCAAAAATTTTATAAATTTATTTCATTAAAGTATAATACAATTATTTTATCTTACAAATCAATTTTTTACCAAAATTTCTGTTTACTTATAATTAAATTTAGTTTTGCTTATTCTACAGAAATACAAATTAAAACATAATTTTATAATTTGGTGTTTGTTACTTTACTCTAACACTTTGATTAAATGATCTACCTGATAATAGTGCATAAGCAATAAAATTGAAATACATTAGTGAGCAACAATAGCAAAATAAGTAGATTCAAATTATAATTATTTAACAAAATGTTTTTAATATTTTTAGATTTTCTAAATTTTATTTTTATATTCTTAATTTTCTTATTTGCATAGGCTACCACTATTAAATATTATGTTTTATTTATTAAACTTTTAACCTCTTAATTTAGGACGTGCTGTAACGTGCTTTTGAATATAACGACCTTAAATGCGGTTAGTCTTTTTGGTTTATTCAATATATTTAGTCATTCTGTGTATTTTAAATTACTAACACAAAATGAATACCTAATAACTTGCATTTTACTTGTAATAGTTGAGTAATTTTATTTTGTTAACATTACAATTAAAAATGAATTATTTATGACAATTAATAGTAAAACTGTATAAAAAGCATTTAAATAGTAACAATTTATAAAACATTTCAACACTGATAAATTCTCAAACCGAATTTTGTTGTTTTAATTATCACCATTGTTACAACTATTATTATCATTATCATTATCATTATTATTATTATTATTATTGTTATTATTATTATTATTATTATTATTATTATTATTATTATTATTATTATTATTATTATTATTGTTATAGTTGTTCTTATTATTATTATTACCATTATTGTGCAGGGGTGATCTAGCGATACATCGCTCGAATTTGGACCTCGGTGGGCATAGGTTCGAATCTCATCACCGGCACTAAAATGCTGGCCCACGTTCAGCTTTGCTAAAATGTCCACTGCTGAAAGATGTTACTCGTAAGACATTCAAACTAGCAAATATAAAATAAATAAATAATTGTATTTATAATTGTGTTTATCGGCTGAATGTACCTTCATTGTATTAGTAGAGTTTATAGAATGCTAAACTCAAAACTTGCTGGATATTGGTTTGAGACTTGCCGATAGTAAATTAAAAACCTTATTTGGTCTTGCAAAATTTCCATTCACTAAAAACGAAATATAATAATAATAATAACTCCTATTAATTAAATTCAATAAGTTATTATCTATTTTAAGAATTTTTACATATAAGTATTTATTTATTTCTCTATTATAATTAAAAAATGTTTTTCTTTATTTACAGTTATTTGTAAATTCTTCATAAATTTAACATTTTTTTATTTTTTTACACTATTATTTATTTAACGTGTAATTTAATATTTTTTTATTTTATGTTTATTACTTTGAATGTTATACAAGAAACATTTTTCATCAGTAGACATTTTAGCAAGGCCGAACGTGGACCCGGATTTTAGTGCCGGTGGTAGGATTAGAACTCATGCCCACCGAAGTCCAAATCGAGTGCTGTACCGCTAGACCATCCCGGTTTAATTTATGCCAATAACATGTTTTTACAAAAATGTACTTAGTGTTTCTTTTATTCTAGTAATTATATGCAATTTAAATAAAATTGTTTTTAATTACACTTTTCAGTATTGTCATTATTGTTATTTTTATTATTATTATTATTATTATTATTATTATTATTATTATTATTATTGTTATTAATGTTGTTATTATTATTATTATTATTATTATTACTAATATTATTATTATCATTTTTATTATCATTTTTGTTATTATTATTATTATTATTATTATTATTATTATTATTATTATTATTATTATTATTATTATTATTATCATTATTTTTATTTTTATTATTGTTATCGTTATTACTATTAGCTTAAATAATTTTGCAGAAACATATCTTAAGTAATCATATGAAATACCAAATGGCTGCGGTTAATGATTATACAACTAAAATTATGCTAATCATTAAAAAATTTTTAAAAATACCTTTTATATTTTTAATAGATAAATGTTTTTCCAATTGTTTCTTCTTGTGTTACAATTGTAAATAAAATTATATAATGATAGGAATACATTATAGATAACAACTTTGAATAGCAAAATTAAAATTAAAATGTGGGTTTAACGTAAATTTTGAACTAAAATATAACTTTCTAGCAAAAAATATTGTTCAAAAATAATTTTATTTGATGAAAATTGTAATATTGATTGCTTATATCATTCAGGTTACACAACTAACCTAACTACTTTCAAATATAATAAGAACTTAGACATAGTATTCAATTGAGTCTATTAGCAAAATATATGTTTAAATGAAAAATCTAAAAAGCACAAATAATAAACTTTTATTCAAATAATAGTAAATAGATTTAATGAAAATTGTAAACACATTTAAAAATAATATAACAATTTTAAAAAAAATTAATACCAATTTAAAAATTGTTTATTTGTTTAATTAATTCCGCCTTAGCAACAATATTTATCCAAAAGATTTTTTAGAATTTTATTAAATTATTTTTCAAACTTGGCATAAATTTTTAGGTTTCGGGCATCTGGGATTCTACGGTCATTAAATAATAGTGATAATTATGATAATAATTATGATTATAATAATAACAAAAATTATTATTATTATGATAATTGTTTGTATGCTAAATAAAATATTTGTGAATAGTATTAATTGACTAATTTCAAGAAACGTTTATATTAGTTTATGTTGATATGCCCTTTTTATTATAATTTGACAAAATTGGTTAAATAATTCATAAACAATAATAAAATTGTAACGAAATTCAATATTAAAGCAATTAAATTAATTCCTGTTTTTCTTAATAAAATCTCATAAATCAAACAAACTAAAAACTTTAAAAAACCTGCATTCATATTTTCAATAAAGTTGATTTTATTTTGAGATACATATTTTATAAAAAAAAATTTTTGTAATTTAAAAATTCATTTATAATAAATAAAAAATACATTAAATTAGAAGGTAACCTTTGTTTCTATTTTTAAGGTATTATTATTAATATTATTATGTTATATTATATTATATTATTACATTAACTTTTAATACCTCACTAGACTTATATGCAGCATATAAATACATTTTCCAAACAAAAATAATAGAAGATGTAAACTGTAAGATGAATTCCTTTCGTATATTATCTTCAGTCACAAACATATAAAGAATCAGTATATATATATATATATATATATATGATTTAATTAACTTAACATTTATAACTATACATACATATAATATGCAACATGCATATGTTAAGTCCACGCTAAATTTAATAAGGTTACAAATTGTTTTTTGTGCACACGAAATGGGTTTTAATGTGTAGATGTAAACAGATTCAAGTGTTTTTAACATATTAGCAGTTTGAGTAGTTATCAACACTTAAAAGCAATCATTAAAGTTCACTCGATGTTTTGTTTGAACCAAGTGACGTAATATTGATGAAGTGCACCAACGTTCATTTGAATTGGACTCTTTATCGATCCACTTGGGAATGTGTTCTTTGGCCCGTTCAGATAAGCGACCAGTTGTCCGACCAATATATTTGTCACCGTAACTGCAAGTGAACTGATAGATACCGTGGGAGGTGGAGAACATTGCTTTAGCTGTTTTTACGTTGGGCAAAGACAAACCCGTCGTGACACTGAGAAACAGTTATCAAGCAAATCATTACAATCTGATTTTGACGTTGAATGCAATAACATGAACACAAACACGATTACCAATTTATCACATTTAACAGTGAGCAGTGAACAATCACACGATTTATCATTCGGAATGAATTTCAAAATTAAACTGAACAAAACTAATTTTAATGTTGTTAAAGCTGAATTTGAGAATTTATACAATCTCCGCCTAGTTTGGATTATAACTCCGCCTAGTTTGGATTAAACTCCGCCTAGTTTGGATATAAATCCGCCTAGTTTGGGTTAGAAATAATTCAATCTAGCCAGTCCCGGAGCCTGGATAAAGGAGGAGGGTTCGAGCGCAAGGTTAGCAACCTAGCCTCTGTAAAAAATCCATACTGCTACGGAAACAATAAGAGGACGCCATTCCGGCAAACAGCGGCAAAGAAGTGATCACGCGTATCTCGATGACAGAGTTACACAAATGACAGGGTTGAGTGAAAGCCGAAAGGAAGCTCAATCTTCGATTTGCAGAATCTTCAATGCCAAAACCTTAACCAGTGTTGGAACATGGAATGTGCGCACACGTTTTCGTACTGGACAGTTAGAACAAGTCCTTCGAGAAATGAAAAAGTACAACTTGGATATTTTGGGTATTAGTGAAATGCGATGGAAAGACCAAGGTCATTTCAAGAGTGGAGATACATCAATTTTATATTCTGGACATGAAGAATATCATATTAATGGAGTTGGTATTATGTTGAGTAAAAATGCTGCTAAAGCTTTAATTGGATGGAAACCTGTGAGCGACCAGTATCATTACAGCTAGATTCAACACCAGATTTGCTAAAGTAACAATTGTGCAAGTCTATGCCCCTACTAGAGGCTACTGAGGAGAACCAAAAAGATGTTTTTTATGATCCATTATAAAATTTCTTAGATGATGTGCCAAGTAGAGACATCAAAAATTTTGATCGGTGATTTTAATGCGAAATTGAACAAAGACAGATCTGGGTACTTCTCAAATGTTGGACCACATGGCTATGCTGATAGCATAAATGATAATGGTTATAGGTTGTTGACGCTAAACAGTCATTGTGGAATGAGTGTTGGCAACACTTTTTTCGCTCACAAAAATATACACAATATAACGTGGGTTTCTCCAGATGGAAAAACAACAAACGAGATTGATTACATTTGTATTAGCACAAAATGGCGATTTTTATTGCAAGATGTACATGCATATCGCGGTGCAGATGTTGGTTCTGATCACAATCTTGTTGTTGGAAAATTTCGTTTAAAATTAAAGACAATAAAAACCACAAAAACATTACATCCATTTTCGTGTGAGCAGCTTAAACAGTCAAATATCTGAAATCAATTTTACAATTCCTTACAAAAAATACATTTCAAAATCAGAAAAAGGTAGAAAAGTCTGATGATCAATGGAAATTGTTTTATAAAACAATTACAGACTGTGCAGCAAATGTGCTAGGTAGAAAATGTCACTTTACAAACAAACAATGGATTTCATCAGTCTCATGGAATTTAATTGATCTCAGAAAGAAAATAAAATTAGAGAGAGATCAATCTAACAATCCTGTTATTTGGAAAATATTTGATAATAAATATAGAACTTTAGATAAACAGGTTAAAAAAAGCTGCCGCAAAGATAAAATTATTGGTTAGAAAACAGATGCAGAGAAGCAGATAAGGCAGCAGCAAAAATGATTCCAAGACTCTGTATAAAATTGTAAAACAATTGTCGGGAGTTAGAAACAACACCGATATTCCAATCAAAGGAAAAGATGGTCGTTTACTTCTAACAAATGATGAGCAATCATCTAGATGGGTAGAACATTTTAAAGAAGTACTTAATCAGCCTATGCCAAATACTCTCATAGATTTTGATAATGATAATGATATAAGAATGTGACTCAAAATCCGGAAATATCATTGATGACATTTCTGTAACTGAAGTGATTTATGCAATTCAAAGGTTGATAAACAATAAGGCAGGAGGACTTGACGAGATAACTGCAGAGATGCTCAAACATGGAAGTGATGTTGTAGCAAGTGAGCTTGCTCATTTATTTAATGTTATATGGCATAATAAACAAGTTCCAAATGATTGGCGGCAAGGAGTAATTGTTACTCTTCCCAAAAAAGGAAGTCTCAATGATTGCAATAATTGGCGCGGAATAACATTATTGTCTGTTCCTGGTAAGGTGTTTTTGCAAAGTAATTTTAAATCGTTTAAGTAATGCACGGTAGATAAACACCTTCGAGAACAACAAGCAGGTTTTCGGAAAAAGAAGAAGCTGTATTGAACAAATACTCACCCTTCGTAACATTATTGAGCAAAGTCAAGAATTTCAGTAATCACTAACAATCAATTTTATTGATTTTATGAAAGCTTTTGACAGTGTTCATCGAGAATTTTTGTGGAAAATTGTTAAGTTTTACGGAATACCGTTAAAATATGTGAATATTATGCGTTCGCTATACCAAAATTCAAGTTGCTGTGTTCGAACAAAAAGTGGTCATACTGCTATGTTCGAAATTGTCACGGGAGTACGTCAAGGATGTATTTTGTCACCGTTTTTGTTTCTTTTGGTAATTGATATTATTATGACTCAATCCATGAATAATTTGTCTTATGGTATCAAATGGAACCAAGGCAGATTAACGGATTTGGATTTTGCAGATGATATTGGTCTACTCAGTGAAACACCAGAAATGACGCAAAATATGACAACACGACTCAGTGATATCAGTTCTCGTATTGGCTTACGGATTAATTGTTCAAAAACAAAAGTGTTGTGCATAAAGTCAAACAATGATTTGCCCATCAAAATTAGTGGACAAAATATTGATACTGTTGATTCCTTTACATATCTGGGAAGCATTATTAGTAAAGACGGAGAAACCGAAATTGATGTTAAAGCCAGACTTGGAAAGGCAATGTCAGTCTTCAATAGACTCAAACCAATATGGTCATGTTCTTCAATTCGCCTGAAAACAAAACTTCGTTTGTACGCATCAATAATCATTCTTACGGCAATATATGGGAGTGAAACGTGAAACGTACGGACAAGATTGATAAGATGGTGGATGTATTTCATCGCCGGTGTCTTAGAAGTGCATTTTAAAGATTACCTGGCACGATCACATTTCTAATGATGAGATCATGAAAAGAACTGACTCTCGTTCACTCCATGATATCATTACAATTAGACAAAGAAAATTACTTGGTCAAATTCTACATTTACCGCCCGAAAGACCAGCAAGAACGGTTTTGGAATAGACAATTGTAAATGGTAAAAGAAAGGTTGGCAGACCAAAGAAAACTTGGCTAAGAACTATTCGGGAAGATCTAATTGAAATGAATGTTTTATGGGCACAAGCAAAACGTTTGGCAGAATGTTCAAATACATGGAAACATTTTGTTGTCTCATGTTCTCTTTGAACTACGAGACTTTGTTCTTGTTATTTTTTGCTGTAATTGTTATCTTATTGCCCCATGCTTTTTTTAAAGCAAAAGGGTTTTGTAATGTAAAAAAATGTAATACAATCATATAAAAAGTAATGATACAACGAATTCCGATCAGAACAATTGGTTCAAAACTAAACTTGTTGATTTGGCTCATCATTATAATATATCACAATCATCACAACGGTGTCCCTTACAACAAAAACACATTTATGCGTTAAAAGAACTCAAACAAAACAAGGATGTCATTATTCTTAGACCAGACAAAGGTTCCGACATAGTTATTATGAACAAGAATGATTATATCCAAAAAACAAATAATATTCTCAATTATGTGTCTAAATTCAAGCCTACATTCACCAAGGACAACATTAATTTAATTGAAAAGCAAATAAATTATTAACTCCAAATTCTCAAGTTACACAATTTTATTAATGAGTCGAAACTTCAACAGTTAAAACCAACTGGTAGCCTTACACCTGAACTTTATGGACTACCAAAAACACACAAAGATAATGTGCCCATTAGATCAATTTTATCAATGGTTAATTCGCCATATAAATTAGCCAAATGTATTAAGCAAATAGTTGATCCTGTTGAAACACATATGAATCTAAATAATCTGAAAGACATTTGAATTTATTGATCACGTTGAGACATTAAATGTTTAGAACAAAATAATGGCCTCAATTGACATTGAGTCACTATTCACAATGTACCTTTAGAAGAAATTGTGAATTATGTAAGTCAAACTACATCATGTCAAATGAAATCAAAAAATTCCATGTTTCTTAATACGAAAGTATTATCTAAAACATTCTGCCTAGTTTGGACCAGAAATGATTCAATCTAGCCAGTTCCAAGCCTGGATAAAGGAGGAGGGTTTGAGCGCAAGGTTAGCAACCTAGCTTCTTTAAAAACCTATACTGCTACAGAAACAATAAGAAGACGCCATTCCGACAAACAACGGCAAAAAGTGATCGCACGTACCTAGATGACAGGTTTGAGTGAAAGCCGAAAGGTACGTTAAGGTCGATTTGCAGAATCTTCAATGCCAAAAATGTAACCAATATTGAAACGCGAATGTGTGCACACTTTTTTAATGGACAGTTAGAATAAGTTCTTTTAGAAATGAAAAAGTACAGCTTAGATATGTTTGGTATTAAGTCAGGGATATTTTAAGAGTAAAAATACATCAATTTTATATTCTGGACATGAAGACCACCATATTCATGGATTTGGTATTATGTTGATAGAAAACGCTGCTAAAGCTATGATTGGATAAAAGCCCATGAGCGACCGTATCATTTCGAGCAGATTCAACACCCGATTTTCAAAAGTAACAACTGTGCAAATCTATGTCCATTCTGGAGGCTATTGAGGAAAACCAAAATATATCTTTTATGATCAATTACAAAGTTTGTTGGATGACGTGCCAAGAAGAGCTGTCGCAAAGACAGGAATGATTGGTTGATAAGCCAAGTCAAAAGGCAAATACAGTGGAGGTAAAAAATGTTTTCAAGACTGTATAAAATTGTAAAACAATTATCGGGAGTCAAAAGGAACACCAATCTTCTAATGAAAGGAAAAGGTGGTCGTTTACTTCTAACAAATAATAAGCAATCATTCGGACCATTTTAAATAAGTACTTAACCAGCCCATGCCAAATATCCTCATAGATTTTGATAATGATAAAGACATAAATGTGATTCAAAATCGAGAAATGTGTATTGATGACAATTTTGCAACTGAAGTGATTCAGGCAACTCAAAAGTTGAAAAACTATGAAGCAGGGGCTTGACGAGGTAAATGCAGAGATGCTCAAACACGGAGGAGACGTAGTACCATGAGAGTTTGCTTATTTATTTAATACTTAATGAATATGTGTCAAATAATTGTTACTCTTCCAGAAAAGGAAGTCTGAACAATTGCAATAATTGGCGCGGAATAACTTTATTATCTGTTCTTGGTAAGGTGTTTTGCAAAGTAATTTTAAACCGTTTAAGTAATGCGGTAAACGAACATCTTCGAGAACAACAAGCAGAAGTTTTCAGAAAGAAACAAGTTGTATTGAGCAAATACTGACCCTCCGTAACATCATTAAACAATATCAATGATTTCGACAATTACTTACACTTTTATTGATTTTATGAAAGCTTTTGACAGTGTTTATCGAGAAGTTTTGTGGAAAATTGTTAAGTTTTATGGAATACCGTTAAAATACATAAATAGTATGCGCTCGTTATACCAAAATTCAAATTGTGTTCGAAATTGTCACCGGAGTACGTTTAGAATGTATTTTGTCACCGTTTTTGTTTCTTTTGAGGAATTGATTTTATTATAACTCGGTCCATGAATAATTTGTCTTATGGCATTAAATGGAACCTTGACAGATTAACAGATTTAGACTGCTTGAAGACAAAACTTCGTTTGTACGCATCAATAATCATTCCTATGGCAATATATGGGAGTGAAACGTGGAATCAAACAGACAAGATGGTAAGATGGTGGATGTTTTTCATCGCTGGTCTCTTAGAAGTATTTTAAAAGTTGCCTGTCATAATTACATTTCAGATAATGAGATCATGAGAAGAACTGACTCTCGTTCACTACATGGCATTATTACAATTAGAAGAAGAAAATTACTTGATCAAATTTTACGTTTGGAAAAAAACGGTTTTTCAAACGGTTACGTTACGCATGTACTGGAATGGGAAAAGTGGTTTACTTATTTATTTCATAACCCTTTCTCTCTGAAAAGCATGATTGTTCATTAATTTTTTGGCTTTGAAGATCGTAGGTATTGAAAATTAAAATTCGATTCGGATTTTGCCGAACTCTGTCATTGAAATCATTCTGCTATTACTTCCTTGACGTAGTTTAATAATATAGTGTCTTCCTGTTATTTCCTCGGCAATAACGTTTTGTACAGAAGTCTTGTGCTAATGCTCTTCTCATTTCTCAATCATACTGTAATGAAGTTGAAAGGTGGTGAGGCCACTACTGGGTGAATAAAAGTATGATTCAACCACTGGCCCACTAAATGTCCATTTACTAAAAAGTATTTCTCGTAAAACGTTATCAAAAAGAGATTTGAAAAATCTTTTAGTGTCTGGAGAAAAATAAAAACATTTGGAAAACAAAGATGAAAAACAAGCATAATTTACAATTCTCTAAGATTAAAATAAATATTGATATTTTAGGATTTACTGATATAACAAGGCTAAAAACATATTCTAACTTCAATCACATCTATCAAAATTAGCTAAAGAAACATTTTCACCAGGTCGTACATTCTAAATCAAACAAGATTTCAATTTAACAAACGTTGAGTATATATATATATATATATATATATATAAAGTCAAATGTGTCTGTTTAAAAAATAATAAACTTGATTGCTATCATTTGTGTGCGACTAATTACAATTTTTAGTTTAGATTTTATTAGTATTGATTTTTGTAGAGTGATTTTTTATTCACATTTTTAATAAACGTAAACTTTCTTATCGCCAATTTGGCTACTTGAGTTGCTTTTTGTGAAAAAAAGATTACATAATGCAAATCCACATTTACATATGCATATTTTTGTCAACATTTTTCAAATAATTGCTAATCGCTATTCAAAAAAATTGTTTAAAAATATATTGGTAAAAGTGTATCTAACTTCAAATATTTATCAAAAGAAAAAAGGAAAACAAATTTACCTACAATTATGTTTTTCATTTGATTTAAATTTTAAATTTAAACTTTATATATATATATATAAATTCCAAAAATTATGTTTGGATCGGATAAAAACGTAAACATAAGGGTTGATTTATTAATGTGATATTTTCAACCAGGGGGCAAACATGCTTAACACACTGGGGAAAACACATGCTCAGAATGTCTCACTTGATTACACCAAAATATGCCATAAATGTTAGACAATAGTTGTTTATCAAACATAAACATACATACACATTAAAGTACACAGATTAATTTTAGTCATTATTGTATGTTTGCGCGGTGTATGTGAATCTATGCCTTAAATAACAAAACATTAGTATTGATAGTGTACTAGACACATGCGATAGTTTAAGAGCAGTGGTGCCTTGAGCTTTGCATGTCCGTTTATCGATCAAGTTTTAGAATCGATACAAAGTAATTGGGAAAATTAAATGTCTATCCAATGCAGTCGCATGTATGGAAACTTAGCCAAATCCCAGTTATCCTTGAGTACTTTTCATAATGAATAGATAAATCGATTTAAACCTTTGGGCTAAAATGTTTTTAAAAAAAACATTTTCAGTTTAGAAAATATTGTTCAAACAACCAACAGCAAGTTCTATTTGTGCAACTTTTAAACAGAAAATGTATTGAATGGAATTTATATTTATATATACATATTTATATGTGTGTGTGGCAAACTCATAAGTACACTGTTTTACTTAATTTCATTATGCAAAAATTGGCTGTGAATATTTTAATTTATTTTGGCACGACTTTGTTTTTAAATGAAACTGAATAAGTTAAAACATTGACAATTTTTTTCAAGTATTATTTCATGTCTAACCAAATTGTAACATAAAAAGTTGAATATTTAAAAATGTTTTTATTGTAAAGCCTTGTTGTTTAAAATTTCAACTAGTTTGATAGATTGCACTGACAGGATTTATTTTAAAACAAATAAACGAAATATAGGTGTTATTTGCCATCACACTTTTTGAAATTAAACAAATTATATTTTTAAATAACTTAATTAATTTAAAAGTTGGCTAACAGTTGTCTTCGGTTATATTTCTATTTCATTTATCAATCAATTTTGTAAACGATTTGAAAATTTGCTACATTTTGAAAATTACCCAACGAGCAAACACACATTATTAATAATAATTTGTTTACTCGAAATAATATTAAATTCTAGTTTGTTTGTAATATTTAGAAAAGTCAAAACTAATTTTTCATAATTACTGCTTATTTATTTATTTATTTTGCAGTATAACTATGATTGATGGTTTACAAACAGTTGGATTGTCATTTACCTGTGCCATGTAATGACCTTTACCAATTTTAATTATACAGCATTTTCAACAAGCACATCTGAAGAGTGCGATTTAATTTTTAAGAAAAATTCATAAATCATTTTACATTTATAACTGACAAGGTTTATGTGAGATGATTTAGGCTAAGTATTTCTTTTTCATTTCTTTTCAGTTGCGGAATGAAAATAGTTTGCTTAATTTGGTCAGATATTAACTTGAAATAATAGACGTCGTTTTAATTATCATTATTTTAGGTATTCAGTGATGGTGTATTATTTTAAAAATTAGAATTTTCACACGATGAGTAACAATCTAAACTGCAAATTTTAAATTTTTTATATATTTTGATAAAAAGTCAATTGGAAAAAATGCAATGACTTGAATACCGTCCATCATATATTTTATTATAAGTAAAACCAAGAAATTTTAATTAATATAAATAGTATTCAACTGTTTAGAAACTACATTATATATATATATATATATACTACTTGAATGTTTTATAAAAAGTAGTTTTTAATAAGTGCCCACTAATCAAGACCCAACGAAGACTCGTATTTAGTCCTAGTTGTAGCATTCGAACCTGTGCACACACCGTTTTGAATCCAGTGTTTTATCTGCTCGGTCGCCCCGTTATAGATTGTATTGAATATTAAAATGATTTTAACTGAATGCTTGCTCTTAGTACAAATTTAGTCACACCGATGAGTGCTACATTATGACAAACATTATTACAACTTCTTAGGGAATGCTGTTATCTTACTTAAACGTTTTAAGCAGTCAGATGCAATAAAAAGGAACATTGAAAGTAATAACAATCACCCACTACATGCAGCTTTTAATAATTCTAAAGCTTCTGGAAAAACAAGAAGAACTTACCTGCACATGAAAGCCAAAACTAATTAATACAAAAATTCATGTCTACCTTACTTATCCAGAATATTAACTAATCCAGAATCAAACAAAATTGAACTATTAAGAAACCTATTAAAGTAGGAATTGTTCCACTCATGCATTTATTTGAACTAATTTGGACATCTCACAGTATAATGTAACAAGTGTGCCTTATAATGACTCATTATATGTATAGTAATTTTGAATATTTTTTAAAAATCACATACATACTATATTGACTATATTTATATTCATTAACATATGACATTCTATTTCATTTTGATCCCATTATTTGTACTACTACTTTTTTATATTGATGGTAAAAATGTATTTTACGCTGAATGTATCTTTAGTGAGATATTAAAACTTAATAATAATAATAATAATAATAATAATAATAATAATAATAATAATAATAATAATAATAGTTTCAACATATACTTTTTTCTTTTTTACTGCTTCAGTGTTTTACAAAAAATATTTTTAAAATGGTTTGCGAAACTAGACAAGAGCCCTTACTAAGTGCATTAATTGCCAACTGATTTATAATTAAAGGTTAAGTGAAATCATTAACACATTACAATGAGAAATAATACTGCTACAATCGTGATACAAGAATTTCTTGACTAGCTGTTCTGTAAAGTTTGAGTTACACATTAAGATAAACATACTTCAATGCCTTTTTCTGAAGCAGTTGTTATGCACTGCAAAGAATATTTTTAATTTAAAGTTTTCCTAATTTTATTTTGTATTTGCTTTGGGTTGTTACTGCTTTAGTGTTTTACGTAAAATATTTTTCAGCGGGTGGACATTGAGTTCACATTTAGTGCTAGCAGTGACAGTCATACCTATACTCATCCGAGTTCGAGTCCAGCGCTGTACCAGCAGTGGACATTTTAGCGAAGCCGAACATGGTCCCGCATTTAGTGCCGACAGTGGGATTCGAATTTATGCCCACTCAGGTCCAAGTCAAGCGCTCTGTCGCTAGACCACTCCGGAACTACATTTTGTATCATCAAATAATACATGTGCCGGTGTGACGCACGTGGCTACTGCATTAAATGCGAAACTGGGTGTCCATGGATGGAAATTCTACTACCGATACTAAATGCAGGCTTTTGGTTGACTTTGATAAATGTCCATCCAGTGAGCAATAAATCCTGTTAAACATTTAAGCAACAAAAACCAAATAAGTATTTTTTTATTTCGTATAATTTTGGAATGATTGAGAATAAATTTTTCAAAATCAATTCAAACACCTATTTTCAAGTTAAAAACTGATAAAAGTAACTAACACACAGTAATGTTGGCTAAAGTATTAGTACATTCTTTGAAATAATTGAATAAATATCGGTAAATTGATGTAAAGTTAGCAAACAAATCAAAGTAAGAAAAAAGTAGTCATTTTTATTATCGAAAAAAATTAAAAATTGTCTGGTTCTTCAATTATTTATGTATTTTTAATTAAATTTATTTTCCCACACTGTCAAACGTGTGTTATTTTGAAAATCAATTGTTCCAATTGACTTCAAATTTTGTTAGTGCAGTTGAAAAAAATATTTAACATTTTGAAAAATTTAGTTTTTGATCCGGTTATGTATGATTTGGTTATAGACAGTTTTCATATAAATTAGATGTAGAAATTAAGTAAATTTTAATTTACAATTGTTTATCTCATTACATAAATGTTTGATTGCTCGCGTGTTTCAGTTTGTATATACAAATGTTCATGATAACTTTGATTTTGTTTAAAAATTACAATTGATTATTAACATTTATTTAGTATAACAGATAATTACGTGGAAACAATGTAAATGTTGACTTTATCAAATATCAACAGTCAAACTGAATAATGTTAGCAAGATTTATTTAAACGTTTGCCAACTTTGATTTTCAAATATATTATTTAATGTAAATTGTAATTGTTAGCTAATTAAGCACTTACCTTAATAAAAAAATACGATCCTATTTTTCTCAGATATTATCATGCAAATCCATTGTAATAAAATGTCACATTTTATAATAAGATTAACCCATTATTTTGAATTAAATTAGCTTTTTGCAGAATATAATATAAATAGTAATTTTTTTTTCAGACGAGGAAAAGCATGTTCTTTATTGGTTATTTCTGCCCGCGTTTGTCAACAGTACAAACAGTCACTGAACCGTCATCTTTTAAAAGGTGCACTTAGTAGTCAACTTTTATTAGTAAGTTGAATGTAAATGTCAATTATGTCCTGAATTAAAAGGCTTAAATAAAATCTGTCTTTCAAAAAGGCTACTAAACACATAGATATCTAATTTATTAATTTATTTAAATGGTGAGATTTAAAATAAAGAAATAGGCTGAGACTATTTGGTCAATTCGATGTAGATAGTGAGCATCTACGTAATAGTTCAGAGTAGGATTATGTACATGTTTGTAATTTTTATTTTATTATAAGTTTGCAGAACGAAAATAATGAATGAAGAATAGCTTGAACACACAAAACGATTATTTTAAAACGGTTTAATTTAGCAGCAGTAGAATTTTGTGCAACAAGTATAACTAGTAAACGCACCTTCCATTGGCCAGCGATTTGAATTTAACTGAAAGGTCCTAGAATCACTAACCCATGTATTGCTAAGAACAAGATTCACATAACTAACGGTAGGATCACAACCTGACTTTTCTGTTTCAACTCAAAATTTATTCTAATAAACACTTGAAGGGTTTGTATAAAGTAGTTCATTAATAACAATAATAATAATAATAATAATAATAATATTATAATTATTATTGTTATTACTGTTATTATTATTATTAGTAGTAGTAGTAGTAATAATAGTAGTAGTAGTATAGTAGTAGTAGTATAGTAGTAGTAGTATAGTAGTAATAGTAGTAGTAGTAGCAGTAGCAGTATTAGTATTATTACAAAATCCTTTCTATTTGTAAAGTAAAAAGCGACAAGATTGTTTCATCAAATTGTACTTCAAATTTTTGACATTGAAAATCTTACATATAAAAAATTGGGATTTTTTGGTTCTCACACAACCCTTTCACTGCAATTATGCTTTCAATGCTTTGCTGTGATTAGTTGAAATGGCAAACGTTTGTCGTTTTTGTAACAATATTAATTTCTCAAAGAGACTGGACAGATACCCTCATGTTGTAGCCCATCTTCTTTCTCAAATGGATTTTTAAAATAACAAATTTTTTTTACACATTATAAAGATTTAATTGATGCGCTACATTTTTTAAATAAATATATAACCTTGATGCATACAATGGTAATGCGATGCCTAAACTTTAACTTTTTCTGGTTAAAATTTATTAAATATTAAAATATGTAATTTATTTACAAAAATAATTATTAAAAAATGTATTTTAATTTTATATTCCTTTTATTTTTAAAAATGATAATTTTTAAAATAAAATAACTACTCATACATATACATACAAATTTGCACCGTATTTTAAACAATCAATAATTAATTTATTTTAAAAGTATTTTAATATAAAGAATTTTAAAACAAATGTTTTTCCAAAAAAATATTAAATTATTTTTAATAATTTAAGCACAAGGTCGATTTTTATTTACGTTTCAAAATTTGTAATTTTGATAAAAAAAAGGCTTTTTATTATTATGGTTAAAACAGCTCAGCGTCGTTATTTATCTTCCTATGATTATTAATTAGATCAAAGTTTTTATTAAAGGGACAAAAAAGTTAAAACAATTACCGAATGCATGAAAATAGATGTTTCAACTGTGTACAGCATTTTGAACAATAGAACAAGCCCCAGATCACCCACAGTTGGTAGAATACGATCAACAATCAAACAGGATGATCATTTTATAATTATGCAGCTTAAAAAATACCAAACAATGAATGTAAAACAAATGAAAAATCAATACTTAGAAGATTTTTCTGATTTAATTGTAAGAAGGAGGATAAAATCTGGAGGCTTCATTTTTAAAGCGGCTGTTAAGATACCTCCACTTAGTCATACCCATAGATTACAACGAGTGGAGTTTGCTAAAAAGTACAAACATTATCCATCGTCATTTTGGATATCAATATACTTCACAGATAAGTGTGCCATATCCTATGAGTCATGGACTGAACATTCAAAGGTTATTTATAGTCCAAATTTCCCACTCAACTACACTTGTACTGTTATAAAAGTTGCACATCCTTCATGTTTAAAGGGATATTTTGCAATTAAGCACAATTAGTCTCCAAAAAGGATGCGTACTAGTAGCAATTTAAACAACACTGAATTTGTACAAATATTCAGAGAATTGTTTCATAGTGAGCTGTCCAGAAATGCTACAGGACATTTAACAATTATTCAAGACAATGCTACTGTGTACACTTCAAAATATGTAATGTGTATTTTAATATGACTTAAAATTTACTATACGTTTTCCTTATTTAGACCACAAAAGCTTTAAAAAGCAAAAAGCTTACTTTTATTCAACATCCTCTATACAATCCAGACCTCAATGTAATTGAAAACGTTTTTATTATTTTAAAACGTGAGGTGAACCGCATGGAAACTGACGTATCATTGGAAGCGAAAATTAATCATGTTATAAAAAATTGCATTTTGAAGGACTATATTAGTACGTTGATAGATTCCTACCCAAAGCGACTGGTAGAGGTTGAACAAAAGCGTGGATATCACTTAAATCACTGACATTATTAAGCTTGTTACCTTTATTTTGTATATTTATGTATTTTAGTAGATAAAACTATTTTTTGAAACCAATTATTTGTGTTTGTTTTTAGGTTTTCATAATGGTGGTATTGTGCTTTATTGCTAAAACGAATGTTATTATATTAAGAAATTTTTTGTGAATAATATTAAATGTATATATAATAGTAAAGTATTATCTAAGGTATTTATTAATAAGCGTTAAATATGTCTAAGATAAGTAACAAGTGCTACATATATTTCAATATCATAGTAGGTCAACATTGGATTCACTTATGTCACTGTAGATATATATGTTCGTTTTGGTATTACAAATAGTTGACATAATGCTTTTCCATTATAAATAAAAATATTTTTTCTTATTATATCTTAATATATTGGCTATTTGAATTTTTTTAAGAATTTTGCATTATTAATATCTAGAAAATTACTGACTGTACAACTCAATAATAAATTACTAATAAAAGCGTAGTTATTAAATTAAAGCATCTCTAGCATTCATATAGCTTGGGAAAATAACTCAGTTTAATTATATAGTAGATAAAATAAAACTAAAATTGTATTAATATATGTGGTTAATAATAAAAATACATAAAATTACAACTGATTTATAATCAAAGGTTGAGTAAAATTGTGAACATGGAATATAATATCAAATATTACATAAAATACAAGCATATTTTTGGTTACTAAATAATTTGTCGTATAATACACTACAACTAATGAATACAATCGTCGTTTTTTGTAGATACTTGGCTTAGGTGCTTTGGCATGTTATTGATTACGATCTTCATAAAATCTTATAAAATCTAAATAATTTTAAATCAGCGTTTTATTAACTACAAAACAAAGTGCTATACATTTTTAAAATGCTTAATTGTATTATTAAAAAAAATATTTTCAGCATTTTTGTAGTAATAAAAATTCGACAAAACCTTTTGTGATTAAAAATTCAAAGCATATTATTTTTTCTGCTCCTTACCAGCAAATAACTATGTTCGTGTTAACTATATTTTATAATTTTGAAAACTAGTGTATTTTATTGTTTTTAAGTTACACAATATTTTTGTAACAAACAAAAAAGTTCTTAATATTTTTTTAGGAAATACCCATAGTATTTTTAAAAACATTAATGTAATATTTAAATAGTTTTAATAATTTTAGTTTATATGTAAATATTAATTTTTAACTTAAATTTAAAAGCAAATCAATATTTCTATTAGGCAAAATCGGTTTTTGAAATAGAAAATATTAATTTGTACGGTAAAATTTTATAATAAACATATTTTTAAAATTATTTGTTTAAAAGTTAAATAATAAAAAATAGTTAATTAATTAATTTTTAAAATTAATTTTTTGTAATTTAAATTAAAATTTGTATTACGAGGTAACAACAACGTTAAATTTGTGTTATACAAACATAAATTAGAGTATTACAATGCATTTTTAAATAATGATTTTAAGCACATGAATTAATTATGTATTAATTTTTATAAAAAATACATAAATTATATTTAGTAATTCCATTTTATGGAAATTGGTTTTAAAATACCATTTTTTCACCATCTCGATATTTAAAAATAAATATTTCTAAGTAAATATAAAGCAACTATTAACATTGTTTTCAATTCTTAATATTTATTTTTACAAAAAAAGCATTTGGAGATTGGAAATATTTTTTTCCACTAATGTTTTTGTCATTGTAAAGCTTAACAAATGCTAAAAAAGTTATTTTTGACTTAATTATAAATAGTTTAAACAAAAAACTGTGCTTTAAAAAGCATCTTGTTGGTTTAAATAAACATTTTTGTTCTGACCTTTGGTAATAAGCTTTATTTGAATTAGTTTGACAAATTTAGAGTAAACAAATTAAAATAATTTACGATTGTAGTGCATAGAATTTAGCATTTATATGCAATTTTGTGTGCCAAATACACAAATGCTGAAATAGTAACTTAATTTCTATTTTCAAAAAAGCATATACATTTTCATCTATTTACTATTATTATTATTAGTAGTAGTAGTAGTAGCAGTAGTAGTAGTAGTAGTAGTAGTAGTAGTAGTAGTAGTAGTAGTAGTAGTAGTAAGTAGTAGTAGTAGTAGTAGTAGTAGTTGTAGTAGTAGTAGTTGTAGTAGTTGTACAATTCTTAAAACAATTTAACGCTGTTATCTATATTTTCTACTAACCACACAATTAAAAAATAAGAACTTATACAAATTAAGAATGAATTAATTATTATATAATATTATGTAAAGTTCATCTAATAATTACAATGATGTAGGTGTTAACTTTAAAATTTTACTTATTTACCGTTTGCATAATTTTAAATAAATTTATTGTTAAATATTAAATATTTTGTATTATTTATCACAGTTTATTCTTTACGTTTATGTTTAAAAAACATTTGGAAATAAAGAATAATTTAGATACAGTATTGACTTAATCATGATGCAGAAATTTCCAGAGGCATTGTAGCATTAATTTTGAATTGAGTATTTTATTGAACTTAATTTTTAATACGAAGCTTCTATAGCTAATTAAAAATATGCAGTAAATAGTTTTTAATACTATAGTACTGTTAAGCCATCTAAATTTAAGCAAATAAGCTATAAACGCCACTGTAACACAATTACAGAAACTCGACTATTTTATTTTACTACTGTTTTAAATATTACATATAAATCACAAATAATTAAATGATTTTTAATTATGGCATTAACGTATGAAAAACCAGTTAAATTTCTTTATTCCGAGTTTATCCACTAATAAATTGATTAATTAATTCAATATTAGTTTATAAATTGTATAGATTTCGAAAACTTCAGTGCAATAAAACATAAAAATTAGTAAACTGAATATATAATTTTTAAGTAGAACTCTGCTTAAATAATGTTGATTTAAAAATATATGTTAAAGAATTCACAATGGTTTTAACCTTATTAACTGTTTCTTAGCATTTACTGTTTGTATACTATAAAGTCAACATTTTTTAGTAAGTGGACCAGTAAGGACCTGCATTTAGTGATAGTAGTGGGACCTGAATCTAACTTACTTACTTTTTGTCTAGCGCTGTAGCTACCTCTGCCATTCCAAACTATAAGATTAATTTGTTTAAACGTTGATAACCATGTCGTATGTAGTAAATTCCACACTAATAAGACAAATTAAATAAAACAACTTCTATAATAGTAGAATTTAGTAAAAATAACTCCGCCTAGTGAGGATCAGAAATAAACCGATCTTGTCTGTTTCAAGGAGGAGGGTTTGCGTCAGAAAAAGCATCCGGCAGTAAAACGTACGCCAAAACACTAAAATAGTCAAAATGTTCCATATTGGTTAGATATACATTAAACAAATGAAAGATAAAAGTGGAATAGTATTAACAGAAGAAGGGTTAATAAAGAAAAGATGGAAAGTATATTTTGAAACACTGTTAAATGAAGAAAATTTTAGAGCAGTAATTGAAGATGGGACACATAATCTAGGCGTAACACAAGAAATATCCCGGGAAGAAGTAATTAAAGGAGTAAGTAAGATGAAGAATGGAAAAACTCCAGGACCAGGCAGAATACCTATTAAAGCATGGAAATGTTTGGGAAACTATGGAATTGACAGATCAACTAAACTGTTAAATTTAATATGGAACGAAGAGAAAATGCCTGACGAGTGGAGAAAAAGTGTTATCACGCCAATCTACAAGGAGAAGGAAAATGTTCAAAATTGTGTTAACTATAGGGGTATAAAGCTTATGTCACATACTTTAAAACTTTGAGGGAAAATTACTAATGGAAGAATCCGCAAAAAAAACAGATATTGGAGAAAAACAATTTGGATTTATGCCTGGACGTAGTATAAGTGATATATAATCTTTTCTCTGAGGACAACAGTGGAAAAACACAGAGAGAAACAGAAGGGACTTCATATGGTGTTTATCAATTTAGAAAAAGCATACGATTGAATTCAAAGGTAGGAACTGTGGAGGAGCATGAGAGAAAAAGGTACTCCTGAAAAGTACGTGAAGATTGTTCAAGTTATGTACGATGACACAAAAACGTTGGTGAAAACCAGTATGGGGCTGATTGATGAGTTTTCACTACATCAGGGTTCAGCATTAAGCCCGTATTTGTTTGATCTAGTATTGACGTGCTAATACGAAATATTAAGATGGAATCTCCATAGTGTATGCAGATGACATTGTCTTATGTGATAGAAAACCAAAGGGCTTAGAGAGACGGTTAGAGGATTAAGAATTAGCAAGAAAAAAATAGTGTGTATGAGTACAACGAAAGAAAATGGTAGTGAAATCAAAATGAAACACCAATAATTGTTGACAGTGAAAAGGTTTAAATACCTTGGTTCATCGCTAAAAGAGAATAGAGATTTGAACGCAGAGATAGCGCAAAGAATACAAGCAGAATGGTATATCTGGAGGAAAGTTACAGGGGTTCTGTGCTACAAAAGCATAACAGCAAGGACAAAAGGTTAAATTTTTAAGAAAGCAGCGAGACCGGCCTTAATGTATTAAGAAACCCCAAGAGAGAGAACTGAATTTAGTAGAAATGAAAATGCTTTGATAGTCGTTGGGAGTGTCCAAATTAGACAAAATAAAAAATGAAGTTGTTAGAAGAAAACTGAAAGTCATCGAAGCTCATAAGAAAATTCAAGAAAAAAGATTAAGGTGGTACGGCCATATTCTACGTAGAGAAGAAAACGACGTTACGAGGAGAATAATGGCACTGGAAATGGAAGGTAAAAGAAATCGTGGCCGACCAAAGAGAAAATGATTGGATTGTGTGGAAGCAGATATGAAGAAAAGGGACTAACAAAAATTGACGCTACGAACAGAACCAAATGGAGAATGCTGACCATACACAGCGACCTCTCATAAAAGAGGGAAAGGCTGTAAAGAAAGGAAAAGAATTTATTAGAAACATGTTAACATGTAAAAAGGTCATTGAATAAATGCCATATTCAGTAAATAAAGCGCCATTTTATATTTATTAATAAATCTATGAAAAAAATAGACTATATAATGTCAATTACTTAAAGAACCAAAACACAGTATTAGAGCGTAAACAACAAAAATGTTTAAAATTTGGCGTATACTTTCATTTTTTTATATTACATTACTTAATCAAACAGATTAAACTTTAATGTACATTAAACGTCTTCTTTATCACAGTAGATCTATATATATATATATATATATATATATATATATATATATAAACTCCGCCTAGTTTAAACCAGAGTTACACAGATGACAGGGTTGAGTGAAAGCCGAAAGGAAGCTCAATCTTCGATTTCCAGAATCTTCAATACCAACAAGACTTTGTTTTTCTTGCTGTTTTATGCTGTAATTGGTGTCTTATTGCCTCATGCTTATTTTTAAAGCAAGGGGGGTTTGTATTATATATATATATATATATATATATATATATATATCATTGCATTAATATCTCACTAGAGATATACATTCAGAGTAAAATACATTTTCAACATCAATAAAAGAATAACAACAAATTTTTAAAAAAAGTAGTAGTACAAATAATGGGAACAAAATGAAATATAATGTGTATATGTTAATGAATATAAATATAGCCAATAGAGTAAACATGTACATATGCTTTGGTCTGAAATCTGAAAAGACCTGGGATTGAGCCCGTATATTACTTGAAAGATATACAACGTTAATAATTATTAATAAAGATGAAGTAAATGTTTAGCACTTCTGTTTTTTTACTACTTTGAAATTTTACGGGAAACACTTTTCAGCAGTGGACATTTTAACAAATCTAAATGTGGGCCCTCATTTAGTGCCAATAGTGATGATAAATCCCATATTCACCTAAGTTCGAATTAAGAGCTGTACCGATAAAGAACCCCGACATTTCATTCAGTGAACCTAACAATTCTTATATATATATATATATATATATATATATATATATATACATATATATATATATATATATATATATATATTACTTAAACAAATGTGAATGGATATGTTACTTTCTGTTTAGTTTTCCATTTGAACCATTATTTATTTGCGTTTGGCATCAAACCGTAATTTCTACATTTGTAGTGGATGAAAAGTGGGTTAATTAACTGAAATTGTTTATTGTAATTTGCATTCATTGCATTTTTAAAATATTTATTTATTTATTTCTGTTTTATGTTTGCTAATTTACATAAAAATGGAAAATAAATTTAAATAAAAAATACCCTGTTTATGATAGAAACAATTCATTTAAACAACAAATATTATATTTTTAAAACTTTAGTCAATTACATACGAACAATATATAATATATTTTGTTCATTAGTCTTCTTATTTTACAGTTTATCCCTCTTTTATGAAGAATCCCATTTCTGGTCAATGTTCTCTATTTGGTTCTGTATTAAATCAATTTGAAGCATTATTACCATTAAATAGTTTCGGTGTGGGTTTTAGCCTTCCCGATGCTCTTCCTGCCACAAACGATCCTTTTTTATCCAGGTTTGGGACTGGCTGGATCGGTTCATTTCCAATCCCCTCCGAGTACAGTTATTTAAATAAGAAATAATATAGTTTCAAAACTTCAGTAAATTACATATGGACAATATATATTTTTACATTAGTAAAACATTAGTAAAACAAATTAACAGGATAAGTAAAATGTGCATTAACAAAAACATTTATGATTTGAAATTAAAGTTGGTTTTGTAATTTTTTTTCCAAATTATATAGAATATATTATAAAAAGTAACCGTCTATTTAAGTCTTTCTTCTTTCTTTGTTTTTATTTATTATTTATTTATTTGGTTGTTACTACTTTGATTGTTTTACGGAAAACAATTTTTTGCAAGTAAACATTTAGCGAAGACGAACAGAGACCTGCATTTGGTGACGGCTTTAGCACTTACATCCAGGCCCACACAAATTCGAGTTCAGCGCTGTACCACCTGAATATAATTTTAAATAAGATATCATTTATGCTAAATATATAAGCAAATAATGCCTTTGAATACTTTTTAATTTATATAAATTTTTACATCTTTTATAATTTACTTTAATACTAATATTTATATAATGTTGGTAATGTAGCTGGAATTATTTTCAATTTTCACTCAACTCCATTACAAGTGCAAAATGTGTTCAGTTGTTTTCTTTACAATAACATTCAGTTTTGTCTTTTCCTCTATTTCTAAAACGTTAATTTATCTTCTTTTAAAAATTTAGTAACTTCAGTGCCTCTTTTTAATCAACATAAACTTGGATTTAGCAAAACCAACCCAAAATATTTTTGTCTCACTATTGAAATCGAATTGTATATTTTTCATTAATAAATATTTGTATAATTATAACCCTACATTATTCTACGTTAGATGTTTTTCCAACAAAATTAAATTTTATGATAATATATTTTGACATCTTAACATTAATAATAATTTCAATACACATTATTTTATGTATATTTTTTTTAAATAGTGCTAAAAAACAATTTTTAATCAAAAAATAATCAAAACTAAAAGTATAAACGATAAGTATAGTGAATCAAATTGATTTTTTGTAAAGAGAGAAAGAGAGAGAAAATTGTAAGTCGGGACAATCAATATGCAATTGCCATTTTTGATGTCGGTACAAAAAAAACTTGCAACAGCATTTAGACAAAAGTAAAAAGCCTATTTTTTATCCGAATGTTTCATTTTTAAATCTTAATTATATTCAATATGCTATATTTTTTATTAAATCAGTTTAGCAACATTTACACTTTTTTATAATATATGATTAAACTGGTAGATTTAAAAACAATATTATAATCGGTGTTTTCATTTACAACTAAAATATTTTTTTTCGAAACAATTTACTAGATTAGACTATTGTTTTATAATTTTAAAAATAGCTTTATATGCTTTATGTATAACTTTTTAAATGTGTTTACTGAAAATGCAATGTGAAACGTATTTGTTTCAGTGCTTCGGTACTCCTGTACAATAGGGTTTAAGTCAACAAACTGAAACCCCATTATACCAGATTTCAAGTCCAATTAAAAAAAAGGATTAGAGTGCAAGGCTAACAGCCCAGCTTCATTAAAAAATACTCCTTCAGAAACAACTAGCGGACAACATTACAGCAAACTGCAAAAAAGCAGTAAAAGTGTAATATCGATGATAGAGTTCAATCTTCTATGTGCATAATCTTCCATTTTTAAAATGTAAAATGCAAATACCCGAACCAAACTTGTTGCCTCATGCTTTTTAGAGTGAAAGGGTTTTGTAACAATAATAAAACAATAAATAAGTTAACAAAAATAGTTATACATTATTAGTTATGGGGTTTGCAAGGGTGATATATTAGAATTTTCAGATTCATTGAATAAAACATTCACTTAGTTTAAGCCAACTAGGAGCACTGTATAGCTGTTTCAACCTTCTTAAAGTCATTAACAGTGTATATCTTTCAAGTATCAAACAAACTTAAACTCATGCCCCATCTGATGACAGGCTTTAGCTACTGAACTACGGGTAGTTGAAACAAACTTCGTAAACCTGTTATTTATAGTAAATCTGATCAACACTAATTGCCCATTTTCCTCAAATGCTGTCCGTTACCACTGCTAACAAGCAAAAGAATTATCCCTTCCACTAGGACCTTTATCATATAGGTTCCAGAATACTGTAAATGTTTATTATTATTTATCATTATTGTTATTGGTATGCTTGTTATCCTGATTATACAACGTTAAAGTCCATATCAAACCCAAAATTAATGAATTAATGAATTTTATTAAATTAATTTGTAGTAATTAACACACTACTTACATCGACATTTTATAAAGTTGAATTTCTAAAAAGTATTGATTTCATAAATTTAATTACATTTTCTAAAAATTGATAATCCAAATTTACGTTTTAAGTATATTTCATTGGCACGTGCAAAACTGGATAATAAATCCTTACTATTTATTATATGTTAAGATAGCATAGTATAAATTAGTTTTTGTTCAACTTTATGAAAAATGTAATGAGTTAAACATAAATCTATTGCTGTTTTCTGTCCATTCGGTTTTAAATATTTTTATGTAAATTGCTTTTCACAATTGTACTAAAGTAAATCAAAGCTTTAAAAATTCTAGTTTTAATAAATTGCGATTTTCGCTTATTAATAATAATAATAATAATAATAATAATAGTAATAATAATAATAATAGTTACAATGATAACAATGGTAATAATAATAATAACAATAGTAATAATAACCACAATAATAATGATAGTGGGAATGATAATAGTAGTAAAAAAAAAAAAATAATAATAATAATAATAATAATAATAATAATAATAATAATAATAATAATAATAATAATAATAATAGTTACAATAATAACAATAGTAATAATAATAGCAATAGTAATAATAATAATAATAATAATAATAGTAATAATAATAATAACAAGTAGTAGTAGTAGTAGTAGTAGTAGTAGTAGTAGTAGTAGTAGTAGTAGTAGTAGTAGTAGTAGTAGTAGTAGAATAATAATAATAATAGTAATAATAATAAGAAGAATCATGTACATTCTATTAGCTTATAAAAAATTATTGATTTTTGATAAATTTATCCTAATTGGTTTGGCATCTACATATCTTATCCAATTTTATTGAAAATGCCAATATCCAAGGTCATTGTTACATAGTTTCAATTTAAAGTACAATAAAAAAACATTTATTATTTTTTAGAGGCGAACTAAATGCAAGTTACACACAATAGAATAGATTGATTGTTTGCTTTTTTATTCAATTAATCAATTAGAATATTATAATTGCGTTTCTTGTTATTTACTACAAAATTGTGTTTGTAAGTAACCTGTCATAATATGTATCTATTTTAATACAAAATAGAGGCGGTTTATTGTACAGATACATGCACAAGTATGAATATCAATAAATAATAATAACGAAACCTAGTCAGTTAGCTAAAATATTTCAAACTTTATAATGTAATCAATTAGACCCATTTAAACCTCTTTCTCCAATTTTAAATATTAATAATTCAAAATTTACAGACAGGAGCCGTGGTCAAAGAAAATGACTCATTCATTTTTCCGTTTTAAACATTTTTTTCTATTTATAATTTTAAATCTGAAAATTTTCCAAAGTGTTCGTTTGATAATGTTTGATTTGGAATATTGATTAATAAATAGAGTAAGAAAGTTTTTTCCATTTTGATTGTAGGACAATTGAGAATTGCAAACAATGGTTGATTAGTTTAATTAATTATATTACAACGATAATAGTTGAAAAGAAATTATATTCTAGTTTAAAACTAATCTAATACAACTTAATTTTGAGTTTAGAAAAATGTGTATATCTACTCCATTTTGAATAAATGTTTTTTGTGCAAATACTGGACTAAAAATAAATCTAACACGCAACCAGAAACATGCGATACACGTAATATAAATTTCTGTCAATATCTATTCAAGCTACATCCAAACTATTACTGATCAAAATATATAGACAATAAAGTTGCATTTCCACTGTTATTTGCGCCAATATGTCATACTGTATTCGAATATTCCAAAACTTCTATTTTCGTTTTACCTTTTCTGTGTTCAAGAAACCTTTTATCATTCCAATAGATTACTATCAATCATATGTGCTTCGCAGGGTAATCTATGTACTATCTATACTTTGCTTGATATGAGCATTTTTGTTACAGTATTTTTAAATGTATACCTTTATCGGTTGGATTCCTTAACCTCATAATGAACTACAATATAGAGGGCTAATCAATATTTATTGTTCAATATAATTGTGATGATACTAGTCCACATTAGTTTTGTTAAAGTTTATTCAAACACGGTGGTTTATGGTAAATGAAATGTACATTTTTATAAAAAAACGTGACATTGTAGACAAATAAATGAAATGTCACACGTTTAGATAGCCAGACTACATAACCAGTCTAATTAATCAAATACTAAATTTAATCTTGTGCCAAATATATATATATATATATATAACCATATTAAATTGAAAGAAAATAATAAAATTTAGAATTTAAAGAACAACAAATAATTTAGTCTCAAAATGGACAATTTTTAAAATAAATAATTTGTTTTACATAATCATTTAAAACTTCTGATTTATATAAAAATAAAAGCAGTGTTTTCGATTATTATGCTAAATTATCGAATATGTGCGTTAGTTGACTGTATAAATAAATAAAATATAAGATTGGGTAAATTGTTATGATGATGATCATGATAAACTAAATGGAATTTTGTCAAGTATATTTTTTCAAATTTTAACCGTATGAATTAAAATTGTTTTAGTTTCAATTAATGTTTTTTTGCTTAAATAAAATATTTTTCTCCAATTATTATTATTATTATTATTATTATTATTATTATTATGCGGTATAGAGCTGATTTGAATTTGGGTGAGCATTCGTTCGATTCCAACCACCAGCGCCAAATTCGGGCTTATGTTTGGCTTCGGTATAATATTCACAGCAGAATTATGTTTTCCGCAAAACATTTAAAGTAGTCAAAATACCAAAAATTAAAAATAAAATTTTAAAAATATTATTATAATTAGTAGCAGGAGTGGTAGTAGTAGTAGTAGTAGTAGTAGTAGTAGTAGTAGTAGTAGTAGTAGTATTGTCATTATAATTTTTTTAAATTGATACATTTAAAGTGTCCAGAAATACGGTATTGATTAACATTAATTATTGAATTATATTTTAAACAGTAAAAACAAACAATCAAAATTTGATTACTGTTTATAGTTGGAATTTAAAAAGCGGTAAGATCAATTTAATTATTTTTCTAAGCAGAAAAACTAGAAAGCTTGAGTAATTTTTAAGCTAATAATGCACCATATGTAGACTAGTCAATGTAAAAACTCACTAATTTATTAAAAAACTCGCTTGTTCTATATATACACGGTGTATAATGTAACAAAATATTTAGTTTAAATTAACACTATTATAATGAGTTTCCATTATTCAAAGTTGTTATTGATTTGAAAGTTTATCTACATAGCATAAACAATTGCACTGTTATATAATAACAAGAATATGACATTTGTACTTTTTAAACATTTATTACATTTCTGAAGCGTGTTAGTACGAAATAATATGCACTAGAAAATGGGTAAAATAAATACCATTTCCTACAAAATGTTGAAAATATTACAAATTGTTATTTACGGTAAAAAATTTGTTAAAGATAAACTTATAATTATCAATAATGTTGAAAGATTGATTAATAATAATATAAAAGCAAGTTATTATTATTATTATTATTATTATTATTATTTATTTATTTATTTATTTTATTATTTTGTTTATAACTTTTAATGTTTTACGAGGAACATCTTTCAGCAGTAGACATTTTAGCGAAGTCGAACGTGGGCCCGCATTTTAGTACCGGTAGTGGGATTCAAACCCATGTCCACAGAGGTCCAAATCGAGCGCTGTACCGCTAGTATAATACCGCTACTATATCTCTATTATTATAAACGCGTAATATAATTAAACAACGTGAAAGCTTTTGTATTCATACTGTATTGATTTTCACCGGTATATACATAATCTACACAAATGTGTGTCAGCGTTTTGAAAATAGATGTGTGTATGTATGTATGCTTTGTGTACGCCAATGTGTTTTTTATATTTTTAAAAATGTATTTCATAACTCTATTTGACTTGAAATAAATCAACGCAGGTCGATTTTAGACACGTGCGACATATGTTTAATTGTCTAATGCATCAAAATTAAACTTTGAATAGATTAAATTGATTTATTTTGAAACAGTACATATTTTAACCTAAAAATAATGTACTTTTAGTTCCATGTACACAATGCTTAATGTTACATGTAACTGTGTAGATTACCCACACATTCTTTTTATAATACATCATTGTAACATTACAAGACGGAAACGATAGTAATCATGATAATAATGCGTCTTTTGAACAATATTAACAAAAGATGAGTAGCAACTACTATTTCTGTAAGAAAAAAACATTATGTAACATAATGCAGTTAAATTTATGAAATGGAATAAGTATGAAGATTTAAAACCTGCATCAAATTAAAAATGTTTAGGTACGTCTATATTTCAAATTTAAGTACTGTTTCTTGTTTAAGGATGTATAGATTTAAGGTTGACAATTTATTTACGAAATTAAAACGAGAAAGTAATAGCCAACGTTATTTATTTATTACAAAATTACAAATTAATCCTAAAAAACAATTTTTTATTCGTTTCAAAGGTAATATAAATTGGTCATGCCGCTTGTTTGATTCCACTCTTACCTTTTCTTTTCCATTACAATTCACCATCTTGTTTTCCTGTCGGGTTTTGGTTTTGATCATTGTGCAATTTTGGCATTGTAACATTCCTTCTTTGTGTTATTATTTACTATTTTGTATAATCAGTACCAGCGTTAGATTTAGAAGGAATATTATTGTTTTCGGTACATTCTAA
Source organism: Cardicola forsteri (assembly GCA_025895645.1). Taxonomy (NCBI): domain Eukaryota; kingdom Metazoa; phylum Platyhelminthes; class Trematoda; order Strigeidida; family Aporocotylidae; genus Cardicola; species Cardicola forsteri. The sequence goes on along the minus strand of JAKXYG010001093.1, from coordinate 159,357 downwards.
CTAAATAAATGAAGTGTCCCGGTTATTTGAAGGCTGTATAACTCATGATGGTCGCAAGATAGCGGATCTTCAATATACAGACAATGCGGTTTTTATGGCAGAAAGCGAGGAATATTTGAAAAATGCAGTTGAATTTACTCAAAAAGCTTTAGAGAAATACGGTTTATACCTTAATACTAAAAAACAGTGGTTTTAGCGAACGTCTCCTTTAGAAATCCAATCACTGTTAATGGTAGCCTACTCCCTGTGGTTGATGAATATTCGTACCTAGGTTCGGTCATAGATAATAAAGGATCCAGCTTGTCAGAGATTCGGCATTGTATTCGCCTCTCTGCTACAGCCTTTGGGCGTTTAAGTAAACTTGGTCTCTCACCCAAGTGGATACACAAAAGCTTGTTCATTTTGAGCAAAGCTGTTTAAGATCCATATGGTTTCGCTCGTTGTCCTCTATTGAAAACACCCGTTTATTAACTAGTAAAATATTTCGGCCATTCCCAGATATTTGTAAGTCTCTTAACATTTATTGATCATGTATCTCTAGCACAGTAAAAGAAAGACGATTAAAATGGATTGGCCATATTTTACGTAGATCGCCCACTCATTCATCCAGAAGAGCTATGGAAGCCCATCCATTACCCGGATGGAAAAGAAGGCCAAGTGGCCAACGGAAAATTTGGACGGACATTGTAGCATGCGAACTGGCGTCCTTTTATTTATGTTAAGCCCCCTCGTCCAAATGAATTATTTAAATGGGCGTCCGTTTGTTTACCCTATGCAGCCAACAGAGATCATTGGAGGGGTTTAACTCGGGATGTAATTAACATTTAATGTCAGCACACCTCAAGTGTCGTTCATCAAGTACATACTACAAAAGTTGACGTTTTTACAGACGTTTTGGTTTTTGGATTACCTTGGGTGATAATAACCGGTGGGGGATGTTTATCCCCGATAATTATGATTGATGATGATGATGATGATGATGATGATGATGATGACATTCTACGACTAAACAATAGGTTAACATTTGTAACCAATAATCTTATATTTTTAAAAAACTAAAATCAATTTACTTGGTAGTAATGTTCTTTTTACGTTTGGCTGCACAACACATTCTCTAAATGGCGTTAAATAGAATTTGTTAAATAAAAAGTACTGCTACTAATATTAATGTCAATAATTGTTTATTGGTATTAACACTTACATAAAGTCCTGAAACGTACTTGTGATAAAGTATTTTATTAAATAATAATAATCATTTCTATAACAAACATGTTCAGTTCAAAGAGAATAGGGCAACATGATTGTTCCATATAACTTCACTTCTTGTCAAAGTGTCCATTTAATCTCACATAACACCCATTTCAATTGAGTCTCTCCGCATGGTTCTTAGCTAAATATTCTGCAAACTACCGACTATTCCTTCACTATTTTCAATTTTCATTTCTAAACTATTTTCATATGGTAAAACTGAAACTCGATTAGGTGAATGTTTTGGGACGATGTTGTGTAGTAGATAAAAGTCACTGTTTACCATGATTTCATTGTTTAAAATGTCATGCCATTAAGTAATTCTTAGAATGTTTTTAAGGCACCCGTAATTAAAAAATTCTACCATTTTATAAACAATTTTAATCACGTCCAGGTTTGACACTTATACAGAGCTATAGAAATAAAAATCAATGCATACAAATAAAGTTTAATCTTCAGGTGGATGTAAACATTCCACCATATTAATTTTATTTTTTGAAAAATTGCCACTAATTACTAATGTTTCCCCTAAAAATGGTAAAAGAATTGGCAAACTCGGTATCTTGTCCACCAACTTTAATACTTATAATTATATTTCTGGAATAATGTCCTCTTGTTGTTTCATGAAGATAGGACTGTTAACTTTACACTCTAACCTTCTACTTTCTCAATCGGATTTTAGACAATCTATGACAGTTTATATTATATACTACTACTACTACTACTATTAATAATAATAATAATATTAATAATAATAATAATAATAATAATAATAATAATAATAATAATAATAATAATAATAATAACATTTAAAATAATAATATAAATCTAAAACTGTATACTTGTTTGCTGTTCCCTGCTTCTAAGAGCTAAAAGGATTGTAAAAGTAGCAGTAACACACCCTCATTTCAATCCCATTTTTATTTTATTGATTTGGCACTGGATTGACTAGAGTGACATTTAAATTAAATTTGTTTTTTTAATTTTTAAAAAACCTATTCAACCATTAAAATATAGTAAATTTGAATCAATTTTTTAATTTAATAGAAGATTATGACTTAATTATACGCTGAATTAAATATTTAAATAAAGAAATATTGATTATAGCTGTACTTTTGAAAAGAGAACATTTAAGAATATTACTATTATTTGCATAGCATTACTGTTTTTCAAATAATGTAAAAAACGATTTGTCACATTAATTGTTATTAATTTATTAATGTTGTAAAACCCTTTCGCTGAAGAGCCTGAGGAAACAAGATTGGTTTATGTAATTGTACTTTAAATTGTTGGCCTTGAAAATTATACGTATCAAAGATTAAGAGCTGTCTCTCCGCTTTCATTCAACCCTATTGTCAAAATGATATGTTCACTGTTTTACCATATTTTCCTAGAAAAAACCGGCTCTAGTGAAGTTATTTAGTTGTTAAAAAACTACATTTATAACAATGTATTTATAATTTACATCAAATTTAAGTAGGACATTATGTTTATTTAATAAAAAGACAATATATTTCAACTTTTAATACATTGCGTTAATATAAATTTATAAAATAATAAACAAAATATGTAAAATGTTTTAAAAGTTTAATGGGGTTAATGAATATGCGCTTTAACAAACCAGTATCAAAAAACACGTTTATATTTTGATTTATTATAATGTATCAAATAACTTACAAAAAAGTGTTAGAAGAAATAGAATATGTATACTTTTGATTAAACATTATATTCTATGTTGTAATTAACAGATTTTTTTCTATATTTATAGTTATTATCGTTATGAATAACTTACCAGTTAAAAATCTACATAAATCACAGTACCTGTTATTACTATTACTATTATTATTATTATTATTATTATTATTATTATTACGTAATATTACAAAACTTTTTCACATTAAAAAGCATAAAGATACTTAATTGTTTAATGTGAATATACCTTTTGCCAAAGTGTTTGTATAATTTTACGTAATATTCAGTTTAATTAGTTAACTTTTTAAAAGTTTACTAACCATTTATTATCGTCTTCAATTGTTTATTCTAAAAGCGTTTTTGCTGGATTTTTAAAAGGTAAATGTACAAGTTTTCTTCATTTAATTGTAACAATGTCATGTAGTAAACAAAGATTAAATCTTTTTACAATTTTTTGTTTAAAGCGAAGTAATCTTTGGAATGCTTCCAAAACACTGATAATGAAAAACATAAATGTAATAAATTTTGTCTGTTCGCATATATGGTTCATTTACATATAATACTGTGAAAATAACAGTAAATGCGTATAAACAAAGATTGGTTTTTAAGCTGATGAAAGAACATAACTATATTAGTATTAGTCGATAAAAAATTATATCGTTTTACAAAATTTCGCTTTAATGTCAATTTCAATTTATCCTTTTCTACTAATACTGCTTCCCTTTATTTATTTATTTCATTTTGGTTGATGATGAGGTCACTTCCTCATTATTTTCCATATTTATATGTGAGAGAATCAACAAATTCATGATCTTGTTTACCAATTCAACTGAGCAAATAATTGTTTTGTTTTAGGTACAACACTTTCGTTCTTTGACAACTAATACATAGTCAATCTTGAGGATGTCACAGAGCTATGTTCTAATATTCTGCATGATTTATGGTGTTTTATTAAGTAGACCGATAATATCATTTGTAAAATCTAAATCAGTTAACACACCATGATTTCACCAAAATTATTCATAGACCGTGTCATAATAAAATTTAATTACTAGTAAAAACGGGAACATACCAAAATACATTCTTAACGCTCTTCTGTGCCAATTTCAGTCATAGCAGTGTAACCGCTTTTAGTTCAAACACAACAACTAGAATTTTTGTACAGTGCACGCATTATATTCACATACTTCAGCTGTATTCCATAAAAGCATAACACATTTTCACCGAGATTTTTAATAAATGCTATCAAAAATTTTGTAAAATCAATAAAATTAACTTTATGTAATCTCTGAACTTGTAAACATTCTTTAATGATGTTACAGAAAGTGATTATTTGCTCAATGTAACATATCTTTCTTTTTGAAAATCTGCGTGTCACTTTTAAAGATGTTTATTTACCGCATTACTTGAACAGTTTAATTGTTCGCAAAACACCTTACCAGGAACAGATAATACGGTTCTTTTGCACCAATTAATGCAATCTTTCAAACTCCTGTTTTTTGTCAGTGTAACAATTACTCTTTCTATCCAATCATTTGGAACTTGTTCATTATATCATTATATACATATTATAATATTTAATAGATGAGCAAGCTTGCACACTATTACATCAATTCCATGTTATCTCGTCAAGCCCTTATTATCATTATCATGATTTAATGTCTAAATTGCATAAACAATTTCATTAGAAAAAATACTACATCTTTTTACCGTATATACCTTCATCTTTACATATATATATATATATATATATATATATATATATATATACAAGAATACTTAGTATTTTAAAGTGGCTAACGATTTCTATTAAATATTTTCCCCATCTGAATAATTACCTATTATCTATTAGAATTAGATAACCATATTTTCTCACAATTAGAATATTGGTGCTATTTCTATCTTCTGGCAGCTGTTTCACAATTTTACCCAAAAATGTAGAATTATCTTCTGTCCAGCTGAATCTACTATTTTGCAGACATTATCTAATCATTTATTTTTAACTCCGCCTAGAGAGGATTAGAAATGAACCGATCTAGCAAGTTTTAAGCCTAGATAAGGGATAAGGGTTTGCAGCAGGAAGGGCATCCAGCAGTAAAACATTCCACGCTAAAACTTTTTAATGACCATAATGTTTAATTTGGTTCGATACAGAACCAAATAGAGAAAACTGACTAGAAACAATAACTCTTCTTAAAAGAGAAAAAGCAGTAAAGTAAAATCCAACAATTTATTTTTATCATTACGGGAGATTTTCTTGTTCTCTTTATCTAACTTTCTATTATTTTGTCATCTATTATTTCCCAAACAACAGAATTGGTCAGTTGAAATCGTTTTAATATTTCTTAGCGCTTATAATTCTGTTTATTTCTAAGGTCACCTCGTTTACCTAGCGCATTATCGACAATTTTGGCTGTAGGTCCTAACATTCATTTTTTAATTAATATTAAAGTTGGTTTGATAAAATTAATAAGCTCGCCAAATTGATCTTTGTTTAATTTTGTTTTCTTTCTGAGATAACATAAATTTTATAATACTGTTGAAATTCGATGTTTCCTAATAAAGCAGCCTTGACTACCAGATACATTTACTGCACATTCTCCAATTGTTTTTTACAAAACAATTTCTATCGTTCATCAGACTTTTCTACCTGTTGCAGATTTTGACATTTGTTCCACTCTCCTTAATTAAGTAAACAAAACTTTGTTACAATAAGATTGTGATCAGAACCAACAACCACATCACGATACGCACGTACATCGTGCTAAGAAAAAAGCCACTTTGTGCTAATGTATTAATGTAGTCAATGTCCTTTACTGTGTTACTGTGTTCTGATAAATCTACAAACAGAAAATGTGTTGCCATCATTCATCTTACAATTACTGTTTAGCGTTACTATTACCATTTACATTATTACCGTATCCATGTGGTTCAACATTTAAGGAGAATCCAGCTCTGTCTTTGTCACATTAAAATCCACAGTTAACATTTTAATGTCATGTTTTATCAAGTTCTTCAACAAATTTTGTAACCGATTGTAAAAAATATTTTTAGGATCAGTAGCTTCAGTAGATGTATAGGCTTGTACAATTATTAATCTAGTAAATCTAGTTTTGAATGTGGCCACCGGTTTCCAATAAATAAGTAGAAGTATTTTTCCAAAATAGAACATTATTTTTATCAACATTATGCATTTCTTGTATACAATTGCACTTATTAAATTAAACGTCATTTATTAAATGTCCAAATTGTATCCTTTCATTTCTCGGAAAACCTTGTTCCAAATGTCCATATTTCCACACAAGATACACGAAATTGGAGTTTTTTTTTCGACTTTAACCCAAACTCTTTTTTGGAATCATTTCTTCTAGTAGTAGTTTGCTGAAATGTTTATTTAGCAATATTTATTGTTAGAAAAGACCACACTGATTCTTTTACGCACTGAATTACTACTTTTCTCAGTCAGACTTAAAACGGTGGGGTTGTAATAATAATAATAATGTAATTATTATTATTATTATTATTATTATTATTATTATTATTATTATTATTATTATTATATCATTATAAACAGTTCCTAAATTGGATAATAATGTACATAATATGCTTAACAATTTTATTAGTAAGGACGAATGTTACATTTTTTATACTCTAGTGTTAAAATATTTGCAAACAATATTTTTGTAATGCAAATTAAATAACTCTGGTTAGCAAATGCTAGAATAGTCAACCTTTTCGGCTTAATAAAATATTTCTTATTCTTAGTTTACATAACACAGTAAAATGTGTTTTACGGGAAACACCTTTCGTTAGTGGACATTTTTTAGCGAATCCGAACCTGGGCTTGTATTTAGTGCCGGTGGTGGGGATCAAATCCGTGCTCACACAGGTTCGAGTCGAGTACCGTACCACTAGACCACCCCGGTATTGAGTTTTAAGGAAATCAAAAATAAGCAGCATTAATTTTTTAAATTTTCACAATTTGGCAAAGCTACTTATTACAAAAAACATTTCATTTTCCCCTTTATTTACGAATATGAAATAACAAAAATTTGAATGAAATGAAATAGAAAAGTAATAGCAGATTTCAATACATTCGGTAAAAGTAATATATCGATTAGCAACAAGGATAACACGATAAGTAACTAACTAGTCAATTAGTCCATCAACTAGATTGAGTCAATTTTTTGGAATTGTATGCCTAGCCAAATTTTCAAAAAAGCAAGTCTGACTGGTTTTTCATTGGCTGAATTTGGTTAGCCACTAGACAACCAATTACTATTTTGAATTGCTCATCCACCCAATCAAATATGAATAACAAATTCATTGGAAATGTATTAATCAAACTAATGCTGTGTGGGCGGTTAGTTTAATTGAAATATGATTGGTTTATCAATATTTGGATGCCAAATATCTAAAGTATGCATTAGAATTACCAATAAACAGTCTAAGGGCAGAATTTTTGATTAAACGTGCGCACAGCGCGCTTTTGTTTACGAATTCCTGTTTAATAGACATATGCACATATATACGAGTAAATTGTATCAGCCGTACATAAGCAAACAACCGCGTGTAGCGTGGTGGTGCATGCTTCATTTTGGCATTGTCCCTATTCATAATTCAATTTAAAATATTGAAAAAAAACTTGTATTCATACACCCAATAACACTTGACCCAATAAATACAAAATGAACAATTTCTATTTTTTAAACTGCGTACACTGCAACGTTTTATGTCAACAAGTGTACTTTTAGTCAAAACAATAAAACGTTCAAAATCTTTTCGTGATTTTTCCTCATTATTTGGATGCATCTTGAATTGACGCGAACATCGTCAAAACAGTAAGTTCATTGTTTGATTTTTGTGCACTCTTGTATACAGTTGCCAATTTTTAAAACTCACGTATTGCATTCCAAATTTTTTCAACGATCGATGCTTTTAAAAATTAGTTGTTGGTGTACCTGTTTGTTTAATTAGTAAAGAAAAAGCGGGATTTTTTAAATGGAACCTAATATTTTGTTGTCAATTTGTCAAAGTGTTTAAAAAATGTACCGATGACGTTGGTTACATTTTCAAAAAATAATATTTTCTTGACTTTCATTTAAATATACGTTAATATTGAGTTATATTTGATATGTTTGTAGGCCAGCTCTGTGTGCAAGTGATTCTTTGAGAGTTTATCTAATGTATATATATATAGTGTAATGTATATATATATATATATATATATATATATATATATATATATATATATATATATATATTACATAAATCTATTCAATCATTACAAATGTCTGAATTATTATTAATAATAATAGTAATGTGGGGCAAACTGAATTAAAGTTAATCTCTGTATTTTGTGATTTATTTATTTGGTTTTTACTGCTTGATTATTATATGGGAAATGCATGTTTGAGGAGGTGTATATTTGGCGAAGCCATAGGAAATGTATTAATAAAACTAATGCCGTGTGGCTGGTTGGTTTAATTGAAATGTTTGGTTTATCACTATTTGGAAGCCAAATATTCAAAGTATTTATTACAGAATTACCAATTAACAGTCTAAGTGCAGAATTTTCGATTAAACATGAGCAAAGCGCTTTTTTATTTACCAAGCCGAACGAGGGATAGCGTTTAGTGTCGACAGTGTGACTCCAACCCAAGTCCACCCAGTCTCGAGTCTAACACTTTAGTTATATGTGCCACTTCGCCATGTTCATTGTTTATCGACAAGTAGTAAATGTATTTTGGTATAAACCAAGGTCACAAATTGTATACAAACATACTAAAGCTGTTTTGCTGATTTGAAGTACTTACTACATCTATACATATGTGTAAATGTATATGTTATTTGATAGTGGTTAAGGTTAATGGAAAAGTGTCATTCGTTGTTAGAATGTATTGGACAAATTCAAATTGCATTATATATATATATATATATATATATATATATATATATATATATATATATATATATATATATATATATATATATATATATATATATATATATATATAATGTACTGCTACCCGTTTCAAATGCACTTTCATACTTCTAGTTAAATCAATAAAAATAATGTTTGAATCACATGTTCATGATAATGTATCATTCTGTTCTAAATTAATGTGTTTGTAATTTTTTGCTGTTACCAATGTGTCAGGTCAATGTAATGATCAAAATACATACTTTTTACCAATGTTTGATGCATTTCGTATATTGTTTGAATGAAAATGTTTGTTCTACTGTTTTGTTTTATATGTATAATCTAAAAGGTGTGTTCTTCTTTTTCTTCAGCTCTTCCCTCTTTCATGAGGGGTTGCTGTTTCTGGTTAGTTTTCTCCATTTGGTTCTGTATCGAACCAATTTGAAGCATTATGACTATTAAAGTAGTTTTGGCCTAGTTTTTACCTGCCCGATGCCAGTTCTACCGCAAACTCTCCTCCTTTATCCGGGCTTATGGACTGGCTAGATTCGTTCATTTCTGATTCTCTCTAGGCGCAGTCAGAGAATAAGCGTATTCAAATCCGATAGTTGGTGATGATGAAGAAAAACATTTTACAATCAAGTAATCACTTTAAGTGTATCTATTTTAAAAATTGGCTATATTTGGCTAAGATACTTGAGTGAAAGCAGAATAATAATTTAATATTATCCCATAAAATAAGAATTCCGAATAATTTTAATTTCCAGCACATTAGTCAAATCATTTTGATCAAGTTGAGTTATACATTATGTTTATTCGAACATTTTATATTTGCCGTCATCAAAAAAGCCGAAATATTTGTTTCTCACTGTTCTATTTCAACCAAATGGAACATGAGAAACGTCATTAAAAAGAGTTCGTTTATCACGTAATGTACATTTTTATATTACACAAAACACCGTTAAAATAAATATCAGTCTCGTTTTTCAATTTCGTTATTTGATAGCGCTTTGAATGTTTTTTTTCCAATTGAACATGTTATATTTGCATGTCTGTATGCAAAATGGTTTTAATTAAATGTAGCTTTTACATTTATATATTTTGAGAACGATTAATGTGTGCGTATTGTGTACTTGCATTTTTATATAAGTCTGTTACTACATTGTATGTTTTTCATTTTTTTAATACAGTTTAGCGCCAGTCATATTCTTATTTGTTTCAAGTGGCTTCTTTTATTCGGTTTTCACTTTTGATATTAATGATGTGGAAGCCAGTTCACATATTTATTTAAAATACGTTTTTATTGATAATATGTGCTACATATAAGTATATATATATATATATATATATATATATATATATATATATAGGGAGACAACAAAGAATAATAAAAAAGTACAAATTTATTGAAAGAAAATAAGAAATTTTTTCTAAATTAACAAACAGAAAATTAGTAGACAAAGCCAAAAAACATTACCAATAAGTATTATTACTAATATTATTAGTACATGTACAAATGTTTCATTTAATGCAAACGATAGTGTGATGATATCACTAATCAAACATTTGGCACATATGCAAAATAACCTTGGCGCCAAATATACATTTAGGATAAGTACATTATGTTTTCGTATTGGCTGTATAAACACTAGACATTTTTATTATGACCACTAATATAATTTTAAACAAAAATGTTTTGTGAATTGAAGGCGTCTGTAACATTTTCATTTTCTAAATTTGTTTTTTACTGTTTGAATGTTTTACGAGAACCCATTTTTAGCAAGTAGACATTTGATAAAACCGAACTAGGACCCGTATTTAGTAGTGCCATAGGCAAACCTCGATCCCATGCCTACTCAGTTTTGTGTCTGGTGCTTTACTATCTTAGTGAACTTATGATGAGTTGATTAAAATTTTATATTATGTTATAATTCCATGTTACAAACCACAATGTTAAGTTATTGCTGAAAGATTTTTTTGCTTGTCGTAAGTACTTAGATTTTGCTTAATTTCTAAAACATTTTTCACATCACTGAAGTGTAAACTCAAAAAATTGTGAATCTGTAATTTTGTGTTTTTGAAAAACTCTAAGTTAATCGGATGCTTCATATTTATCTTGTACTTACGACAGAAATAACAGCAAAATATTAAAAAGTTAAAAGTATTATACTATATTCATTTTTGGTGTTTATTATCATTATTTGTATTGTCCTCTTAAATACTTTAGTAGATGTACTTTTAGTAACATCCGATACATAAAATATTTACACCATTATTATAAGTTACAAGAGAATCGAAGAATGAAATGATATGACGTTATTGAATAATTGCAAAATGAAAATCAAAAAGAAAAGAGACATTTAAATTAATAAATGCTTTCGTAACGTGGTTATTGAATAAGTTTCATAAATCCTTCAATCCATCTAAACGTCATATTAAAAATTAAGAACGAATTATAGTAATATGATATAAATTACTGATTAAGTTTGAAGCAAAAGAGTAAAAAAAACATTAGGTCACGCCGGGTAAAATAATTCTGATAGTTGAACCATGCTAATATAGAATGCTTTGATAGAAATTAGTTAACACAATAATACATTTCTATACTCCTTGGGCTTTTTATATTAACAAAAAATGTTTATAACTGAATAGCAACTGTTTATTAGTTAACATTTTTTCTCTAATTCTTTTGTTAGTCATTCAATATTCAGCAAGCCGGAATGGTCTAGCTGTACAGCGCTTGACTCGAACCTGGGTGGGCATGGGTTCGATCTCCACCAGCAACACCAAAAAATAAAAATAAATAAAGCATGCCAATGGTTGATGATTATATTTAAATTTTAAACTTACAATTTTTGTCTAAAATACAATGCTTCCTCAATTAATTAAATGAATAGTTATTGTAGATAATAAGCTAGGAAATATTGAATAACGCCAAAATTTGAATTTTTTAAGAAGCTAAAATATTGTCAGATATTTTTAAGTTGGCAGTAATCAGTTTTCAAATAAAATATATGGTAAGACGTAATGTATGATTAGACAAATTAATATGTTTTATAAAGAAACTACTCAAACATATGGTTCTTTATATATATATATATATATATATATATATATATGGCGGCAAACATGTTTGCTTAAATTCCCTATAGACACAAATATTCCCAATTCAAAGTAAACAAAACTCATTAAATTTATTGTCTTCCAGTTTGTGTTCGCTTTGGGTACATTTGCATTGGGGTAGGTGAAATAAAGCAGTTTTGTCTTGGAAAAGAAATTTAAAATAAAATGGATTTTCTTGTGTCCGGTTAAGTATCATGTCTATATATGCGTATCTTTGATTATATATATATATATATATATTTGAGCATTGGGCAAATATTGTATAAAAGCATAACGTATATTGTTAAATGTTTACAATTGTTTATTTATGTAAATAATGCATAGAATATTGACAAGCAAAAAGCAAATGAACTGGTAATTTATCAGCATGTAGTGATGTTTATTTGTTTTTATTTATTATAGTATGTTTGTGTGTTTACTCACTAAAGTATTAGGATGAGCAATTTTTATCACTCTCCATGGCGTTTGTATCATGCTAAGCATAAAAAATAATAGTCAGTTTTTTACTAGCACTAAAAATGGTATAATCTGTTTTGCTGTTTATAAAATAAATATATTTTTGTTTTTACGTTAGCATTGTTAAATTTAACCTACCATTAGTTTTCTGCAATTAAAATTATAATTTTGTTTGTGCATAAAGTTATCAAGTCGTTTTAAAGTTAAATTAATCTAAATAGGTCGTTTCAAAAATGGCCGGATATGAGTAATTATGGTGGCAATATGATACAATGTACATAAAACCGTTCACCGAAGAATTTTGTTGCATGCTTTGTACATTTAAATTATATATGTATGTATGTATTCATGTATGCATATAAGCAGCATAGTTTGTTTAAAATCAATACAAATAGTACATTAATTAGATCAAGCATAACTTGGATGACGAACATGATTAAAAGTATTCAATTAGTTTTATTTTGTATTTGAACGTGAAACGATTTGCATAACCGACCCAATTTGAAGTTATGTTTATCAAAAGGCTAATTACTTATTTTCAAAAATGATTTTATTTATTATTTGTTCTACTACCAAAATTGAGTTCATATAATACTGAAATACGCTTTTGTGTGCTACGTACATATTGTTTTGAATTATGTGGTATGTAAATATTGATTATTTCTACCTGAAATGGTAGAGTTTAATTCTTTTTTTTTGCAAATTAGTTAATATTATTTTCTTAGTTGAAAGTTATGCACGACGGAGGTTTTTCCAATCCTATGAGCTCAAAAATGATTATCGTTGTTCCACTATGTTACACATGTTTGATAAGTGTAATATTAGTTTTGGTAAAATAAATGTGAGTAAAATCAATAATCTAGCAACAGGACAACAAATGGAAAATAAAAAAATAATAAAGACAATTTATAGTTAATTCAGTTATCCCAAACTTTTAGTAGACATGAAAGTGTATAAGTTTAAACCATTTTTTTTTATCATTAAACATTGTTTGATTTTTTCATATTGAGAATCAGTGAGTGGTTATTACTTTAACTAACTGATTCATTTACATTCATTTACTTTGATTCAAATGATTTTGTAGAGAAATTGAAATTTGGAAGAAAACATAGGTTCTAATAAATGTTGTTTTTACACTTGATTTTTTATATATGTTGATTGTATGTTGAATTTGAGAAATTACGTAACACACTGATTATTAAATTGCGCCAAATAACACAATATAAAAATGTATATCTTCATATTAGCATGTTCTAATTTTAAACATGATAATTTCTATGCCTGCAAAACAATAAAATAAAACGCTTAATTTGTTCTATATTTAGTTTTCACTTTTCCATTCCTCCTGATAACTGCGTTATTTTTTTAAGCAGTATAAAAGCAAACATAACATTTTATAATTATAAACAAAGGTGATGAATTATAAAAATGGTGATGTAGGCACGGCTTTTGGAACCATTAGCGGAGGCTGTTGTTTTGGCTCATCGTTACTCCTTACATTAATTAATAATTTTTTTTGAAAACAAAATATACTTGTTGGCTTAAATATTTTATTGAACTAATAAGAAAATTTAGCAGACTTTTAATTAAATCAAAGCAATACAATGTTATTTAAAGAAATAATATTTTTGTTTTTTTAGTAATCCATTTAAACGTAAAGAAGATTTTTTTACAATTTCACATATTAGAACGAACATCTTGTTATTGTTATTATTATTATTATTATTATTATTATTATTATTATTATTATTATTGTCAATATTATTATTATTACAAAACCCTTTTGCTTTAAAATAAGCATGGGGTAACAAGATTTTAGTATTAGCCAAAACAACAACAAAGTCCTATAATTTTAAAATAACATGAGGCAACAAGATGATTCCATATGTTTGAACATTTTGCCAAAATGTTTGTTTGTTTCCATGTGACATTCATTTCAATAAGATCTTCCCAGTCTACCAACCTTTCTTTTGCCATCATCTATTGTCCATTCTAAAACCGTTCTTGCTGGTCTTTTGGACGGTAAAGAGCGAATATCCCAACTGAATTTATTTAATATTATTTATAATCAAAGTTCTATTTTTCATGAGTTGTATCGAGATTATCTGTGTCTAAAACTCAAAGTTCCAATGTTAATTTTGGTATAACTCTATTGGCATATTGGCAAATGCTAAACTACAAAATTACTACATACATAATATTATTTTCTATGTTTAATGGCTTTATTTATCTTTTATAAATACCTTAATATTTTACAAATAAAAGTATTTACAATTACAATGCATTACACTTTTTGGGTGGTAATTTTTATATTATTTGTTCGTTTTACAATTATAGGGGCTTGATTTATTATTCTTTTATTTTGACTACTTTAAATGTTTTACGAGAAACATCTTTCAGGAGTTGACATTTTAGAGAGGCCGAACGTGGGCCCACATTTGGTGCTGGTGGTGGGAATCAATTCCATGCCCATACAGGTTTAAGTTGAGCGCTGTACTGCTAGACTATAATTTGGATTCTGGTATGTCAGCAAATATTATTATTATTATTATTATTATTATTATTATTATTATTATTATTATTATTATTATTATTATTATTATTATTATTATTATTATTCTTATTACTTCTTTCTTTACAGCTTTTTACCCCTTTTACGAGGGGTTGCTGTTATTATTATTATTACTATGATTATGATTATGATTATTATTATGATTATTATTATTATGATTATTATTATTATTATTATTATTATTATTATTATTATTATTATTATTATTATTATTATTATTGTAGCAATCGTGGTAGTACTAAATTATCTAGACCCAGAATTTAAAAAAATAAAACCTGAACTAATACCTATATATGCTGATTTTCGTTTAAAATTTGAGATTTTTAACTTCTTGTTTTTTGATTTGTGTTTTTATTTTTTCACATTAATAAATTTAGCCAAGTGTTAAATTAATTAATGCACAAATATCGTAAATTTTTAACTTTTGTTTTGATGCATAGAAATCGTAGAACCATTTGTAGTCGTACTGTAAAATTAAGTTTAATAATTATTGACATTGTTGTTTGATATCGTGTACTTTTTCCGTCTATATGGTTTTCTATCTGTAAGCTTTGTTATTCTTCTACGTTTGCTATAATTATCAAACCATCGAAATCGATCTTTTAATATGCCATACAAATGTAGAAATAATGAAGAGGTGACTATGTTACCAACCACAATGAAAACAAATGAAAAATGTTTCTGTCTATAATTTAAACTTTACAATAAGTCCAATTATTGTATTAATATGATGTAAAGATGTAAAGATATTAGTTACATTTTACCTTATTTTAAAGTACTTTTCTTAGACTAAAAAATGCATTTGTCTTTCATTCAATTCTTCAGTTTTTATTGTTTGCATGGAAAACACATTTATTTTGTAAGTGAGGTTATTAACGAGGTCCTGGACAAGCAACTGCATTGAGTAGCTATGGCGAGACCCAATTATATATCGACCCAGCTACAAATATATTGTCTTAAACACCTTCACTGTTTCGACATTCTATTATGTAATTGTAAGTTTGATGTATAACAACATATCCCTTGTACCAAATTAGACAAATCTATTATTATTCACAACAATCTAGATTTAGCCAAAAATGTACAATTTTCCCCCAAATTCTATTGAATAATTTAAAAACAATACAGTACAATTGCAAACATATTGGCTAAAATGTCACGTCCTAATTTTTGCTTCAAAACTGCATTTGCATTCTTCTTAAATTAAAAATCAAAACAACTTGTAAATCAGAACAACTGTTAAAATTTTCAATTGTTTCAGGTTGTCGAAAGATTCCATCTTTTTTGGATTGTTAAAATCTGTTTATAATCATCTACTGATTGGGCCTATCTATATGTTCTTGTTTTCTTTTGTTGGAATTTTGTAACACTTTTGAGTAGGTGTAAAATACAAAGTAACTGACTAAATTGCTAATTGTTTTTTAAAATGAATACAAACAGCTGTTATAAAAATTCCATGTTATAAGTGAGAGGTAGGAATGAAAATTATAGCTATGTTGATGGTATGATAGTTCAGTGTTATTGGCAATATTTTTAATTGATTTTTATTTATATACTGACTTTATGCATATATAGAACACACTGAATAACACACTAAATTGACGGCATACGTATATATATATATATATATATATATATATATATATATATATATATATATAACGACAATATAACGACCAATCAATCATTTTTAAGCACCTCATGTATGCTTCTATATGGAGAGGAGCCTAGGAAGGGACGTTTTAAAAATTATTTTTCGTAACCTGACTTGCATGATGCTGTTTTCAAAATGTACTTGAGGCAACAATAATAGTAACTTACAAAATGTTAGTTGTAATGTAAGACCCAACACAAAAATACCTCAATGGTGGAATACAGTTGTCATTGCCACCATCTGCTCTCATCATTGCACCTACAGTAATAAATCTAAAATACTCCTGTAAAAACCAAAATGTCTTTTTCCTATTTTACTTAACTAGGAACGGAATAATTATATCACAATAAAGACATTTCGTACGCATATTAAAAATCAACTTGATGAACAATTAGTTATCAATTTGCCTAGTAGATGTACTCTTCGGTCCTCTCAGTACGATATTGAAGGTTTTGTTAAATACGATGTTACAATTATTAGTTTCCCATTAGAAACGGCTATTCGTTTAATCTGAGTTCAATGTTTGCTCTAATTTAGGCTGGTAAATTTTGTTCTAGCAATTAATTATAAATGCTTAGGCACCAAGTTCAAATCATCTTAATAATGATATCGACTGTTTTTGCAAATTACGAATTACATTAGGGGGGATCTTAAATAATAAACTGGATTCTTTTGATTTCTCGGCAGTTCATAGATAGACAATCAGCCACTGTAAATGTTTAGGCGACGACTGTTTTTACAGGTTAAACTGGATGCATCAACTTCATATTTCAATACCATCCTCAGTATTTAGTTCGCTTTGAATATACCAGTTACCGTCCTCAAATTGATTATATATTTGTTTTAAAGTCCTGTTTATATTTACTTACACTCAGATTCTTGTCAAGATAATTAACTAACTCCACAAAGGTCACCTGACCTCTCAAAATTTGACTCCATCAATTAGTCGGAGAAAATGGATTACGCATTTTATACATTTATTAACCAACACAAACCACACTATTTCAAACTCATGTATTGAATCACTTTCTTGGTTGTAATTCAACGTATCCAGTGCCGGTATATTTACCAACCTCTTTGTATTGGAATTCGGGATTATATGAGAATTTGGTGGCTTCGGTACTAACTTTTGTTGTTGTTGTTGTTCTTTATTTTTAAAAGACGGTAGAGCGGCAGGAATGGACAATAATGCACTTAATTTGCATAAATTAGCAGCAATAATATAATTAAGAACATTTTTATTGAATCAATGTGAGAAAATGATAAGGTGCAAACTCTTAAGTTCAAGCAATTGTCATTACAGTTTATAAAAATGCGATGCTTCTGTATCATATCGTAGAATAAGCCTTCACGCTGTTTTAAAAATTTTACTCTGTGGAGTAAGAACGATAAAAAAGCTTACACTATTGGAAGAATAAAGTGCTTACATTAAATTCACAGAATCCACACAAATCGTTGCCAACAGTCAACATATATAACCTTTTTAGGTTGCTCCACTGTTTATGACTGTACATCCGACATGACATATTTCCATATTTAAAGTTAGTTCACAGAAACTAGTCATCATTTTAAAAGCGTTGATTTAACTACAGTTACATGCACTCGTAATATTTAGTATTGGTAGCAGAACAAGAACAGCTTTTAGCTAATTTTTAATATTTTTTACTCCGATAGGTTTGTTGTGCTCACAAAACTTGGATCAAATCATAGCGATATTTGAAATGGATTAGATACATTTTATGGATCTCAATCACATTTATTCTTTCCTTTATATTTTTTTCTTTACAAACATATTTAGTTAAAATTTAAAAGAATATCATTATTATTAACCCTTTGTCGACTGATAGGATCTCAATAGACCTCAAAATATGTTTATTATTATTATTATTATTATTATTATTATTACTATTATTATTACTATTATTATTATTATTATTATATGTGCCAGGGTGGTTTAGCGGTACAGCGCTCGATTCGGACCTCGGTGGGCATGGGTTCGAATCCCTCCACCGGAACCAAAGTACTGGCCCATGTTCGGCTTTGCACAAATGTCCACTGCTGAAAGATGTTTCCCGTAAAACATTTAAAGTAGCAAACATAAAATAATAAATAAATAAATATTGTGGTTATTGGCTTAGATTCTTCAGTATATATACATAAAAGATGCTGCTATACATCCTGCGACATATAAAAGGTACAAGTATTACATTCTACACGGTCCGGAAATAATTATATTCGAATTACAAATCACAAACGTAGGCTACACCTGCGCACCATTATAAAATGCGATAGCAAAATAGTGACGTATAGGTTGATTATTTTCTATTTCATTGAAAAAATATTACGCACATCTTAAAGGCCATTCATTTTTGGCATCGATGTATAGATTAGTCAATATGACAACTATACACATATTTATTAATCAACATTTTGGAATTTACATATTTCGAAAAAGGAGAAAGAAATTAATTTGTGTTTGAAACATGAATCACTTTTAATTGTACAAAAATAATTTTGACAAGAATTTCCATGTTTACACTATAGTAAGGAAACGAATGGCGTTTTACAATGTATGGGGGCGGGAGCGGAGGTGGGAGTTAGTCTGTTGAAGTGAACTGCAGCGTGTAGGGGAATTTAAATAAAGATGTCAATTAAAAACATTGATTTTTGACAATTTGATAACTCATCATATTTTTTTCAAATTTCCTTTAATTAGGAATATTATAAGCACTTAATGAACGATTTAATTAATCGCTTTTCATTAGAAAGATACATTACAACGTGATTATTTAAATCAACTGAATAAATAGACAGTTATTGACTTTCGGCTGTCTTGCAGAACGCAATAATTAACTAGCCTTTCAATTGAATTGAGAATTATGATTTATTATTGATTTCTTTATAACGTAAATAATTTTTTTGTGTAAATCTGATGTATTCTATATTAATTGGTAAATGCTAGTTCATTGCTTGCATTTAATTATATAATTTATTACTATTTGTGTCCGTCTGGATATATATAACAGAAAAAACCGCTTATTTGTTTTCTTTCCACATGTCCCAGACAATCTATTTCGTTTACAGTCCATTAGTAGTTGGTATATTTTGGAATGAGTCAAATAAATGTACTACAAATAGCATTGTGTTTTAATTTGAATCAACTGATTAAAACAGTTTAATCCGGGTTTGGGTGTTTGTTATTGTAATTGGGATTTTTTCTTTATTAAATAAAAATTAGTCAATGTGCCCTAATAACGGTGTAGGTGCTAACGTGGTGAAGATTTTTTCAAATTGTGTAAGAATATCGGTTGACGCCCATTCAAATATGAATATTAGCGTTTATATTTGAACGTGGCCACTTAAACAAACATTGAATGTGTAACAATCCATTATTAAATTGCCAGTCTCAGAGAAGTACTTTATTTAACAAAATTGATTTTTTTGTTTTAGTAATAAAGGACCGTATGTTTAAATATTCGAATTTTGTATAACACAAATGTAATTATTTTAAAAGTACGCTTTTCATTTGCAATATGTACGTCTTTACTCAAGACGATTTTTTATTAAAGCCTTGTATTCACCAACATATTTTTGTTTACACACACACACACACACACACACACACATATATATATATATATATATATATATATATATATATACATTAAATGTCCTCAAATTTGGGTTAGTTAGTTACATAACATTTGTATCTATTAGTTAAAACATATATAGTCGGTTTGTCCTATTGGTGTTTATAATTGTTTATCTCATGTGATTGATGTGTCAAGATTATTGCGTGTGGGTTAGGTATATTTAGTTGAGAGACATTTTTTATACTTCAACAACTTTGTTACTGCTACATTTCCGATTATGCAGTTGCTTACAACTTTTTCGATACAAAATTGTCTTAACTACTCCAGATAGAAATTCACCTACCACACACGATACAACTGTTTATTCAATTTAGATGATGCAATTCACTAAACAGAAAGTGCTTAGTTTGTATATATATATATATATATATATATATATATATATATATATATATATATATATATGACATTCTATTTCATTTTGCTCACGTTATTTGTACTACTACTTTTTAGATTTTTGTTGTTATTTTTTTATATTGATGGTGAAAATGTATCTTACGCTGAATGTATCTCTAGTGAGATATTAAAGCTTAATAATAAATATATATGGATTTTACTTTTTTGGTAGGAAATCTGATAAAAACGTTTGCGTTGATGAAGCATATGTTTGTTAAAAGGGTGCTACTTTACATCAATACCATTTACAAAGTGCTGTCCATACTTCTATTCAAAAGTGTGTAGGCCAGGCTAATTTGGAAATAAACTGAATGTAGGTTACACTTTAATTTAGATTTGGTTGTGTTATTGTTCTTGTCTCTCTTAAATAAACATTCATCAAAGTTGTTTATTTTATTGAAACGTTTGGATAGTTTTTTTTGAAACTTTGTATTAGTATACTCATGTTAAATGCAGTTGAACAGTAGCGAAGGTTGCAAAATACTAACACGACAGTTTATTCAATGAATGTTTCAATATTTATACACAGCTTGGTAAGCGTAACAAAACGATATAAGAGACATGCATGTCAATAGATATCCTTTTTGTGTTGGACATAACAATACATGAAAACCTATGTCTCGACTATATGTGCATTCGGCTACAATTAGAACATTGTGAAAATATTTCAGACGGCACACACACGCACATTGTAAGCTTTTTCAATCAATGAAACAACTGCAAGAACGCGATAAGTTTATGCAAGTTGATATGATTACTTGTGTTCGATTATATATAATTGTGATTATTATTATTTTTTTTATTTTTTTTATTAAATCTGTCATGGTGGTCTAGCGGTACAGTGTTCCACTCGAACCTGAGTGGGTATGAGTTTGGTCCCCACCTCTGGCACTAAATGTGGGCACCCGTTCGGTTTCGCTCAAATGTCCACCGCTGAAAACTGTTTCTCGTAAAGCATTCAGAGTGGTAACAAGCAAAAATTATATATACTAGATTTTTTAACATTGAATACTTAAAACAACTTTTTAACATTAAACATAATGTTTCATTGGGTAAAGTACAAACTGTGTCCTCATCTATGATTAGACAAACAGGTGTTTAAAGCTGTCATGCAGCAAAATTTGACGTTTATCGTAGTTGCCCTGGTGTAACATATTTTTTATAATTATTATTTTGTCTTGTAATGTCTTATCTGTCTTTCTACCTCATTTATGGGACCAGTCATATTTACAGAAAATAGTTTTATTTATTTATTAGCAATAATAATACTTAAATAAACATTTGTTTCTTTTCAATGTTACTTCTATGTTCCATTTGTGTTATATATGCTATTGCCACATGTTCAGATACTTTTATTTGCTTTTATATAAACACTAGTGCATTTCTTAAAAATAACAAAAACAACATGGCTAATAACATAAATCAAATATTCCTTCATATATATATATAACTAAATAATAATTCGTGGATGAATTTCTTTTTTTCATGTTCTACTTACATTGGGATTTTCTACTTTTTTGGAAACTGTTCATAATGAACGATTACAGGCTAATAAGAATCACGTTGTTTATGTTTGAGAATGTCAAATACAAACACAAACCGGTCTGTGACAAATGGTTTTGTCTAAAAAACGATTTGTTTGATTAAGATGATTATTTGATAGATTTCCAGTTATCCCAACTGATTAATAATTTTTGAGGCATGAACTGTTATCGTTTGCCTAAATATTTCAGCAGAAGTACATCGAGTGTGTACATTTGTATATTATTTACGTTATGTGTATTTGTATCGATTGGGATTTGGGCCTAAATAGCAATAGCCTTTGGGATTAAACATGGAACTTCTTATCGTCTATCTATTCGAACTACGTACACACACACACAACTTATTCTTGTCAAGCATCATCGATATATAAAAATTTAAGTACGTGACATTTTTTAAACTCTAGTTTATATTTGACATTGTGAGAATCAAATAAACAAATAAAATGGTCAAACAAAAAGATGTAAAAAATGTAAACTTCTTCCATTGGAAACAGGACACAAATATGTATGTAAAGACCTCTCTGTCTGTCTGCTTATCTTAAATTAATTTAGACTGTTATTGGTTGTTCATATTCTAAATGACCTTCAGAAATAGGTGCATTGTCAACTGTACTTTTACATATGTGACCTTGAAGCAAGTTTTGGCATACATCGTATTTTCTATGGCGGTATATGCCAGTTACAGATAACTAATAACCATAATTTCTAGTTTATGTTTGGGGTTTAAGTTATAAATGTAATTTGTTCACTGTTGACTTTGTATAGCTATTATATCAGAATTATGATTAGTTTTTTGCACCTGTTAAAATTAATTAGCATTATAGGTACTATTTTTCAGAAAATGAATAGTTGACGAAGCCAAACAAAGACTCATTTATCGACGGTGATAAAGCTTATTACTATGTGGGTCCTCGAATGGCTGCGCTACTCTAATTTATATATATATAACTTATTATTTGCCATTATCTTAAAATTCAACAATATATTACGAAATTATATAAACATAATTTTATTTATTTTCCTTTATGTGCAATAAATAATCAAAATCAAAATCTACTAGTAGAATTAATTTTTCTTTTATACCTAACACTTTTTTGAAAATACATCTAAAAAACATTTTCAAACGTAAAATAAAATATAATTATAGTTGATTCCAATGTGCTTTAAAATCAACTTTATCAGAACATATGTCACGGCCACTAATACTATCTTTCAATGCAAAATCTATTGTTGATGAAATTGATGATTTGTTTACAAATTATTGTGAAAATGTATGTCAACAGTTGTTTTATATTAATTCAAGAATTCTGGCTAAACAAATATATGGATGATAATTGACAATTACATAAATTGATTAATTTACCTGTTTTTTATTTTATACTTTTATTTCATATTATTTTGTTTGATGGCACCAATTGTATGTAAGTATGTATGTACGTTTATATGTACATATATGCTGAATGTATCTCTGATGTATTAAAGCTTATATTAATGAATAAATAAATAAGACTTGAGTTCATATCCATCCAACAGCAAGTCTAATGTAGGATAATATGGAACAATTAATTTCAATTTTTAACAAACGGATAATTTAACACTAATAACATCAACAATGTACTATAAATTTGTAAGCAATTTTTTGATGTCATTATCTTCTTGTTATCTTTTTTTCAAGTGGCCTACGTATTTTGAGTTTTTTAATGCAGATGTGCGATACTTAACCCATTTTCTTTTTTTTTATTGGATTTAATTTTTTTATCCAGCCTTGTTGCAGATTATTAGTGCGTACATAAATGTACTTTATTAGCTAACCAATGACTCCACTAAACATTTTCAACCAAACACATTAAGCAGATGGTTTAACAAGATTCATTACGTATTTTATCATTAATGCTTTATTTAACCAATTTTTTGTTTCATTTTGTAAAAATACACTCCAAAATTATAGTGCATTTATTGACGGGGTGGTCTAGCGGTACAGCACTCGACTCGAACCTAAGTGAGCAAAGGTTCGATCCCCACTACCGGTACTAAATGCGGGCTCACATTCGGCTTCAATCAAATGCCCACTGCTGAAAAATATTTCCCGTAAAACATTTGAAGTAGTAGAAATAAAATAAATAAATATCGATACCAAAAAATGTTTATTTCAATTTGACTATATTTGTAACACATGTTTACCTAAAATGTTGACTTTTTAAATTATAGTTTTAATTAAGTAAACAAAAACCAGGATTGAAAGTTAGATAATTACTAAATGAAGTTTAAAATAATTTAATCGGGGGTTTCAGAGTTGGTAGACTACTGGACTCGAAACTGGGCTCGAGTTTCGCCGTTGGCATTAAATGTTGGCCTTCGTTGGGATTCTCTAAACGTCCCAAAATGTTTTCCGCAAACGATAGAAACCAAAAAAATAATGTCATGTTTTTTACAGTGCAAACATTCGACAGTTCTTTTTTGTACATTTTTTGACATGCATTCCAATACGATTTGACTTAAATTGACTGTAATGGTATCGTAAAAATGTAATTGTGATTTACCTAGATCCTTGCGCTTTATGGTGAAATGTTTAACTACTTTGTTATAAGTAACTTTTTTCCAAGAAAGAAAGCTAAACTCAGTGGAAATGAATATGTTTTAACGATCGTTCGGTTTGTCCAGATTGAACAGAACAGAAAATTACGCTATTAGAAGAAAACCAAAAATTATTGTAACTTGTAAGAATATTGAGATGGTATGGTTACATTCTATAAATGGAAGAAAACTACTTGACAAGATGAATATTGGCAATGAAAGTAGAAGGTGCAAAATGAAATCAACCAAAAATTATATGATTAGATTGTGTAGAGGCAGATGTAAAGGAAAAGGGGTTGACAAAGAGTCATGTTAATGATAATCAAATAAAGAAAGCTGATCGAAAGCAGCGACTCTATATAATAGAGGGAAAAGCTGTAAATAAGTTTATATATATATATATATATATATATATATATATATATATATTGCCAATATATAGAAACTGTGTGTTTGTGTTTGTATGAATGATTACTATTTGCAAAATATGTCTTCTCAACTGGTTAACTTTAATGTTTAGTGGTGCAAATTTTCTAGTGAAATTCATATACATAGTTTGTAATATATGCTGGTAATAGATGTAATTTAATCAAATATATGTATCTACAAAGTTTTGACGTTTTTATATGCATTCCCTAATTGCATGTACATTATTCAGCTTTTAGTATGATGAAATAAAATATTTCTTCTTCTGCAATTAAGAAAAGGTAGATCTAATAATATATTATATATATATATATATATATATATATATATTTAATACGAACATTTACATTTGAAGAAATGTTTTGAATGTGAGATATGACAATATACTTTAATTTTAGCTTCTTAATATTGTGACGTTTTTAAACGTTTTTACGTACTTTTATTGTTATTTTGACAAAAAATTGATTTAGGATGTTTTTGTATTTCACATTTGTGTAAATGATTATATACATATTGTTAAAACTTCCTTAACTAATTCGAAAAAAGAAGAAATATTCCAACGGCTGATAATTGTGTGAAAAGCTATAACTCATATCGATTACTTGCTTTGCTTAAACAATATTTTGGAAAAAAAAATTTTTTACAAATGAACAATCAATGTTTTTGATGACTAATCATTTTTATGGGAAATATAGAATTGTAGTGATCACGAACAAAAGAGATAAATAAATTTTCGATTTTCTGGTTCAATTAATTCGTTTTTGTTGTTGAGTTGAAACAATTAGCTAAATTTGCATAAAGTCTCACTCACTTAGTTATATTTGCTTTTCAAATGAGGGTGGGTGTGAGATGTTGAACATTATTTTTAATTGTTTTTTTCACACCACGTGTTAAAGTAATTCCTGTATGTAACGAAGTTGTCTAATTTGAACTGTTCAAGTAACCACATAATTTAAGAAGAACTCAACTTTGTTATACAATGTACACCATATTATGTACACTATATTATGAATGTTAAAAAATTATGTAAAATGATAACTGTTTCCCAATCGTTTAAATAAAACCATCATAAAATGTAATATCAAATATTTAAACAAAAATAGAAAATATATGCCATTTTTTACTCGCAAACTAGTTTATTGTATTACACAACTACAAAATACTCAATTATAAATGTCACCGCCTTTGTTGTAATTGCTTGGCTCAAGTACTTTAGCATGCTATTGGTTAGTTTGTTAATAGGGTGTCATGTAGTTTTACTTTTAACAAACATAACATAATTCCTTAATTCGGATACGCTTATGGATGTTTTGTTATTATTAATTGTGGGCCCTCAAATCTCTCCGCTACTCTAATTTAGCATGACTACGTATATAACTTTTTTATTTGCCATTATCTTTTCATTTAATAAAATATATTTGGAAATTGTATAAACACAATTTTATTTATATTTATATATTTATTTTCTTTTTCGTTGTGCAATAAATAATTAAAATTCGTTTTGACATATTTATATTATTGTTATCAAAATCTTTTGTAGCTAATACTTTTTTTTGAAAATGTATCTAAAATACAACATTTTAAACGTAAAATAAAATATCATTATAGTTGATTCCAATGTGCTTTAAAAACAACTTTATCAGAACATATGTCACTGCCACTAATACTATCTTTCAATGCAAAATCTATTGTTGATAACATTGATTATTTGCGTTTACAAATTAATTAATGTCAACAATAATAATAATTCAAAAATCCTGGCTAAACAAATACATTGATGATAGATAACCTTGTCACTTTATAATTATATAAATTAATTAATTTGTCTACATTTTTACTTTGTACTTTTATTTTGTATTGTTTTGTTTGATGACACTAATTATGTTATGTATATATGTATATACTGAATGTCCCTCTATTGATGAATTAAAGCTTATATTAATAAATAATAAATAAATAAATTATACTAAATAAAATGAAACTAGTACGTAGCAACATTTAAAAAATATCTATTTTTATTTTAACTTGTGGTAAAATTTAAATTGTTAAGTAAATAAAGTTGAAGTTATTTTTATATAACATCAAATATTGTTTTAAAAACAATTGGGGCTCCCGTATGAGTGTATTGCATTTTAGTTTAAAAAACATTCCCACACGACGAAAATAAAAGTACCATTGTTGAAGGTATGTGGTATAATACGATGGCTATTTTATACTTTATTCCAAATAATAGGACGTTTAGAAAATCGCCATTGTATTTTAACAAGGTAACATTGAATCAAATATTATTAAATCCCAATTAGTTTTATATTGACAATAAAATATTAATTGATTGTTTTACACCTACCATTTTAAATATGCTTTGTACTGATTAATATTGAGATAATTGCAACAATAAAGTTGTGATAAATAAATGTAAATTTCAACCAATAAACATTATTTAAAAAATAATTAAATTATGCAGATAAATTAATTATAATAATAATTACATAAATTGCAATTAATAATTACGTGCTGACTTCAAAATATAACTTTCACTGTTTGCATATTTTAGAATAAATATTTCTAAATAAATATAATGAAATATAGAATGCTATATATAATTTATTATTATTTTTTTATATTTATTTTAAAAATCCATCCGGAAATAAAACTTAATTTAAATTTGAAGTTCCCTTAATCGTGATGGAGGAATTCTTTTAGGGGTTATATATATGATTTATGGTTTTTTATTTAACAGTGTTATGTTTACGTGATGCGAGGACAGTGCGTTTTAATTTGACTTTAGTTGTTCTAATTGGATAAAGTTTTATGGATATATATATATATATATATATATATATGAATCATTCTCATTGATTATATTTGATGATAAGCTTGTAATTAAGCACTTGTTTTAATTACCAGTCTATTAGTTGAATAGACAATGCTTATTGACTGCCATCGATAAAAACACTTACACGTCAATTTGATTCCTTTTTCTAATTATAGTGTAGACTGTGGGGTTGGATGAACTTTAAAATATTAGCTAACCAAGCACTAGTTAGTATAACCTCCATATAGGTTTTACAAAATTAAATGATAGGTCTATCAACACTATTGTGACTTTGATTAATTTAAACTAATATCAAAATTGCAAAAAATTCATTATAAGGCTTGTTTAAAACATGGAATGATAATAAATACATTCGTGTTTGCAAAATGATTTTTAAGGTCAAAATGTCATATCCATGTTTTGTACAAGTTGTTATATAGACAACACATAAATATAGAAATGGTTGGCAAATATGTTTTTGTAAACCGGTGGATTAGTGAAGTTACTTGAAGTGTTTTTTTACAATTTATCTAAACTTTTTACAAGGTTTATATAACCCCAAACTACGGGAGTTACATTGTTTGCATATTGTTTGTTATTTTAATTTTCTTAACAATTCCGAGTAAGGTATTGGTATACAACAGTTATTAAGAATGGTCATGCTATATGTTTATCAATAGTGATTTAGAAGAGAAAAAGTTTGAGTACGTTTGTCAGTAAATGATAATCGTTTATTTGAATTGTATTTAGTGAAACTTTCTATCATGATGCCAACACTATG
Source organism: Cardicola forsteri (assembly GCA_025895645.1). NCBI lineage: Eukaryota > Metazoa > Platyhelminthes > Trematoda > Strigeidida > Aporocotylidae > Cardicola > Cardicola forsteri. Next base: position 130,500 of record JAKXYG010001093.1, on the reverse strand, counting down.
TCAAAGTATGGATACAAAAATGTTTAAATTGTCTATTTCGTGACAATAACAATTTCGATTACGATTATGTGATAAGTAGTTTTAATATAATAAACATTTGTTATTGTTACTATTATTATTTTTTAAATTTTCTATTGTAGAGTTCGTGAATCACACTGATAATAATAAAATCAAAACGTTTCAATTTCAACATCATACCTGCATTACGCACGCGCACAAAACAGACATATCTTAATCGTTACATACATAAATAAATAGATAGATAGATATTATCAATTACAAACACAAAAGTTATTAAAGTAAGTTGTTATGATGTAACATGACATTTATTATTATTATTATTTTCTAGTTATTATGACTTTCTAGTATAATTTTTTGTTTGCATAAATGCTTGTCGGTATTTATTGTTATTTATACACTATTCACATTCAAAGATTAGTGTAGATTTATATATACGGGACTAGCGGGTTTAAGTGTTTATTCAGTTATAATAGTGATAATCATATTAATTATACCACTAGTAATAATAATAATAATAATAATAATTATTATTATTATTATTATTATTATTATTATTATTATTATTATTATTATTATTACTATTATTATTATTATTATTATTATTATTATTATTATTATTATTATTATTATTATTATTATTATTATAGTTATAAATCACAATTTGTTACATTCAATTGCTTCTATTTTTCAATTTTATTTAAAGGCAGACATAAAAAACAATTGATTAGCATCAAAATGCATTTTATTACACAAATTGGTATTTTGCTGTTGCATGAAAATGGGGGAAATTTTGTATCCATTTGGTTGTTAATTCCAAATTGCAACCACGATGATGAGGTGTGCAGTTTCAAGACAAAATTATTTGTGTATTTTAATGAGGTTACATATGTTGAATATAACGATAACTTGAGTATTTTGTATTTATCCTATTTATTTTAGGGCGTAACTTAAATTATGTTTAATTTTAAAAAATACAAATAGAAACCAAATTAATGTTTGGTTTAGCTAATTAATTGGAAAATGAAAGTTGAACAGGAGATTGTACTTGTGACTTGATTTAACTTTCAGTTTTTTTAATTTTAAGAAATACTTTGCAATACGCTTTAGAAAAGGTTATAAATATATGAAAGAAGTAATAAAAACACCCAACTTTTCTAATTATATTTAAATATGTATTTGGGAGGATAGTTATTAAAATAGTTTACGAACAAGCGTACAAATTGAATTTAAGAAACTATAGTGACTAGTAGTTGATAAAAAATATTATTATGATCTGGATCGTTTTGTATAATTTAAGTCACTTGTAAAATTAGAGAAAAAAAATTTATATGCTAAAATGACTGAAAAACAAGATTATTTATTTTTTGTTGATCTACTTTTAAGTAAATTTATAAATGGTGTTGGGATTATTACTATGACGATGATTATTTGTTCCCATTTTATTACTGGTTAACATCTGTGATTGGTATTAAAATAGTATTTATCTTATATTTTATATATTGTACTAATTTCTTTTTGTGGTTTTATTTTTTGAATGTTTTACGGAAAGATTTTTCATCAAGTGAAGATTTAGCAAAGCTTCAGATAAGGACTTTCTTTTAGTGCCATAGTCAGACACAAACCCGTTTATTATGTCACTTTCCTAAAATTATAAACTGGAACATTGTTTTTATAAACTACCTACCGAATACTCTAAAGCATTATGTTGTGCTTTAGGCTTAAATATTTTATTTTAAAATCTTTAAAAAATTGGTGATACCCAATTGGTTACTAGGTACTCTATTTTAATGATTTTGCGGACTTACTTTTAAGACATTTTTTAAGAAATAGTAGATTTTAAATGGTTTCAGCTAAAAAATATAAACTTAAAAATATTTACCCTATAAATAATTATAAGAACCACAGTTTAAGGCTCATATTTTTCACAACACACATGAACAAAACTCATTTTGAATGGTATGTTAGACAGTTTTTATATATTTAAAACATACATATTATTTTCTGTTTAATGATATTAATAAATCCGTTATGGACCTTGTTTCTAATTTAGCACTGATTGATTTGATTCTTTTTCAAATTACACGATAGAAAAACTATAATATTTTCAAAGTAGTGTTTATATATCAAATAATTAAATTAAATTGCATCTTTTTATTTGTTTTGTTACTCTCAATAATGACTACATTTTAGTTAAGTAACTGATAATAAATTGAAAAATGCGCTCAATGTTAAGTTGACGAAGTAGGTGATAGGTTAACAAAACAAGGTACAAAACTTTATTAAAACAAATTATTTAAAGTTTCATATTTAAAATTGTTAATAATAATAATTTTATTATTAAATTAATGTCATCTGGCGCACATATATTTGTTTATATAAACAGTTATGTTTAAATTAATAAATTTTGGTAAAATTTGTAGCAGCTTAATCATTTTATTTCGTTTGTTTAATTTTCATATAAATTTTAATTATAATTATTATCAAACGGATACTTGAATACTATTTATCAAAAGTACCAAAAGCAAATTCTATATATATATATATATATATATATATATATATATATATATATATATATATATATATATATATATGCAATTGAAGAAAGTGGTTAAAATTTCTAATTTTGTAAGAATTGGTCATATATTTTTAACACAATAAGAGAAAGATGACTAAAATGGATTGGTCATATTTTACGAAGTTTACCCACTCACCCAGCCAGAATAGTTATGTTATGGAAGCCCAACCGTTACCCTGATGGAAAAAGAGACTGGGTGGACAACAAATAATTTGGATGGGTATTGTAGTGAGCGAACCCAGTCCTTTTATTTATGCTATTCCTCCCGTTCAAATGAATTGGGATTACGATTGCTTACCGTTTGCAATTAATAAAGATAATTGGAAGGGTAAAGTACGGGATGTAATATACATTGAAAGTCAGCGTACCTCAAGTGTCGTTCATTAAGTGCACATTGTAAAAGTTGATATTTTGTATACTTTTGATAATTCAGACTACCATGGGTGGGGAATATTTATCCCCAATGATAATGATGATAAAAATTTCTAAACACCAAGAGAAGCAAAATGTACACTACTTTATAAGATATTTACATTCTTGTTAATCCAAGAGATGACGTTCACATTGCTTCAACTTTGTTACAAACGTTAAAATTTAAACTGTGATGGTATTTGCAAATAATTTTCACCAACTATATTTACATTCATCACTATGTGAGGGTTGTATTTATGTTGATGGACTACAAAGCATGTCTTGTGTATATATGTATATTTTTGTCAATATTTGTTTAACCTGTTTTTGTGATTAAGTCAATACCGTTGACTGCATTATAACAAAGCTGTGGTTTTACTGTTAATCGAAATGAACTTACTACGATTACCGGATTTATTAACAAAATGCTTCAATAACATATGCTTGTTAAATTATTTTTTCTTTTATTACCTTATTGATTGCCATAAATAAACTTTCAAAGTTAGAAATTTTAATTTATTATTTCTAATGGGATGACGTTGATATGGCCCTTATTCATAGACATTGAAAATTAATTTCAATTGTGTGCATGATATTTACCTTTTTATCTATCTATCAAGCTAACCACAAAATTTCTACATGCACATCTACAATCACAACTATTTTACATTTATTCATTTGAAATACAATATGAAGCAACAGGCTTGTAGGCATGGTTACCCTGTTACTATATAAAGTGAACAAAAGAATAATCGTATTTTTTGAAGTATATATAAATGTAGATATGTGAAAAGGTCAGTGATGTCCAAATTAGCATTCACATTTGATGTTTGCAATGAGTGTAGAAAAATGTACATTATTCGTTTGTTGTTTATTATTATTATTATTGTTATTATTATTATTGTTGTTATTTTGAAAGTGAATTGATGAAATTTACTTTTCTTCGGTGTGTTATCTTTTTGTACACTGTATGTGAACACACTTGCATGAATGAATGTGAGTGTGAATTGGCACATTCCAATCAGGATTTTCTAATATTTATGTGCTTGACCTTACACATTGAATATAATTTTGTTTTAAAAATGGATGGCTGTAGAAAGTGTAATATTTATACGGGTGGCATATACATATATATGCGGTGAATAACTTTTCTAATGCCAATTTTTGCTTTGATTTTTACAAACAAATCATACAATTTTAGTAAAAAGTGGAATTTTGTTTGGAACTTTTTGTTGAAAATTTACACAAGTAGTCAAATTGTGTACAGTATTGTGTTTACCAATATGAATATGTTATTGATTTGCACATAAATTGATAAACCTACTTCCAAGTGTGTTAATATTTAAACACCTTTTTATTTGAGCTTTTAAAGTATTACAAATTGTTTACAAAGTTTAGCAGTTTTAACTGATCCCTAAAACATAAATTTATTTGTTATAATTAATAAAGATGTAAGTTATTACAAAATATTTACTTTTCTAAAAAGCCCATATTTGCCCTAAATGGTATAAAAATGAAAACGTTTATGAATTATTGATGGGAGCGCGTACTCTCTCTCTCTCTTTCTATGTACATATATATATATATATATATATATATATATTGGCAGATGGGCATGAGTTTGAGTCCCACTACCGGAACTAAATGTTGACCTTTGTTTGACATCGTTAAATGTCAACTTTCTAAAATAAGAATAAAATAAAAAAACTGCTAACGTTATACTGCAATTGTTTTTTTATTACATAAAACTGTTTGGATCCTAAATCTAAATTTTACATTTCTTTTATTATTATTGGAACAAATTAGTAGCAATTTAGTTTCAAGTTTAAATGTGCCGGGGTGGTTTAGCGATACAGCGCTCGAATTTGGACCTTTGTAGGCATGGGTTCGAATCCCACTACCGGTACTAAAATGCAGACCCACGTTCGGCTTCGCTAAAATGTCTACTGGTGAAAGATGTTTCTCGTAAAACATTCAAAGTAATAGACATAAAATAAATAAATATATTATTATTAACGAATTAGATTATCTATAGCATGTAATATTTTCACTTTTTCTTTTCAAAAAGAGGCTTTTCAACTTGTTTATCGTTTTTGTTAATAGTAACGCTAGTTTTAGAAAACATTGTAATTAAATGACTAAGGACAATCTATATTATGCAATTTGCAGGCTATTAGGATTATTCAAAATAATAATAATAATTTACAAGAATCACGCAATAAAGCTAAGCGTGTTAGTTGTGTTTGTTATTATTAACGATAGTTACAAGAAATTATGTAACAAGATGCGGTTTTCCTAATTTAATTTTGGTTTCTTTCCGTCTAAATGTGGAGAAATTAATCTTGTTTTATATATAATATTTTCAATTATATTGTCAAAATATTATATCTAGGGTTTTCAATTGTTTACATGTACTATATACTCCAAATTTATTTGTCATTTTAATTTCATATTGTACATGTTCCATAATGAATATTGGTTATAGTTGAGAAAATGAAATAATAACTAATTTTTAAGCCAAAGTGGATATATGGATGATTGAACGGATACATGGGTAGAGAGATGTATGTAAGAATAAATGGTAAAACCAAGTCACAGTGTCTTTGTTTGTCCGTAGTTGTTTCCAATTGCTCCTATATATAGATGTAGGCATATGCATTATTTAATAATACTAGCCATACCACAACTACCATTATTTAATCTACATTGTTTTATTGTGTGTGCGTGCGCACGTGTAACTTATTATTGATGTATGCAATGGAAAAATAATTATGCAATATTTCCATGCTTGTTCAACCTTAAAGTTGCATTCTTTTTTGTATAAGCCGTCATTTGCATTAATTGTATTATATTATAGGGTGTGCATTTATTTGGCATTTGCAATTATTTTTCTTCCCTTGTTTACGTCTCTTCTTTCCTGCTCATGTTCGGTATTGGCATTGTGCCAAAAATTACTCGTAATTAGAGCTATTACTGCCAAATTTTGTATGTATGTTTATATGTATGTATGCACGTGGATATATGCGCATATGGTAATAACAAGCTTTATATATATATATATATGCAACTAACCATATTTTTTATTAAAAAGTCTGAATTTGTTACAATTTTGTATAACTATAACTATTATTATTATTATTATTATTATTATTTTAATTTATCTAATTCTGTTTATAAAATCGATTTGTTAATTTGAAACAATTTGAAATTTATTATTCAAGTTTATTTGACACAGCAGTAACAATATTGCAGCTCACATTTGGTAGTACTCATAATTTTGTACAACTTTATTGTATTGGTCAACATAAATTTTAAATCTGTGATTGTGGATTAACAGTTTGAACTTCATAACCTATTGACCCTGTCAACAATTTATTTGAAATTTATTTTTAAAAGTGAAGAAATATTTTTGGGTTAATTTGAAAATTGTTATTAGTCCGATCTTTGCAATCAACGATATAATTTAATTTTTTAATGGCTAGTTATAAATGTTTTTTATGTATGCTGCTTGGTACGTAAACATTATATATTGACATTATTCATATTTTATGTATGAAGAATGTTCTTTCGACAAGTACAATGTTTTTATCAAATAAATAATTATCTAAAAGTTGCTTTTTTGACATATAACAGTGTATTATTTATTTATCTGGTTTCTATTGTTTGAATGTTATCACAAAAACGTCTTTCAGTAAGTGGACATTTAGCTAAGCTCTAGTCCGAGGACCTACATTTAGTGCTGGTAGTAGAATTTGAATCTCAGCATTTTAACTATGTCTACGATATTGGGATAGAAACTTCGTAAGATTTAAAAAAGTAAGAATAGACAACGAATAAATTAGGCTAAAACAAAATAATTTTTATTACTGGAAGCATTAAAAATATTTTTTTAATAAACAATAAATCATCCTTTTTCAAATTTTGCTTTGAGGTTAAATAATGAATTGATTTTTTATTTTTATGCAAATTTTTAAATAATGTATTCAAGTTTATATATTTATTATTCTTTGGACAATAGAAACATTTTCTAATAAGTAAACATTTGATACAGTTTATCAATGTGACTCAGATCCTTGTCTACTCAGAGTAAACATTTGCAAAACTCAATAGTTGTTTAATGTCGAATAAATTTTAAAATCATAATTTATGTCATTATTTACACGTGTCTTGTATTGAATTTGCACAGACTAACAATATACTGTCAAAAATGCTTAACTTAAACTGGTTTTTTCTTGGACAAGAGAGAGGTTTATTGTTTTACTGCTTTAGTTAAAACAGTCAGAACAAAGTACTGCATATAGTACCGATGATTCAATTAAACTCGTCTACCTGAGTTTGAGTTTAACATATACGGCAAATAAATATTCATGAATGATTCGACATTTGAGAAAAAGTTGGATCAATTTTTGTAAGGTTAGCATAAATAACCTGATTGTTAAATGTTGAACATGAGTTTGAAACATCCAAACTGTTATTTTCTGATTTTACACATTAATTATTAATTGAACATAAAGCTTGGTCTTATATACAACTAATAGAGCCCAATAGTTTGAAAAATTTGTAGTTATAATATATATATATATATATATATATATATTCGTGCAAATGTCTTCCACCTATTTATTATATTTCTATAAATAAGGTGTGTTTACAATTTAGTAATACTATGTATTTTTCTAACTTTTTAAATTCATATATTGTTTAAGATGAATTGTCCCGATTTAGGACGAAACAGCTGTTCATTAAAAGACAACGAAAATTTTCTACCTTTTGTTATATATATATATATATATATATATATATATATATATATATATATATATATATATATATATATATATTACTTTAGAAAGTGATAAAGGCACAGCTTAATGTTCAATTTGTTTTTTAGATTAAAAAACAACAAATTGATTTAAAAACAAATGCAAAATTTATAAATTGAAATATCATTTTAGTTATAAAGGTCATTATATATATATATATATATATATATATATATATATATATATATATATATATATATATATATATATATATATCGATTAGTGAAAAATAATTCTTAAATATCTAATAGTGTATATAATACAAACAACTATATGGTAATTAAAAAATTGTATATGCTTTGCTTTTTCTTTAATACTTGACGTTATATTTTAATTTGATAATGCCACTCAACCTTTTATTTTTAATCATTTGACTACGTCACCACTTCATTATTTCCATATTTATGCGGTATACTAAACGATCGACTTTGATAGCTTGATAAGTGTAACAAACATATAATGAAGTTTCATAGCTGAAATACGGTGTTCTTGGGACGGCGCCACTCTTTGCAAAAATTGACGAGTCAGCCTAATGTTTTGTCAGGGATATCACCCTTAGCCCATTGGCTACATATAGTAAACGAATACCTTCAGATACTTTTTAAGTAACCTAGGTGTTTGATTATACAAACCCGCTAAAGCGCAGTGGTATCATTGTGCACTCGGTCCCTGCTGTTATTAGTCTAGATTCATATGGGAACCTAGTCCAGGATGCACCACATGGATATCACTATTATGGGAAATTGGGACTTTATAACTATTATTCAAATTTTTAGGATCATTGGCATTTAATAAAAACGGTTTAATTATTATATGATATATCATGATACAATTATATTGGTATTTTACACGTAATATAGAGTTGTATATTGTACAATGCAATTGATTTTTAATTTATATTATGTTGTTGATAGAAAAGTTGAAGTTGGATTATTACGTTAGATATAAAGTTGAAGTTAGATTATTACGTTAGATATATATATATATATATATATATATATATATATATATATATATATATATATATATATATATATATGTAATTTATCACACATTATTAGCCTAATTTCATTAAATTTGGTTGTAGTTAGGTGATTTAGCGCTAAGATCTTAGTGTGATATTAATAGGCAAAAAACTGTTGTCTGTTGTTCTAATTCGTTTAGTTCATCAATTCTAATTTACAGTGATAAGAGTGTGGCTAAATTTGTTTATGTAAACAAACTATTATTTGTGTACCAATTTAGCCTAGAATAAACTTCAGTTGGCTCATTTCAATTCATGTGTGTTTGTTTATTTAAATCAATTTATTATTAGCTTCGGTTGCCTTTATTAAATGTGCCCATGTTTATTTATATTAACGTGTAGGATAGTATATTGCAAAACAATGTTACACGGAGTAGGTTTAAACGATGCAACAACGGTGGCCTACCATCACCATCATCATCCACCGCCTCATCATCCCTCGCTCAATCACCACTTTCATCATCTCCAACATCCCCAATTTGGTTCGTACGTTTCGACAACATCAATGCCGTGTTCTTTCACTCCAACTGATAATTGCACTAATCCGTTTGGTCAAACCATTCCACGTTCCCTCAACGGAATGACTGGTTCTGCGGCAGTTACAGCTTTAACGGCAGCTGCAGCTGTTTCAGCTGGTATTCCCCCAAATATCAAAGATTCCAGGTGGCTTACCTTGGAAGTGTGTAGACAATTTCAACGAAATCAGTGTTCGCGGGACGAAAATGAGTGCAAATTTGCGCATCCTCCGACCCATGTCGATGTTCAAAGTGGTCGTGTTGTTTGCTGTTTCGATTCCATCAAGGTTGGTGCAATTTATCGAATATATACTACAAACTAGATGTCTAATTATAGCTCAATCTGCCAATGAAAATTAACTTAAAGTTTATTTCTAAATTTCGCTTTTTATGTTGTAACTTGGACAACTTATAAAAGTTTTTTAATTTAATGTTGAGGGATACATGTTATTTTTTCTTAAACCATATTAATAATAACTTTATTAACAAGAAATAAACATACTTTTTAGCGTAAAATTTGTGAAATTATATAGTGTTACCTAATAGTAAATAACACAATAAGATCATAAATTTCAATACACTAATATAATTTTTAAATGAATTGAAAAATTTATCATCTTATTTCTATTTCAGTAATCATAACATCAGTTTTTTACTATTTGATATTATTGTGTACAGCTGCGCTTAAATAACCTTGAATAAAATCAAGATAATTTTTAGTTTATGTTTATTTTTTCAATTACATTTTTTTAGTGTTAAAAACAAATGTGATAGCTGTAAAATTATTGGTTTGTTAGGAGGTTATGTTATCTTATTATAATTTCTTTTCCTAAACAAAAATGATACTTTTATTTGACATTTACAACATCTAATAACAGTAAAATTTAAGAATTTAATCGATTTACCATTCTTAAAAGTTTACTTTTTTCAGAAATATAAACTAATTTAATTCAATTATTTGAATTATAACTAATCCATATCTATAATGCATAGTTAATATAAATATTAGCTTAAAAACAAAATTTCGAATTTTTTGTAATTGTATATAGAATTTTCAAGAAAAAGTTAAATTATTTTCACAAAGAATATGATTTATTTATTTGTTTTTAATTAGCAAGTATATGTATGATAATTAATTTTAATATTAAAAAATGGTAAACATTTGATTATATTACTCATGGTAAATTCGTGATAAATTGCATAATATATATATATATATATATATATATATATATATATATATATATATATATATATATATATAGAGAGAGAGAGAGAGAGAGAGAGAGAGAGAGAGGAAGTTTATTTTTTACTTACTTTTATTAAATTCCTATAATTATTTTGTTTTGTCAATTTATACTACTTATTTGTAACAAAGTAATATGTAAATATATATGTTTGCACTGTATGTGTAGGGTAAATGTCAACGTCGTGATCCACCTTGCAAATATCTTCATCCTCCTCACCATTTACGAGAACAATTAATTCAAAATGGTAGAAACAACATGATAATGCGCAACGTTCAATTCCAACTATTGCAACAGCAATTTTTGGCCCAGTCCGGCGTTGTGCCACTGTCTACCGGAGGTCCAAATCCAGTTGGATCTCAAGATTTGAACCAAAATTCGAACAATTTGGCAAATAATCTTAATTCAGTACGTTTGAATTATTATTCAATAAACAGTAGTTACTATTTTTTAATGTTTTCTTGTTTTATTTGGGTATATTAGAATGAATGATAATTGCACAATAAATGTTTTTCAGCTAGTAGATATACAGATGATGATGGCCATCCAAGTTTTGAGTTTATTGGTTCAGGTACCATTGCAATCCCGAGTCTAGAATGAGGATTGAAGTGCTAATGATTCTGAGGATTTGAGTAATGCCTATAAATTCTCAATTTCATATAACTCTGTTTTCTTGCCTCCATGTGGTGCATCCTGAATTTTAACTAATATGAATCAAGGATTGAATGCACAGCGGCATAACTGAGTTTCTACTTTAAACGATGAGTGTAAGCGCACACTTAGAATACTTGAAAGGCATCTTAAGGTACAGATATACCATAATAGGCTTTGGGATAAAAGAGATAACCCTAAGATGGCCAACTCTACCTTTGCAAACAGTATCGTCGTTACAAGGATGCTGCTTATCAGCCAAGAAACGCTTTTATTCTTCTACGTTTGCTACAGTTATGAAACTATTGAAGTCGATTGTTTAATATGCTGTACAAATATTGAACTAATGAAGAGGTAATCACATCACCAACCACACATTACAACACCATCTCCTATTCGGAAAACTCAGCACTAGTGCAACTTTCTTAAAATAGGGATACCTTGGACTTTTGATCTGATACGTCATAATGATTTTAGAAGATGTTTCTTCCACTCAATTATGTAAGTCAAAATAAATACTTGTTTTTATATGTAGATGTCAAATTAAACAAATTTTTAATTATTTCTTCAGTTTTTATTTGCAACACGAAATGGATTGTCTGCACTAAGTAACCAACCTGGACCGCCAACTTATTCTTTATTTGTAAGTCTATGTTTGTTTCATTTGATTCTTATTTTATACATCAGTTTTACCTAGTTTGAATATTATAGTTAATATAATTAAATGATATTTATTCTCTATTCTAATTGCTCAAGTTGGATTTTAATAGAAAGTTAATTTTTGAGTAAGAATTATGTATGTGTATGCATAAACTATACCTAGTAACGACAAAAAACGAATCGATCTAGCAAGTTCTAAACCTGAATAAAGGAGAAAGGTTTGCATCAAGAAGGGCATCCGGCAGTAAAAAAAATTTACACCAAAACTATTTAATGGTCATAATGCTTCTAACTGGTTTGATACAAAACCACATGGAGAAAACTAATCAGTAACAGTGATCCTTTATAAGAGGGAAAAACTATAAAATAGATATTCATAGATAAAAATTAATGTACGTTTAATTTTTCTTTGCAATAATTAGATTAATAACACAATGTGTATCACTAATATGAAAAATGCTTTTAGATATAAAATACATTAGACCAAATTTTATTAATTTCATTCTTTTACATAATCAACAAGTATTTTATATTAAGTATAGTTATCAGTTTTTCAAATAATTTTTAAATGTATATATATATATATATATGGTAAACAATTGTCAGAACATGGGTTTCAGTCCGTATTTGAGCGCACTAAACACGTCTCCACCCGGTCCCGTAACCAATTTGATACACAGTCTTCCAAATCTAAATGCCCCAGGGTTTGTGCCCAACGAATCGTGTTTGAAACGTTCGAGTTTGCCAGAAACCAAAACCGACTTATCCACTGTCTACCATTATCCCCCTCCTCCCAATAATAATAATAATAATAACAATCATCATCACCATCACCACCATACAAATACCAGTACAAGTCATACAAACAACGTCAATGGATCGACTCACAAACATCGCAATCAGCATTCGCACCCTGTACCTCGAACTGTGGGTATCAACTGTTCAGACAGCCAAACAGACCATTTGCAGTCAGTCGATGGATCGAATCTCGATCTGGAAGAAGCCAGTCCAAACGACTGCGCATCCAAATCCACGCCTAATGGTCACAGCAATCAGACGCAACAACAACCCAACGGCACCTTGTCTACGTATCGGGGTAAAAGTTATCACTATCAGCAACAACACCACACGAATAGCACGAATAGTAGCAATGGCAGTCTGAATGGAACAAATCATCCAAGTCCAAACGGTGGCTACATGACAATCAATTATACACTTTCCAGCGATCAATCCAACAACGGTTCTGTTGCGCATCAGAACGGCGGACTTATCAAAACGGTTGGAATTTGTCAAAATGCACTTGGATCAAATCCACCGTCGTCTGTTACGCCAGGTGGTCCAGGAGCTCCAGTTCCAGCTACGTATTTCAATCTCGGTTTGGCTCCTCCCCCTCACCATCATCATCATCCGAATCATTTGTCCATGAGTGCCACATCGTTTGCCGTTGCTTCGCTAGCTGCCGCAGCTGCCAATGGAATTTATACGACACTTCCGCATCAGAACAATACGACAAATTTTCCTTTGGCTTTGGCTGAGCCACATGCTTATTTTCAAACTGCATGTAAGTTTGTTTTGTTACTTAAACCATTTCATAGAACCTTCCTCCTTTTGCAGCCCAAAACACATTATGAGGGAGTTTCATACAATCTTGTAGATGCTGTTGCATCCTTGCATGGTTGCAAATAAAAATTTATGAGTTGTCCAACGTTGTACATAAAATCAAGTTTTTAATAACAGCACAAAATTGTTTTATTGTTGTACGATTAGATTTTAAAAAAGTTACTCTATTTCTAGGTTAAAACTATTTAATATTGAAAAATAATTATTGTATTTAACTTTAAATAGTATTTACCAAAAAATTAAAGTTGTTGCATATGCTAAATAAGAACATTGAAATTAAGTTTGTTTTGTTCCAATTGCAAGGCCTGTGCTCTTGTAAACTCATTCAGCGTTGTAATATACATTTTGATTGTTTCTTCATATATTACCTAACTTGTCTGTTATGAACACATGTCCAATGAAGTGAAAATAAGAAACACGAGATTTTAAAGTTGTGTTGATGATTTACTAAGCGTAGGACAAAGATAACATACTACATGGGGGTGTATATATAGATGATTATATCATGTTTTTGTCTAGTTTAAACCGAAAATGTAAAAGTATTCACAATTGGATGGAAATAAACAAATAAGAGTAAAGTATAACATGCAAATCTACCATAGCCGGTTTATTATTATTATTATTTATGGTTATTGGCTTGGATACTTCAGTAGAAGTAGCTTTCAGCACAAGAAAGGAGAAGGGTTATAACCCAAAGCTAGCAACCTGGACTCTGACAAATAAATATCGCTAAAGAGGACATTCCATAAGAATTCAGCATAAAAGTGAAAACAGTATTATTTTAAAGACAGGGTTTAGAAAAATCCAAATAAAAGCATATTCTCCAATATGAATGATCTTCAATGCCAAAACTCTAATGTATAGTTATACAGACCATTCTTATACTTCATACACTTTAGACTGAAAGGGTTTTGAAATAATAAGTAATAATTATAGTAATATTTAATCATTTTATATTTTCAAATAGTTGGTTATAGAACCCACCAATAAAATGGAATGGTAGTTCGTCAGTTCTTCTTATTCGAGTATGTTATTTTACCCAAGATATGCCATTAGAACAACATTTTACTCATATGGTAATAAGACTTCTGTTTTTAGCAAAGCTTGCTTTTAACAATGATATAGACAACACGCAATTATCTAAATATGTTCTATACTAGATTGAAACACGACTTTTATTATAGTAAGAATTTTCAAGTGACAAAATCAAAAGAATAGTTGTAAATGCAACATCCGGTAGAGATAATTCTATGCAAACTATCAAAATACCTTTCGAATGGTTATATTAAACTGTACTCTCATCCATACCTAACATTTAAACGTTTAATATTTCAGATCCCATTGAAATACCAACCTATTATCAATGAAACGGAATAATTCATGTACTAGCCCAGTCATCAATACAAGATTTTGTCAATTCTCTTTATCCCAAACCACCCGTATGTACAATGGTGAATTAGGAGTTTTCATGCATCCAAACAAATTATGGTTCCTTTTGGTTTGACTTTTCAAACGTTTGGTTTTTCAATTTATATATGGGTAACCCATGTTAAATTCACCTCACATCGTTTATCAATTTGAAACAAGCGATGATGATTATTATTTAAAGTATTCATAATTTGTCAATTGTTTTTTTTCTAATTTTTTATTTATATACTACAAGTCTGTATTTGATTTTTGTCAGTATTCTTTGACTAAAACAAACGTTGATAACAATAATAATAATATGTACTTGGTATTTTGTTGATAATATACTTTCACGTCCATTGGGGATTTCAATTTGTGTGCATGTCTCTGTAATTGTCCGTCAAATAAATGTAAATTAGTCAGTGTTATCATGGTTTTTTCTTTAAAAAAACTTTTACTTTATGATTTTCATTTTTGTTATTCAATAATGACTGATAAATTCAATGAATTAATACCAGTTTGTGAATTATTATTATTTCTAGGTTTATTTTCTAAATTATCAAAACAAAAAATATATTGATTTTTGTTTATTCGCAATTATGATTTTTAATAATAATTGTTATTTTATTCATTTTCAAAATGCAATGTTTTTAATATATATATCAATAATCTTTATACACTAACCACATTAGTTCCAATAAAGTGCCACTCTCCACAACAGACGTAATAAATATTTATCTATCCACACGTGACATGGATACAGAACGGTTATAAATGTAACATGAGAATATTTTATACGTGTATGTGTACTAATCGACACATTGACAAACAGCTTCAACTACAATACTCACCAGTACATTTTGAATGGTGCAATCATTATTCCGGTGTATATGTTGTGGAATATTATGCCATACTAATATTAAACATGAAAAAATACAATAAAAACGAATCATTTTTAATTTTCAACGTGTTTCACATTTGATTGTACCTCTATTTCTTTCTATTTTGAATATTTTACATAAAAAATTAATTATTTTAATATTTCTAAATCATTTTACTAGGTCTTTGATTACTGTTGTTTTGTCGAAACTGAGAGCCATGGTGTTTTTTGTTAAAAAAAGTTGTAGCAAACAACAAATGTGAATTATTTGTAACCAACTTTCACAAATCAAAAATATCAACAGTGTTCGTTTCTTATTGTTTAATTTTTTTCCAAAGTATTGTTTATATTGTTTTGAAATGAAAAATGTTACTTGATTCACTTTTAGAAATAAAAAGTATAAAAAAAGAATGACGCGTGTTGTTTGTCAGAGTTCTTAAGGGTGATATATTACAATTGTCATATTTACTAGACAATAAATCCGATTGGCTTGAACCAACCAGGAGCACTGTACAGCTGTTCTATCCTTTTTGAGAATCATCAGCAGTGCATACAATTCAAATTTCACAACAAATTGAACCCACACCCTATCTGGTAGCAGGCCGGAGCCTTAGTCACTACGGTATAATGCAAATTGGGTCATGCTCGTTGAATATGTACAATTAGTCGGTTTGGGGGCTAAAACGATTTAGTCAAGATACGCCTTGCAATATGAAGACAGATGAATAGTTAAGTAACTTGCTAAAAGACAATAACAACACGAATCATTATGATTTTGCACAAAAACATGTTGACAGAATTGAGATTAATTTGATATTGACTATGTATTAGTTAGAGTGACGTCGTCACCTATTCATAGTTCCATAGTTGTACAACATTTTAAACGATAGCCTACAATGGTTTCATAAGCTGAACAAAAGTATAGAAATAAAAAATTTTTCTTGGTTGATAAACTGCGCCACACTTTATAAAGATTGAGAAGATGCCACTTGATTTGTTGTCAGGGTTATCTCCCTTAGCCTAACGGCTATATATGATATGCGCATACCCTAAGATACATTTTAAGTATCCTGAGTATAAACTTGTACCAATTACCCACTGTGTACTAAGTTCTTGGGTCCGTACTATTTTGTAAGAAAATAATCGTTAAAATTGTTAATAAAGTTGATTCTAGAATTTGTGATCTGAAATTCATTGTTAAAAAAATATTCTAATAGCATATTAAAACACAATAAGCCAGTAAGTACTGAGTAGATAGGAGTGGCGGCGCTAGACTTGAAACTGAGTAGGTATGTGTTCAAATACAATCACCGAGACTAAATGCTGGTCCTTATTTGGCTTCACTAGATGTCCATTTGTTAAAAAATGTTTTCCGTCAAAGAAAAAACATTTTTCCCCAACAACGTTTTGCATTAAATATAAAAAATGTATAATCACATATGATAAATGATTTATTATAGGTAATTATCAAAAATTCCAATTCACATTATAAACAATTTGACCGTAGACCTTTTTATACACAAAAACATTGAATATTAAAAATAAATAGAACTTAAAATAGCAGCACAGCACTATCTGTGACCATACACGGTCGGACAAACACAAATAATAGACAAAAAATCTACATTTTTAAAAATTAATTAATAATTGAAAGTGCTTGTTAGATATATATATATATATATATATATAATATTCTTAAAAAAATTAAGCATCACAGTTTTGAAAAATAAATTAATATCAATAACCTCCTGACCATCCAACATTTTCAGTAACTCATGCAAACGGATGTATGATATTAATTTTTAAATTTTAATAAGTTTTTTCTAATCAATAAAAAAACGATACCGACATAATTTGCTCGTTAAGTAGGATGGTTTAACAGCAGATCAAAATTTGTTAAATTATCCGTCCGAAATATCAAATTCCACATCTGTAATAGTTAAATAAAAAATAAATAGTTTAAACACCGTTCAAAACAAATAAGGTCCTTTAATTGTAAACATTTTTATAGATAAAACCAAAATGTTTCCCACGTTTTGTAAAACTTCGTGCAAACGAATGAATGGGAATGTTATCGGAAAAAGGAAATGCTAATAATTATGGGTAAATGGTTATTTTGATCATTTGTACAATGTTAAGTGTCAGATTTACTGAATAATAACAACTACATGTGATATGCAAATATTCAGTGAAATTGATAGTCTGTTACTTAAATCCCTTCTACTTCGTTATATTTTCCCTCTTTTGTAAAAGGTCGCTGTTTCTGGTTAGTTTTCTCCATTCATTCATTATTGTTGGATGCACCACATGGAGGACGAACAGTCAGGAATATCATCCCAATTTAGTTCTGTATCAAACCAATTTAAAGCGTTAAAATGATTAAATAGTTTTGGCGTAATATTTTACTGATGAATGCTCATCCTGTCGCAATGAAGATTATGAAGAACACAATTCAAAAGCATTCGCGCAGTGGTGTCAATATTTATATATTCCTATCAAAGAAAACTGGTTTTTTTAAATCATTGTTTGTGATACGCTTAGGATTTGAGAGTAATGCTTATAAAATCTCAATTTCCAATAATAGTGAAAATCCTATTTTCCAACTCCAGATAATGCATCCTGGACTCTTATAAAACTATTAGATACAACTGTTTGATATACATTTCAACCATAGAAATGATTATGAGATGACCAAGTTACCAACAATAACACCTACATTTACTGAGCATATAAAATTTCATTCACCTTTAAAACCACAAGAGACAGTCGTTTAAATTTGGAAATAATGGCAAAATACCCACGTCGCCAACAAAATTCAAAATACTACAACCAACGCTGCCTATAATAAAACAATAAATAAAAACTCACTAGACGTCGATGATTGATGACTGATCAAATTCTTAATCTTGTCTCCAGCCACCTGATTGCATTTGAACCACAAGTTGACCATAGCTCCAACAGCATTATTCAATTTGCCATTGACAGCCCTCGTTTTATCACTGCCGCCAGAAACATCGTCACCATCACCACCACCATCATCATCACCATCGTCGCCGTCAACATCATCTTCCCGGTCGGATTGAACGACGTAAGACCAATTTTGATTTCTTATTTCGTCGTCGACGTTCGAATTCGTTTGCAAAGGCAATGGTGGCATATTGGTCGGTCGGGTCGAGTGCACTTCGACGAGAGGATAGCGTTGGCCACCTGGCTTCGTATCGAACAGAAACAAATCCGACCGAAGCCAGTCGCATAGCTGGTCGAATTCAAATTCCGTTTGGCATAGAAAACCCAACACAATGCTCGGATCAAGACAGGCCAAAGGTAGGCGGATGGGCTCAGTGCAGTGAAATTGGGCATCGTCGCGAGCCGAAGCAGGAAACGAACAACGTCCGGCGGGTTGGGTAAAATGGGGATCGAGACACAACACGTTTTCGTCCACTTGACCAACAATCCACACGGCGTGACTTGGCCGACCTCCAAGGATACCGATGCAGTATGGAATTTGGAAGACGGCCTGCAAAATAGGTCAAATTGCATGATTGTTTCATTTTGGTTGGTAACGTGTGCTTATCTCCTCACTATTTCTATATCTGTACACCAAATTAAACAATCGACACCGACAGCAAGACAAGCGCAATAAATGTAGAATATAACAAAGTTTCTTGGTTAGTAGATGGCATCTTTGTGGCGGTACCACTGTACGCAATAATTGAGGAAATCACCTAATTTGTTGTCAGAGTTAACTCCCTTTGCCCAATGGCTAAATGTGGTATATATACATTAAGATACTTACACCTAACCGACAAGGTGGTAGCCAAGTTCTATTGCTGTACACGCAGTCTCTGTTTTGTTAGTCCAGGTGCTTGGGTGCACCTAGTCCAGGATGCACCAGGTTCAGCCAGAACTATCACCATAATTATAATTTGCACTTTATAAATATTACTGAAATTCTCAGGATCATTACCATCCCATGATGTTATTTTTATTACAAACCATTTTGTTTCAAAATAAGCATGGGGAACACCATATCAGTAACAACAAAAATAACAACAAAGTCCCATAATGTAAAAAGAACATCGGGTAACAAAATGATTCCATGTGTTCGAACATCTTGCCAAAAAGTTTGTTTGATCCCATAAGACATTCATTTCAATTTGATCTTTCCGAATGGTTCTTAGTCAACTATTCTGTGGTCTACCGCAACCTTTCGTTTGTCATCATCAATTATCCATTCCAAAACCGTGTTCTTGTTGGTCTTTTGGGAGGTAAAAGTAGAAGTTAACCAAGTAATTTTCTTCGTCTAATCGAAAATTCTGCAAATCAAAAATTGAGTTTCCTTTTGGCTTTCATTCAACCCTGTCATCTGGATCATGTTATCACTTCTTTGTTGTCATTTGCTGGAATGGCGTCCTCTTATTGTTTCTGAAGCAACATAATTTTTTACACAGGGTAGATTGCTAACTCTACGTTCAAAACGTCCTCCTTTATCAAGGCTAAGAACTGGTTAGATTGGTTCATTTCTGATCGTCTCTAAGCGGAGTTTGACAGTTTTACAACAAATATATCATCTGCCAATTAGCAGAAGATCATGTTGGAGTTGTGCGGTTGCCAAAATCTATCAAAAAGTGAGAACATTCAACTGTCAGTTGGCCTCAAAGGAGATTTGGGATTGCTCGAAATTAGTTGGTAACATAGGGGTCACCGCTCTCCACTATATTTGAATTTGTGTGTGTAAAAATAAGCTTCAATGTGCCCAACAAACGCCAAAAAAGGTTTTATGGTTACAAGTGCGATTAAAGTGTAGAAAAGTAATAAATATTTTTGACTAATAGACATCTTTGTAAGTGCCATTATTCACAAAAATCAACAAGGCCGTCTTAATTCTTGTCATGATCGTTTCTAATAGTCCAACGGCTATTACCTAAAAAAGAAATCAAACTATACCACTTTACACTCAGTTCCTAATCCATATTGGTCTGAGTCCATGATGTATCACACAAAGGTATGAAAATAGGATTATCACCATTATTAAAAATTACAACTTTATAAGCATTACTAAAACCCTCAAAATCATTAGCATCTTAAGGCCATTTGTGTTTACAAAAATGATTAAGTCATCTGATTTTCTATAAGAATCAACTCGACTTGCCAAATGACTGTTGATAGTATAGTTGCTATGCCTTAGGATACCTTTTTAAGTACCTTGGGTGTATCTTGTATTCATCGCCCCAAAGGGAAACATATACTCAATCCTGCTAAACTTTAAAATTAGTCCATGATGCATCGTCTAACAACAAAAACAAAAAAGCATCACATCTCATCACACACGAAGTTGAAGACTCCTTATAAACACTTGTTATGTTGTCAAAATTGTGTTTAAAAAATGTCCTCCATCAGTACCAAGCTTGTGTTTTTCAGATAGGAATAGAATTCGAGTGAGGGCGTTACCCTTACTTTTGTAACGCACCGTATAAAGCAGTTTACAAAAATTATAAAATGATGCAGAGTTACAAACAAAAACAAAAACTAACAAAAATTTATCAAAAGTTCGACTATTCAAAAACCAACAAGTTCAAAATTTTGGTATCGCGTTATTTAGGGGGGATAGACAACCTAATATTGTTCTAATTGTTTAAAATTAAGTTGAATACCACAGACCCCTCTTTCCTCAGTTCTGTTAGAACTTCTAAAAATATCATCACTAAAATTAATAATTTAAATAGAGATAAATACCTTTCTTCCCTCTAATTTTCCAATCAATATTAGTAATAAAAATGTGTACTAGTATATGGGGGATGAGGAGTGGGATAACACGATGGGTAAGTAGCTAAACAACAACAGTGGTTGGGTTCGATTCCCACCACCGGCACTAAGTACGGGTCTATGTTCTGCTTCACTAAAATGTTCATGGGTGAAAGATATTTCCCGTAAAACATTGAAAGTAGTAAAAATATAAATAAATAAATAAGCATTAATCAAATCCACAGGATCAACAGCATCATTAGCTAAACCCTGTTCGATTCCTATCACCGCTTCCAAACACGGTTGCTCATTTTGCTGTTTTATAATGCAACCAAACACATTCAAAACTGTTATTTTTTACACAAAAAAAACCAACTTTGATTGCATCAAAATAGCACACATTTGTAGATTGTAATCCCAGTCTTAGCGAGACGAATAACAACAACGGTCGCCAAGTTGTGCCGTCTTTTTTCGCTGTTGCGCCACTTTCTACCAAAGGTGTTGCATCGGCTTGAACCAAATCGCTTTCGTCAATCTGATGATGAACGTCGGTTGTTGCTACATTAGACACTGTGACTGACGGACTGATGGTATTTTTGTTATTGTTGGTAGTCGACTCAAATTTGGGTGGATAAACAATTTCAATACAGTCATCGTCCAAATCTCGAGTTACGGGCAGTTGAAGTTGAGCTTTTAGACTGACATAAAAAGGAGTACATTGTATTTATTTTTACTACTTTGAATGTTTGCGGGAAATATTTTTTAGTAGTAGACAGTTTAGCGAAGCCGAACTTAGGCCCACATTTAGTGCCGGTGGTGAAATTCGAACCCACGCCAACCCAGGTCCAAGTCGAGCGCTGAACAGCTAGACCACCCGGCAAATTGTGTATATACGTTGGTATAATAACAAAATAGGAATTGTTTCAACACTAGGCATTATAAAAATGTTTCGTACACACACCTGAAAAACTCAAAATAGTCCATTGTATAACATATATCTTCTAGCACTAGATTTATGTTAGATCTTCCTTGTCTTCATCAAACCAGTCAGCTAGTAAACGATGCGTAAAAGCCAGTGACTACAATCGAAGAAACGATCTTTTATATTGAAGAATAAAATCCACTTTATTAATAGAAACGCTTTTCCACATTTAGCAGTCAAAACATTTTCTAAATCCTTTTTAAAAAAGTGAACATTTACACTCCTTGAAAAAATTAGTGTACAAATTTAAAAATTAATTTAATCTAAATTAATTTGTTATCTCCAATTATTTTCTGGTAAAAATAATATTAAGAATTTAAAATAATGTAAAATATTTAATAGGTGCTTTATATTTACTTAAAAATATTTATTTTAAAACGCTGAGTTGACCAAAATAGCATATTTTAAAAACAATGCTCATATAAACGTGAATAATAAGTTGAATGTACATAATTTTTTACAATAATTGATCTATTATTAATTTACGTGCTTAATTTCATTAAAAATGAACAACGTTTAATAATTATAATTTATATGTTCAACTTTGATCTAACTGTAACGTCATAATGCTAATTAAAATGAAAATGTAATTACTTAAATATGTTTAAAAAATTATTTATTATTTTTTCTGTAATCTAAAAATATTTTTTCATTTTAAATTATAATTGACCTTGAAAATTCGATTAATTCCCTTATCTATTTTCGTTCTGTAAAATTAATATTAACGATAGAAAAGATTACCATCCTAATGACAATGAACACTGTTATTAAAAAAATTAAAAAACTATGGATTTTTCGCCTAAACAACTAGCGGAATTATATAGAGTTAGTACTACAACAATTTATCGTGTTTTAAATGAACAAAAACCACGAAACTATAATAATGTTGGAAGAAAAAAAACAAATGAGACCAATGATCTAAAAATTTTAATAGAATTGAAAAAAAATTACAAGCCTATTTCGAATATTGTATAAAATAATTTACAAGAATTTAGTTATTCGACGGTAAAAAACCGTGCAAAAGAATTTGGTTTAACACGTAAATCACCAATAGTTAAACCATTTATTAATAAAAAACAAAAAAAAAATGTAGATTAGTGTTTTGTAACAAGTGGATTGAATGAAGAATATCTTATTGGTGCTCTGTATATTCTGTTGATGAAACAGTGATTCGCGATTAACCATTTGGATACAAAAACAAAGTATTATGCGGACTTAGTTTTCAAAAATATTCACTTCCGGTAGTTAGAAAAAAGTCCACCCTCGACAAGTGACGTGTTGGTTTGGTATTAAGTATAATGAACATATCAAATGGTAAATGATATCCTTACCTTAATGAAAAATGTTTCAATAATGCAGGACGTTTTTCATAATAAAATGCAACAATCTCATCGGGTTTACTGATGTGTTTTTCAGAACAATGCTCCATGTCATACGTCCAAAGAGGTAATATCATATTTGAGGTTATATTTTATATTAAAAATTTTACTCGTTTTTTAATTTTGAATAAGTTCAACTTTTATACATTTTTAATATTAACAATAGATATTAATAAAATTGTAATTGTATTTTATTTATTATATAATATTGTATATATCATTATTAAACTGAGTTCTACATATGTTTTAGTTTAATAACTACGTTTTTAACATTAATTAGTTTAGGAGTTGTAGTGCCGGTTATGGAACACAGATACAACTTCAGACTAATTTTGATATCTTTAATCAAACAAAACAATCGGCAAATCCTACCATAAACTTAATTGCAGAATTGATTATTAAATGATTTGTTTTTGTACAAAAAATACATAATACAAACAACCATTACTCAATCAATTCATTGTCAAATGACAGTTTGTGCATTTCAATTGCTTCTTGATTCCAGTCAGCTGATAAATTCAAATCGTTCAAATAGGGTTCAACTGGAACGTCAGAAACACCCGTTTGGAATAATTGACTATCTTCCAGTTTCGATTCCGAATTCAGATAATTTATTTTTGGACGATTTTGTCGGCATAAAAATTCTACACATATTACAAATAAATACGTTACTTATAAGTAGTCTCATTTAAATTTTAAAATTAGTAAAAGTAAATTGTACATACATCCACTGTTTTTTTCAAATTTCTAATAAAAATTTACCCAAAAAAAGTAAAACTGACTAATTTCATTTATATTTAAAAATTAATACATAACAATATAAATGAAAGCTACTAATAAACAAAATTGTATAGAAATAACAAACTTAATATATAAAAACCGAAACAAAAATAAGAGATTTTATAAATTAGTTTCAAAACTTTTCTTACGACGACACTGAATCACGATCGATAAGTGACTCATCGGACGAATCATAATAAAGTCCGATTGTGTGACAGAAATTCAGTGGAGTGGACAACAAGCCCGCTCCTATATATATATATATATATATATATATATATATATGTGTGTGTGTGTGTAATTTGTATTATCGTGTTGTGTTCCTGTTTTAAACCCTGGGACTAGTGGGTTAGCAAGCTAAAGTATTCGCCCAACATCCAGGCATAACAAATTGACGGCGGGAAACTTACCTACATAACAAAATACCGATTCAGATCATCAAACATCAATTTCTGCAGAATTAAAACTTATTCTTCAACAACAACAAATCCAATTTGAGGCAGCTCAACTACGTTTGATAGGAACAATGACGTCAAAATTCACGGTTACTTCGCGTTCACAGAACGTAACTTCGCAAAATCAAACCACAGACAGCCTCATCAACGCTATTACTAAATTCAATTTCAATCCAGTAAATGACTCAACATTTGAAGCGTGGTTCAAGCGTTTCGACAATATACTCAGAAATGATTTCAAAAATAAAGATGATCAATGGAAGACTAAAACCTTGTTAAGAAAACTGGGCACAAATGAACATGACAAGTTTATTCATTAAATTCTCATCAAACGACAAGTCTGTGGATGCTTATCAAAAATATTCGGAGATCTATCGTCAGTGTTCAGTATGCGTTATCGTTGTTTTCAATTAAGAAAAATTGAATCAGACGATTTCGTCACTTTCACAGGGCTAGTTAATAAATAATGTGAGTGGTTTAAACTAAATCAAATGTCAGTTGATCAGTTTAAATGTTTGATATTCATTTCCAGGTTGCGGTCGCAATATGATGCTCATATTTGCATCCGATTATTATCAAAACTGGAGGTCGATTAAGAATTAACGCTACAAGCGTTAACAGATGAATGTCAATGATTGCATAATTTGAAGCAGGACTTAAAATTTATCAAAGAGTTCAACCTAGTATTGACAGCAAAAATCACCAAACCTAAGGTAACTAAGGTGCCTACCAAGGCACATACAGTGTGTTGCCAATGTGATCAATGGCACTATGTCAAGTTCTGCAGATACACCAAACACAGGTATAATATTTGTGACAAAATTGATCACAAAGAAGGGTACTGCAGACATTGTTCCAACATAAAGAACAAAAAATTTTAAAGGCAAGATCAACGCAAATATACAGTTCACGTAGTCCCATCACTAAAAGTGAACTTAATCCATAACAGAAAGTATCTCAATATTGGAGTAAATGGAAGTCTAATAAAAATGCAGTTAGACACTGCATCGAATATTTCCTTAATTTCAATGAAAACTTGGATCAAATTGAGAAGAGCGCTTCTATCTCTGACGTCGGCCATTGCAATGAACGAGTCAGGAGGAAGAATCACCTTCATGGGTGTAACATGTTGTTCGTTCTTGTTCGCCGATAAAGCAATCAATCATAAACTACATGTGGTCCGTCAACAGGATTTAGATCTATTTGGCATTGATCTAATAGAAAAATTGTCAATAAGAAAAATTTGTCAAATCAGTAAAATTGGAACCGTTCAAGAAAACGAGAAACATTCAGAAGCCATCATTAACAATATTTGTTCAAAATATCGTTTTGAACATTCTCCCAATTGTTGTACAAAAGCCAAAGCACATTTGCAACTGGATCCAAATCTAACGCCAGTATTCAAAAGAAGAAGACCGGTACCATATGCAGTCACATCAACAAACAAGCAAGCTAATGCTTTATCACGATTAATTTAACCGAAATCCAGTAAGCATGATGAAACGATTATTGCATCAATAAAAAAGGAATTTGAAATTCGTTAATTAATACAATAGCAGTTCTTCCAATTACGTTCGCCGAAATTCATAAAGAAACAAAGAACGATTATTTACTAACGAAAGTAATTTACTATTCATCAACGTACTGGACAAAATTATAGAAAAAAGGACTTTATTATGATCAAAAGACAATTGTTTACTAATCAACGACATTCTTGTTTCTTTGAGACGTTTGTTAAATTCG
This sequence comes from Cardicola forsteri, assembly GCA_025895645.1. Lineage (NCBI taxonomy): Eukaryota > Metazoa > Platyhelminthes > Trematoda > Strigeidida > Aporocotylidae > Cardicola > Cardicola forsteri. The sequence continues at coordinate 103,579 of JAKXYG010001093.1, read as the reverse complement.
TTTCATTCAGGTATCAAGAGAATGAAAGCTCTGGTGCGCAGCTATGTATACTGGCCCTATATGGATACCGAAATTGAGAATATGTCAAAAATGTACCCAGTGTCAACGAGTAGCGAAATTACCAAAGAAAATAAAACCATCCGTCAGATGCTTAAAAATGAAGAGAAGAGGAGCTAATATCAACTTCAACGAATCTTAAGCAATTACAGAATCACCCCAGCAGAAGTATTGCGAAACAAATCACTCGCAGAATTATTTCTAGGGAGAAAATTAGGAACAACATTAGGCCTTATGCATAAAAAACCAAAACTTCTCAACCGACACCGGAAGGAAACCTACACAAACAGAAACTGTTTACCGGTATGAATGTGTCCTTGTGGGACCCATTACACAAAAGACGGCGATCCGGAACTATAGCTAGAAACGTTGGACACGTGGTGTACGATATAAAAATAGACAACCAACTATAGAGAAGACATGCAAACCACGTACGTCTGGATTATACTAGAAGGTACAAAGACAGTCCAATATTTTTTGATAGCTTGGTTAACAATAAGGCCGATGAAAAACCGAACAAATTGCAAACGACAAGCTCAAGTTTACGCAAATCATCACGAAAGTGATGCCCGTCTACATTTATCGAAGTAAACCCCAGAAAAAAACGATCACCTCGTTTTCTAAATAAAGAGAAGTGTTACGACGACACCGAATCACGATCGCTAAGTGACTCATCCGATAAATCATAATTAAGTCGGATTGTGTAACAGACAGCCCATTGGTTCTGGTTTAAACCTTGTGTTATGGTCTTGTTTTAAACCCTGGGACTAGTGGGTTAGCAAGCCAAAGTATTCAGATAATAAGTAGCTCACTTGAACGCTAATCCTCCCAACACCCAGACAACAACTTTCTTTCATTTCTAGTCCAAAACACTAAATCCCAACTGTTAATATGCTACCTAACAATGGCTGCAAATAACGTAACCATCTACATTATGCTGTTTCATCTTAACAATACAAAATGCGGGCCCTCGAATGACTGCGCTACTCTAATTTACCGTGATTACATATATAACTTATTTTTATTTACTACTGTCTTTTTATTCAATGATATATAATCGGAAATTATATAAACAATTTTATTTATATTTACATATTTATTTTCCTTTTTTTGTGTAATAAATAATGAGAATTCGTTTTGACGGATTTATGTTAATATCATTAAAATCTAAGATTATAATTAATTTTTCGTTTGAACTTTTTTTTTTTGAACATGTACCTAAAATACATTTTAAAAGCAAAATAAAATATCGTCATAGTTGAGTTCAACGTGCTTTAAAAAACAACTTTACCAGAAATTATGTCAATGCAAGATCTATTGTTGATAAAATTGATGACTTGCGTTTACTAATTAATGTGAAAAAATTAAATAAAAAATTATATATCCAAAAATCCTAGCTAAACAAAAACATTGATGGTAACCTTGTGTCACTTAATAATTGCATACATTGATTATAAGAAGACATGAACAGTGAGATGAATCCATTTCGTATATTCAGTTAGTCACAAACATACAGATGACATTTAAGTTAGTACAAATCACAAGCATACACAAACACTACTGCCAAGTTCAATGTAGTAACCAACTGTTTTTGTGCACACAAAGTAGGTTTCAATGTGTGAATATAAACAGCTTCGGGGAGTTTCAACATATTCGAAGTTTGAAAGGTAATCAACACGTTAAAACATTTTTGATGATGTAATATGGAGGAAGTGCATAAGTGTTCACTTCTGTTCAACCTATTATTGCTTTAAAATAAATTAATTAATTTGTCTAATTTTTTACTTTTTTGCTTGATAGCACTAATTGCATGTTGCGTATGTATGTATATGTTGAATGTATCTTTATTAATGTATTAAAGCTCATATAAATAATTAATTAATTAATTAATTAATAAAACATCACATTTCAAATAAATAGCATACTAATCTCATCCATAATAATACCATCTTCAACTGAAATGTGAACGTGTAAATTTGTCCAACGATCATACACAGATAATTTTCTAAACAAAAAGAAAGAAAATTCCGCAACAATTAAGGAACGTGCGGTAGGTCACAAAAACGGAAGATTGTAAATTGTAAACAATATTTGATTTGTACATTTTTATAAAATCAAGTATTCAATACAAAGTAAAAAAAAATCACTGATTCTTTAAACAGGACCTCTCCTGGTCATGTATCTTAGCTAGGTTGCAGTTGCGTGGAAGTAATCGCACCACTAGTTGGTTCTATGTGCGTGTACCATTTTAGCACTCCAATACTATTGCATTGTTCAAATGCGTCCTTTATCGATTTCTTCAAACAGTTACGTTCCAAAGTATTACTGTAGAACAGCAAAACTTTCATAGTATCATTGTAAATCCCTTTTTTTTATCAATATTGTTTAAATTAAGACGAAAAGCAACAGTAAAGTGATACCCCGAAACAAAACTATAAACCAGTCACTCCCAAGTGACGTTCAGGTTATGAATCAAAATTGCTAATACGTAAACATACTGTAAATCATTCTACTTTTTTTCAATCTAATAAATAATACATTCAATTTTAAAGTAAAATAAACATAATAATGAAATCTAAGTAGTCAAAAAATAAAAATGTGATTATTTGTCCATTAACTAAAATTAAACGTTAAAAATATATTTAAAATTCAAAATACTACTCACTTAATGACTTGAGCAGCTGTGTTTGGACCAAACCAACTACCAATTGATTTCCCAATGGCCACGCCCGTCAAAGCTAATTCAAGCAAAAGAAATAAACGGCAAGGAAATAAAGATAGATTATTATTTTTATTATTATTATTATTAAAAGGCGCAATACTCCACTAAATGTACATTCAGAATATATATACATATTTACACAGTAAACACCAATAACAAATTAATCAATACAAAGTACAAAACTGAAAAGTGGTCAATGGACTACATTGATCAGGCATGATGGTTAGTATTATCACCATATAAAATGTGTTGTAAACATGTCACAAACTATTCCATCATCGTGATAGATTGACTATAGAATATTTTTTTCATTTTTCTAAATTAGTTAGTATTTGAGATAAACATGGCCTACATAAATAAGTTGAAAATCATGCGTAAATAGCAAATAAGTTGTAAAAAATAATGTAATATTCTTGACATTTTTTGTAAAATTTACTACTTTCATATTTTGTTTTAACAAATTGTTGCTTATTTGAATAATACTTTGCTACTACTAATTATAAATTGTTAAAAACACATTCACCCGTGTTCTTTTGCATCAATTACCGTAAAAAATAATGCAACAGTTATAACAAAATATTGGTATTTAATAGAATGCTAATGATCCCAAACATTTGGGTAGTGCTTATAAAGTCTCACCTTCCAGTAATTACAATATTCTTGATTGTTACCTTCACGTAACGCATCCTGGATTAGTTGCACCTACCACTTGGACTAACTAGATAGACCAAGTGCACAACAGTATATATGGGATTACCCTTTAGTGGATGAATGCAAGAATATACCCACGGTACCCAAAAGGTATCTTAAAGTATGGGTGTACCATATGTAGCTGTTGGGTTAAGGAAGATAACCCTAACAAAAATTCGAGCGGCCTCGTCAATCTTCGTGAACATTATCGCCATCATAAGGATGTCGTTTATCAGTCAAAAAACTTCGTCATTCTCTTGCAGTTGCTACGCTTAACAAACCATCAGAATAAATTATTTAATATGCTGCACAAATATAGGAATAATAAAAAGATAACCACGTCGCCAACCACAGTAAATTGGCATTTTATCAGTTGCTTAAATAATAAAATAATTTCGTATTCGTATATGCTACAACTACTTTCATAAATAATTTTAACTAATATTCTTAATTTTGGTTTTTCATTTTATTTTGGTTGGTGACGTGGTCACCTCTTCATTATTTCCCATATTTATACGACATGTAGAACGATCGATTTCGATGGCTTGACAAGCGTAGACAAACGTGGAAGAATAACAAAGTTTCTTGGCTGGTAGACGGCATCCTTGTGACGTCGCCACTGTCCGCAAAGATTGACGAGGCCGCCTGATTTTTTGTCAGGGTTATCTCCCTTAGCCCAAGGACTACATATAATATACGTATACATTTAAATACCTTTTAAGTATCCTGGGTGTATGTTCGCACCCACCCGCCGTAGCGGAAGCCCAGTTATACCGCTGTGCACTCGGAGCCTGCTGTTATTAGTCTAGATGCCTGTTGGCACCTAGTCCAGGATGCACCACGTGAAGGACTAACAGTCAGGAATATCACCATCATTGGAAATTGAGACTTTATAAGCATTACTCAAATCCTCAGGATTATTAGCATCCCAAACATACTATAATAAACAAAATAAAGTTTTAAACAACTAAAATGACAATGATACACTAAAAATATTATTTTAAAAAAGTAACCTACTTATTGTTTGAATAGAATATAAAGCTGATTTTCTGTCTTGAAACATTTGCAAAACTTTTTGATAAATTGCATTGTCCGGATTTGGAGTCCACTGCCAGGCTAATACATAAAATAACCAAATTACAAATAAACCGTTATTACAGAATAATATATATGTGACATTTTGTAAATAAAAAATCGGTTTCTTAATAAATGTTATACGATAATCTGCGGTAATAAATATCGAATTACAGTTATGCACACAAAGTTGGGTTAAAACGTCAATATTTAATACTCACTAGTTTATTTCAAAATTACGATTAAAAATCTACATTGCACATAAATAAAAATGCATCTCAACAACATACAGTTTAAATAAAAAGATGAAAAATCAATTAACAACAATCACATGTAAAGATTTTCAAAAATATCTGAACGTAGAAAATCTTAACAAAATTAACAAAGGCAGTAATTAAAATTTAAAAATATCAGATAATGTGATCACCTTTTAATTAATAATCGACAGTAACCTCCAATGGGATACTAATAATCCTGAAGATTTGAGTAATGCTTATAAAATTTCAATTTCCGATTATGGTGATATTACTGTTTGTTTCTGATCCATACAGCGCATCCAGGACTAGGTACCCCTGGGCATCAAGAATAATAACAGCAGAGATTAAGTGCACAGCGGTATAACTGGGTTTCCGGTCAACAAGTGGGTGCAAGCATACATCCAGGCTACTTAAAAAGTATCTTAAACAATAAACAACAAATGTTGGTTGCAAAGCCACATCTTAATTATTTCCAAGTTCGCACAGCATCACGAATAATCCATATCCATTGTTGACGGTTTTCGGAGGCGTATAGGGATATGTCAGTACATTGACTTATCCATTGTTTTCATGATAAGGTCCCAACCATAATAGTGTGAAGATCGTCCCAAACAGCATCTGCCCAAGTTCGTTTCTGACCACTTTCCCACTTCTTCTTCTTCCCGTCGGAATTTGGGCAAGCCAAGGTTACGATACGTGAGATTGCATCAGGATTTCTACGAAATACTCGTCCAAACCAGCGCAATCCTCGTTGTCCCGATACCATTCATTTTAGTTGGTGACGTGGTCACCTCTTCATTATTTCCCATATTTGTACATATAAAAGATCCACTTCGATAGCTTAATAAGCGTAACAACATGGAAGAATAACAAAGTTTCTTGGCTGGTAGACGGCATCCTTGTGATGTCGCCACTGTTCGCAAAGATTGATGAGGCCGCCTGATTTTTGACAGGGTTATCTCCTTTAGCCCAAGGGCTAGATATCGTATAAGTATACCTTTAGATACCTTTTAAGTATCCTGGGTGTATGTTCGCATCCACCCGCTGTAGCGGAAGCCCAGTTATACCGCTGTGCACTCGGATCCTGCTGTTATTAGTCTAAATACCTATAGGCACCTAGTCCAGGATGCACCACGTGGAAGACGAACAGTCAGGAATATCACCATCATTGGAAATTGAGACTTTATAAGCATTACTCAAATCCTCAGGATCATTAGCATCCCAAATAAAGCCAGCAACACCCAATATTCCCAGCCGGTCACCCATGCAAGTACTAACCGGGCCCAACGTTACTTAACTTCGGTGATCGGGCGAGAACCGGTGTTTTCAACGTGGTATGGTCGCTGACCCGATACCAATGGTAGAAGATTGTGAAATTGGAGGTCATCTCAAAGTTAACAGTTAAACTTTTCGTCCAATTACTTGATATAAGATTATACAAAATGGGTGTTGTGCTAATATATCTGAAACATTTTGCTTCAATGTTGTTGAGCTTCATCACCCACCTGAACTCTTACAGGATTAGAAATCATGAAGTTCAACAAATGTAAGATAAGATGTCTCAGATATATTTAGCTCAACACCCATTTTGCATCCTCCGTATCAAGGGATTGAACGAAAAAAATCAGTAACCGCCAAATTCGGGAGTACCCACAATTTTGTGAACTAATATTATTTATCCGTTTCCGCAAACTATAAAATGCACTCAATAAAATTAAGCAATATAATTCTTTGTTAACAATATAATGGGTTAAAAATTACTATCTCATTTTAATCGACTTGTTAAAGACATAAATTTAATTATTGTTGTTTGTGTTTAAATGTGTAGGTTTATTTTTATTATTACAAAAACCTTTTGAAAACTGTATAAAACATTATAGTAAATCAAACTACATAAAAACACATTTAACCTAGACGTTAAATCATACAACAACAACAACGACAAAAGTTAGTGGCAATGCCACATCTTCATTAATTCCAAATTAGCATAACATCTCGAACAATCCCTTTCCATTGTTCACGATTTTCTGAGGCGTGTGGGATGTCAGTCCATTGACTTAGCCATTGTTTCCAAGATAAAGTGCCGGCCAAGATTGTATAAAGATCGTCCCGAACAGCATCTATCCAAGTACGTTTTTAACCTTTTTTCCTCTTTATCCAATCGGTATTTGGACAAGCCAGGGTTACAATACGTGAGATTGCATCAGGATTTCTACAAAGAACGTATCCAAACCAGCGCAATCTTCGTTGTCGCGATACCAATGAAGGAAAATCATGAAATTAAAGGTCATTTCGAATTTGACGGTTACTGATCGTTTTCATCCAGTCCCTTGATACGAATGATGCAAAGTGTGTGTTGTGCCAAATGTATCTGAGACATCTTGCTTCAAATTTATCAAGCTGCTTGATCTCTGACTCCGTAAAAGTCCATGTTTCAGCTGAATACAGAAGTACTGTGCGAACCAATGAAGAAAAAATGTTCATCTTCGTGTTTTGGTTGATGGTTTTACATCTCCATAGTGGATCGAGAAGCTTTCCAAACGCAGTAGAAACCAAACAAATTCGATAATTTACTTCATTGGATGAACCACCGTCAGAAGTAAATGAGGAGCCCAGATATGTAAATTCCTTTACATTGGGAAGCACATTTTATACGATCATCGCATCAGGAGCTAGTTGAAATGATGACTGATTTTTTTGGGTTCATCTTCAAACCATATTCACTGGAAACTTCCACGAGAAAATCCAATGCATGCTGCAACTAAACTTCGTTCTCAGCTAGAAGTACAGCATCATCAGCGTATTCTAAGTTCGTAATGGGCGTAGTACCAACATACACACCTTCCATTTGTAAAGATATCTTGGCAAATATAGTATACTTAGCAAAATGTACAAATTATAGCATCATTGTCATGTAACGTATATACACACATTAATAATTGCGTAACGCAAACATTTATAATAAACAACTAAAACTTACATAAACCTAAATGAACTCTTAGCATAGTTTCAGCCAAAATCATTTGACTACAACGATGCATACACCCCCATCCCGCATCTGATTTTGGACCATTGGAATTACCACCAATAGGAGAAAATCCTTTGCGATAAGTCATCCATAAACGAGATCGTAAATAATTTGCAATCTCAGTACGATCTTAACAAAAAATTAAATTAACATAATCAATTTCAACTGCCAATAATGGTACTATTATTGACAGTCACACTCACGTAACGCATTCTGGACTAAATGCATTTAACAATCTAAGCTAATAACAAGTACCGAGTGCACAACAATATAACTAGGTTTTCATCCTGATGAACAAATACAAAATAGTAAACTACAATCACTTTTTAACAATAACATCACCTCGCTCGCTAGGTGAGGCGCGCGTCACGTTAACGCGTTGACAAGAAGGCGACAACGGTTATCGGTGTCACCCTGAGTATTATCACCAAGCAGCCCTATTTAGGGACAGCGCTGCTTGCTCCACTCGGAGAGGGGCCTAGAAAAGGTGGTTTAAAAATTGCTCGTCTTCTCACCAGGATGGCTGGCCGCGGCTAACTGGTCTATATACTCGCGGTCGAAACTCTCACAAAAATCAATTAAAGGCCGTGGTCAACAGGGCTGATACTGATGACCAAATTCAAAAAAACACCATTCTCAGAGCTCAAACAAGGCAGAATGTGACACGCGACGCTACTGCCTGCTCTGTGAATATTACTCGCGATAATGCACCGGTTATTAAATCTAGGATTTGCCCATTAAAACCAAAATGTCCGCTTAACGTTGGCTCATGGAACGTGCGCTCATTGTCGACACTGGCTGCGCAAGATTGTGTTTCTGCTGAGTCTAACCGTCATAATGTTAATATTCTATGTGTTCAAGAAACCCGTCATTCAGGAACTTGTGCTATAAAATTACCTGGATCAACCTTTTGGCCTTCTCAATGTGATGTTTCTGGACCCGCCAAAAATGGTGTTGCGATCATTACGTCCTCAAGTGCGACGGAAGCTCTTATTGATTGGTGCCCTATTAATTCTAGAATTATGACCGCCCGTTTTCAGACTGGGAATTTAATTTTAGGTATAGTAAATGTATACGCTCCCACATCAAGTCACTCAGAGAAACACGGTTTATATCTTAATACTAAAAAACAGTGGTTTTAGCTAATGTCCCTTTTAGAAATCCAATCACTGTTAATGGTAGCCCACTCCCTGTGGTCAATAAATTTACATATCTAGGCTCGGTCATAGATAGTAAAGGCTCCAGCTCTTCAGAGATTCGGCGTCGTATTCGCCTCTCTGCTGCAGCCTTTGGGCGTTTAAGTAAACCTTTATGGAACAAAAGTAATATTTCTATTAAAACCAAAATTGGAATATATAAGAGTTTAGTTCGTTCCATTCTTGTTTACGTATGCGAAACTTGGACTCTCACCCAAGCGGATACGCAAAAGCTTGCTCATTTTGAGCAAAGCTGTTTAAGATCTATATGGTTTCGCTCGTTGTCCTCCATTGAACGCACTCACTTAATAACTAGTAAAATATTTCGACCATTCCCAGATATTTGTAAGTCTCTTAACATTTATTAGCCATGTATCTCTAGCACAGTTAAAGAAAGACGATTAAAATGGATTGGCCATGTTTTACGTAGATCACCCTCTCATCCAGCCACAATAGCTATGGAAGCCCACCCATTACCCGGATGGAAAAGAAGGCCAGGCGGCCAACGGAAAATTTGGACGGACATTGTAGCATGCGGACTCAGTCCTTTTATTTATGCTAAGCCCCCTCGTCCAAATGAATTATTTAAATGGGCGTCCGTTTGTTTACCCTATGCAGCCAACAGAGATCATTGGAGGGTTTAACTCGGGATGTAATTAACATTTAATGTCAGCACACCTCAAGTGTCGTTCTTTGAATACACACTACAAAAGTTGACGTTTTTGCAGACGTTTTGGTTTTTGGACTACCCTGAGTGACAATAACCGGTGGGGGATGTTTATCCCCGATGATGATGATGTCACGCTACACGTCCATTAGAATGTTATTCATCCTTTTCTTTTCTTCTTTTTTAAGATTATTGCTGTGTTTTAGATTGTGATACATAAATTATCTTATTATTATTTTTGGCTTGTTTTCTATAATTGTTAACATCCACTATCAACCTTGATTTTGTCTTAATTTCAATTTTTTTCTGCGACTAATCCCCCTTTACCCCACCATCCATATCATATTTCCCCCTGAAAAATTGAGACAATTTGAGAACCAAGTACTAAAAGATAATTTAGCCTACTCAACTCGTAAAAAATCCTGAACTAAGAGCAGATTGAAACAAATTATTCAGGATTTAAGATTATACACGAGTTATGTAGAAGCTCCTTTTGATCATAAATTCAAAAATATCCAATTTACTAAAAACAAACAAAAAACAAAAATAAATAATAACATAAATAATAAAATGCTCAAAGATAGAAATAAGGAGTGCTTAGAACGGACATGTTTCAAATGTTGTCCTTAATATTGTAACCAAATGGAACCAGTTTCAAATAACAATAATTGTAATATATACATGCCAAACAAATAGTAATTATAAAATAAACAATTTTAATCGTAATAAAAAATTACCTTTCAAAGAGTCGTACTTATTTCCTAAAATAAAAACTGGCTTTGAAACGTTTGGAAGATAGGGATGATCTGGAGCAAAATGTGCGTGATCAAATAATGCTAAACAAATTAAATAAGTAATTAAACCAACCTTCCCATTGAGAATCCATAATAACAAAATGTTAAAAATAAAATAAAGTAAATTTAGGAATTAGCAACAACATGACCTTCAAAATTAAATGACCTTAAACTTATAAAATTATTAATTGTTAAACAATGTTGTGCATAAAAACAGTTTTATTATTATGTAATTGACTTTTTAAATCGTGCTAATTTTAAATGCATTTTATTTTTTTTGTTTTTTTTAAATTATTACGAAGTTTTTGTGTTGTAATATAAAACTTCTTTTATTATTACTTTTCTATATTTATTATTTTTGCTCATGTTTTGTATTTTTAACTTGTTTCACCATCTACTTTGGTATTTTGTTTTAATTTCAGTTTTTTTTCTGCGATAACTCCCTTTCATCTTACTTTTTTATTTTCTTTCAATAATTTGAAATACTTAAAACCGAAAATCAAAAGAATATTTTTCTACTCAACCGGTATACAACCCTGAAACCTGAATACACAAATAATTATTAAAATGTAACTATTAAATATTGTTCATTTTAATGAATCAATAAAAAACCAATTAACAAGATATATTATATAACTTTAATTTATTATACTTTTTCACTAACTCAACATGTTTTATTAAATATTTTTAAGTAAACATAAAGCAACTATTAAGTACTGAACATTACTTTTTATTGTAAATATTTATTTTTACAAAAAAAAAAAACTTGAAATTACAAATTAATTTATATTTATTTTTTTACACTATTTTTTTGTAGTCACAACTTATGGAAACTATTAAAATTCATGTCAACTAATTTAACAATTATCTACATAATAATGTTTTATCGAAAATAACTTAAATGTGTACCAAACGCAATCAGTTCACACATATTTCTAACTTTTTATCCCTTTTTTTAGTTGAGATTTTAACAAATCAGATTAACAACAAATAAAATTATAATTTCTAAAAAATGTATATAAACTAAAGCATAGTTTGTTATCTCGTTATCAAATATATCTAAGAAAAATGTCATCTCTAATTTATCAATAAATATTTTTTTCTTATTTTTAACTATCCAATGCAAATGACACAGGATATATTTAATACCATTTAAATTTTTAAAGCAGAGAAAGTTTACATTTCAGTAACATAAAAATGCGTAAATTAGTACAAATTAATTTTTTTATGTTTACCCTAGAATTCTTAGGGAGTGTGCCGATGTCTTGGCACCAGTTTTCCATCATTTATTTAATGTATCTATTCTTAGTAGGCAAGTACCAGACGTCTGGAAATCAGCTTACATTAGGCCAATTCATAAAACAGGCAGCAGATGTAGCCCTGATAGTTACAGGCCGATTAACATTCTGCCTGCGCCTAGTAAAGTAATAGAGAGACTAATCAAAGGATATTTAGTAGATTATCTACTGAATAAGAATTTAATAAATTCTGCTTAGCATGGATTTATCCCTTCCCGTTCATGTCTAACCAACCTATTAAAATTAACAAACGGGCTAACTGGGGATTTAGAGCAACACTCAAGTGTGGAAGCCGTCTACTTTGATTTCTCCAAAGCTTTTAATAAAGTCCCGCATTCCCTCATAATAGCTAAGTTAAAGACTTTTGACATAGGTAATCCTTTATTAAATTGGATTAGTAATTTTCTAAAGGATAGATATTTCAGAGTTAGGCTTGGCAACGCGTTATCCACCCAGTGCAAAATAACATTAGGTGTGCCACAAGGGTCAGTTCTAGGTCTTTTATTTTTCATATTGTTTGTCAATGATTTATCTGCAAATATTCAATCAAACATTCTCCTTTATGCGAATGATGTTAAAATCTGGGGCACAAACCCGGAACTTTTGCAACAAGATATTGATAATATATATCTGTGGTCGGTTAAAAATAGGCTTCCTTTAAATTTAAAAACGTGCAAACATATAACTTTTGGACAACCTTTGGGGGTAGCTTTTATAGTTCAGGATAAATTTATTACAACAGAAAAAGTGGTTAAAGATCTGGGGGTAACATTTACGTCATCCTTAGTCTTCTCATTACATCATAAATTAGCGACCCAAAAATGATTCAGCCTGATTAAGTTTTTCAGACAAAATTTAGGCAAAATTCCGATAGATAGCCTTCGATTATTATTTATGTTATGTATAAGGCCACATTTAGAATATTGTATCTAGGTAACTGCCCCATCCCTAAAAGGTGACATATATCAACTGGAAAGAGTCCAAAAGATGCTCTCCAGACTCCCTCATGAGCTTAGTTTTAAATTATATCCTAAACGTCTACAAAAATTAAAATTATTCCCTTTAGAAGATAGAAAACTCCGAGGCAACTTAATTTTAATATATCAGTTATTCACCAGCAATAGTATCAGGCACTTTTTTAATGTTAATAATGGTAACCTTAGGGGACATTGCGAAAGATTCACAAACCTAGAGCCCTCACTAGTGTTAGACTAAATCATTTCACACACAGATCCATTACAGAATGGAATAAGCTTCCCAAGTCATGTAGTTAATTCTAATTCCTTAAGGTCATTTAAGATAAATTATGACAAACACAAGCTCTTCAATTTTATTTAATTTCTAATTTACTCTTTCACTCTTCTCCACCATATTTTTATTATTTTCTTTCACAATTATTTACTTTTCTTGTCCCAGCTTCTTCCTCCCGCTTTATTCTCCCCGATTTTAAATTTTCAGATACTTTGAGAACCGAGGATTAAAAGGATAAAGTCCTACGCACCTCGTGTACCGTTCTGATTAAACAAGCGTACTTTTTTGTCTGTAAAACAGATTTTTAGACGTTTGGCTAATACGGATAAGGAATTGATCACGTACAACAAATTGAACTAAAACAGCTTATACTCCAATAGTTTGATCCGTCCACCTTAACTGGATAGAAAGAAGACGAACAAAATGGAAGCGTTTATTGTTTTGTAACCACAAGTCACGTACGCAAAACAAAAGTGAAGCTAAAGGAAGCTACCAGAATATTCGTTACATTAAACAACAAAAAATATATACAACAATAATGACAACAATACTAATAATAAAATTGATTGTTATAATAATAAAAATTATAAAAAATAGTTTTTAATTATTTTCTTTGATAACAAAACCAAAACGTTACACCAGCCCCCTCGTAGACAAAATGTCGCCGGTTATAATTTTGAAACTCTGAAATAAAATAAACAAAAAAAATTAGTTAATATAAAATATAGTTAGAAAACCAAACATTGTTTTTTCGAAGTCTTCCAAACTTGTTACTCGGAGGCGATATTGTCTTGTCTTGCCTGAGGATTGATTTAAGTTTAGTTAAAGCTGTTGGAATCTTGCGCTCATACGTTGGTTTCTTCTCCGCTATTACCTTTGTATTGTCACCTGGTACTGTTTCCTCCAAATGTGCAACCTTCAGCCGATCAACACTAACGCTTTCTTGTTTATTTTTTTTAAAAATTGTGAAAACTTTATCTGTTCTCGATACCACTCTAAATGGGCCCTCATACGCAGGTTTTAAAGGATTTTTAATACTATCGATACGTACAAAAACGTGCGTGCAACTCTGTAGGGCTTGAAAAGCGAAAATTTTTCTTTTCTGATTCGAGTGTTGACAAGCCGTAACTTTTGCATCAAAGTAAATAAACGGGTAGCGTATAATGTAGGATTGTCAACTGTTGATCCTTTATCATTGAAGAATTGGTCTGGTAAACGTAACGTTGTTCCGTAGACTAACTCCGATGTTGTACAATCAATGTCTGTTTTAATAGTACTACGAATTCCCAGAAAAATAAGAGGTAATGCTTCTGACCAGGTTGTCTTGCCTACTGCCTTTAATGAAGATTTTAATTGTTGGTAAAAACGTTCGACTAAACCGTTTGCTTGGGGGTGATAGGCTGTAGTGCGAATACGTTTCGTTCCTAACAGGGAAATAAGGTTTTTAAACAATGCAGATTCAAATTGAGCTCCGCGGTCGGTCGTAATTGTAGAAGGGCAACCGAAATTTGCTACCCATCTTTCCACGAAAGCCTTTGCTACTGTTTCTGTAGTAATATCTTTAATAGAAACTGCTATCGGCCATCTTGTAAACCGGTCGATACATGTTAGGATATAACTATTGCTTTTTGAATACGGCAATGGTCCCACTAAATCGATATGTACGTGATTAAATCTGGCATCCGGTTTAACAAAAGTACCTATGGGTGAAGCAATGTGTCGGTGTACTTTAGATTTTCGACACGGAATACATTGTTTCGTCCACATTTTAATATCTCTCTGCATATTTAGCCATACGTAACGTTCACTGACTAGTTTCTGTGACGCTGTGACTCCCAGATGTAAAAGATTATGGAGAACTTCGAAAACGGTTCGATGTAAACTCGGGGGAACCAAAGGCCGAGGACATTCTTGAGAAATATCACATAATATTTTGTTTTCAGCCGACGAAATCTTTAGCTCTTCCAAAATCAAACTTGATTGACGCACTTCATCTACTAAAGGCAAATATTCTTGTGTTTCTTTGCAAAATCAACAAAATCAATTTTGTTTAACTTAGCTGAGCTGATCTCAATTTTTGATAAAGCGTCTGCTACAACGTTTGCTTCACCTTGAATATGTCTAATATCTGTTGAAAATTGGGAGATATAATCTAAATGTTTGACTTCTCGTGGAGAATAACGATCAGATTTTGTATGTATGGCATAAGTTAGAGGTTTATGGTCGGTTAAAATAACAAACTCTCGACTTTCTATAGCGTGCCGGAAATGCTTAACTGCCGCATAGGTGGCCAATAATTCTCTTCCAAAAGTACTATATCTAGATTCTGTGGATGATAAACGCTTTGAGAAAAAACCTAAAGGTTTCTATACCTCATCCACTTTTTGTTGTAGTACTGCACCAATTGCGTGATCGGAAGCATCTGTTGTTAAGCATAATGGAAGATTGTAATCAGGGTAAACCAACAAAGTTGAATCAGCTAGCAAATTTTTACTCTCTTGAAAAATTTGTTTGTTCATTTCATCTAAATGAACTGAGCGAGGGTTACCGCGTAACAAATCTGAAAGCGGTTGTATAAATTTAGCACATTTTGGAATAAAAAGGCGATAAAAATTCAAAAATCCCAAATATGAACGTAGTTCTTTTATAGATTTTGGCTCTGGAAATTTTTTAATTGCTTCAATTTCTTCCTTACAGGGTTGTATACCTTCTGATGAGATTACATGCCCCAAAAATTCCAAACTTTTTACCCCAAAAACACACTTTCCTTGATTAATTAAAATATTATTATTTGATAATCTTTCTAATAATATATCTAAATGCTTTTGGTGTTCCTCTACTGATTTTGATGCTACAAGTATATCATCCAAATAAACATACACAAAATCCAAACCTCTAGTAATACATCCATTACTCTTTGGAAGGTTTGTGCTGCATTACAAAGACCGAATGGCATTCTTAAGAACTCGAAAAGGCCAAAAGGTGTTGTGACTGCCGTTTTGTATATGTCTGATTCGGCTACAGGGACTTGATGATACGCTCTAACCAAATCAATCTTTGAAAAAATTTTTGAACCCGCGAGGTTTGAAATTACATCATGTATATGAGGAATTGGATAACTGCCAAACCGGGTGGCGGCATTAACGCACGATAATCGCCACATGGTCTCCAAGTCCCGTCGGGCTTTTTTACCATATGTAGTGGTGATGCCCATGAACTACTAGAAGGTCTAATAATGCCTTTATTTAATAGTTCGCTAAATTCCTTTTTTGCAGATGCTAATTTGTCTTCGGATAAACGTTTGGGTCTACAAGCTACTGGTGGTCCAATAGTTTCGATATGATGCGTAGTTTTAAAAAAATG
Organism: Cardicola forsteri; assembly: GCA_025895645.1. Classification (NCBI taxonomy): domain Eukaryota; kingdom Metazoa; phylum Platyhelminthes; class Trematoda; order Strigeidida; family Aporocotylidae; genus Cardicola; species Cardicola forsteri. Next base: position 87,182 of record JAKXYG010001093.1, on the reverse strand, counting down.
TTCTTTTTCAACTACCAAAGGTTTAATTAATTTCGGGAATGGTGAAAGTATATCGTTCTCCAATTAATTTCTCCGACTGCACTTTTTTAGACCAGTAATATAGGTACCCTATGGTTAACATTACAACCGGTAAAAATGTCGTTTACCTTTGGGTCCAACAATCGTTTCTTTTTTGGATCGACTAATAATTCATAAAATTGTAAAAAATCGATTCCAATTAAGCCGTGGGGTAGATCAGCCAACACGAATTTCCAATCAAAACGACGATCGGCCAATTGGATTGTTTTTGTTTGATAACCGAAAGTTGTTATTGTTGTTCCGTTGGCTGCAGTTAATGTTGGACCTGTCGCAGATTGTTTGAACTTTGCAAGGATAAACGCTGATTTCTGCCCCGGTGTCGACTAACCATTTTGTATTGTTTGCCTTATCGCGAATATAGAATAAACCGCTGTCTTCTTTTTTATGTTTGAAGTGAATGCAGTGTTGATCTTTTTTCGGGAGATCGTTGGTTAGAAAATGTACACGGGGTGGACACTTTGTCGCTTTCTGTCAAAACGTTGCATGGTACCAACAGTATTCAGTTTTTGAAACACGCTTTGGGCTGCTGAATCTTGGTGGTGTTGAATTTCTGCAGTGAATTGGACAATGGGTGCAAGCCTTGGGTTGATTTGTTCGTGTATGAGCTGTCGGACTCCCAAGGTTGTTGGATTGCATTGATGATTGGTTGAACTTTTGTTATTCTTACTGTTTCATCCGCAATCTTAGCCAAGTCGTCTAATGAAACATTTCGTTGACATATAATCGCCGCTTGAATGTCTATGGGTAGATGTTTGATCCATAATTCTTTTACCCATACATCGTCTAGACCCAAATCGAATGCTTCTTTTTGGATTTCACGTATAAATTCAGATGGCTTTCGATCACCTAGTTTCCGTGTCGCGTTCATAAAAGAGTGAATTTTTTCTTCTTTACTTTTTGAATATTTACGAAGAACAATCTCTTTTAACTGCGAATATGGTTGGTCGCTTGGTCCCAAAGCCAAACCGCGAATATCCGTATACATCTCTAATGGTAGTGCTTGCATTGTAGATAAAAAATTTTCTAATTCGTCGTTGATATTATTTTGTAGAAATGCACGTTCCATTAAACTGAACCATAATTCCGGATCATTTGGGATAAAAGGAAATTTATATGATTTATCAATCTTTACTGATTGTTCATGTTTCACCATATTAACTTCACTAGACGATGGCTTGGGTTGAGTTAATTGGAAAAATGGATTGGAGTTATTTGATTGCATGTTCGTATTCGTCCCCACCAATTTAGACGTTTGGCTAATACGGATAAGGAATTGATCACGTACAACAAATTGAACTAAAACAGCTTATACTCCAATAGTTTGATCCGTCCACCTTAACTGGATAGAAAGAAGACGAACAAAATGGAAGCGTTTATTGTTTTGTAACCACAAGTCACGTACGCAAAACAAAAATGAAGCTAAAGGAAGCTTCCAGAATATTCGTTACATTAAAACAACAAAAAATATATACAACAATAATGACAACAATACTAATAATAAAATTGATTGTTATAATAATAAAAATTATAAGAAATAGTTTTTAATTATTTTCTTTGATAACGAAACCGAAACGCTACAGATTTACAAATTGTCCAAGTACAACAAAAAACCAAATAAATCTTTTAATTCAAATAACTAAATAATTTTCTATTTTAAGTAATAACGGGGCATTTAAATACATAAGCCTCTTAATATAAAAAATGCAAAAAGTTTTAGATAACGTTTTGCATTAAAAGCTCGGGATAATATAATAATTGATTTTTGTAACTTAATTTATAAATTATAATTACCAGAAATCCAACACTGTTGAGGTGGTTTAGAGGTACAGCGCTCGACTTTGATGTGGGTAGACGGGTTGACGTTTGGCTTCGCTAAAATGTGCACTGCTGAAAAATATTTCCCGTAAACATTTTAAAGTAGTAAACATAAATAAACAAAATAAATAAGTAAGCATATTTGTTATCAGTTATAACCTGTTTTAACAATTACAGTTTATTAAATACTACGTTAATTGTATAAATAAATAAAAGTGGACTAATCATAGTTTCAATAAACTGAAATCCAAAATTCATATGGCTATGTATATAACGTTATAAACATAAAATGTAGATTCAAAGGCCTTTTAGTACTTGGTTGTTAAATTTTCTCAAGTTATCAAAAAAATGTATAAAATTGAGGGTGAGGTAAATAGGGATTTGTAGGAAAAAATTGAAATTAAGACAAAAATCAAGGTAGTAGAATAATTAACAATTATAAAAAGCGAGCAAAAATAATAATAATGCAATAATAATTATAAAATAAGTTTTATATTACAATGCAAAAACGCTGCATTAATATTTAAAAAACAAAAAGAGAGAAAGATAAATAAGGCTCCACTTAACATACAATAGGACGGTAGCCTCACCTCATAACTGATAAAATATAGAAATAAACTCCAATTAATTGTAACCCAAATTTAATTAATTATGATGTGTCAGTTTTTTTAATCAACAAGTACTCAATCCAAACTTGTCACTGCATTTTTTATTTTAGCGTTATTTTCTGTTCTTTATTAAACTATTATTAGTTTATAAAACGTTTTATTTAAAGACCTTTAATAATAAATGCATACTAAATAATAAATGTTATTTAAAAACTAAAAAAACAATAAGTTTTTTATTGCTTATCTGTACGTTTAGTGCTCGTCACGCTGCACCTCAAGTGGAGCGCTATCTCACAAGAACAGGACAATACATGAGGTATGTATTTAGGTATACAGGTATATTTACGAGTTATATAACAGGAAGCTCTTTTTAATACTCGGTTCAACTTATCAAATATCAACAACCTGTAACCTACAACCTGTAACCTGTAACAAAATAAATCTCAAAGAAAATTTATATATAAATAAAATATAAATTTGTATAATTAAAGGATACAAAATTTAAATCTAATTAAATATAATTATGGAGAAAGCACTTGCTTGGAATAAACTTTCCAAGCGTAATGTTACAGCCCCAACCGTTTATTTATTTAAATAAAAGATTAAAAGAAATATTTCGTTTTCCTATTTAGTGAAATTGACTCTAAAAAAGGGCTACGTAGCCGATTTTACCTATTAACGCAATAAAGCGGTTTGGAAGAACAAGCAGCGTTGTTTGTTGACAAAGTTTGCGTGTTTAACTGCCAATCGACCTTTCTCCACAAGACTTAACATTTTTACTGATTACGTGAAGTAACAAATAAAAACGCAAAAACAGAATGGGAAATGTTTATTGTCAAAGTTACAGAATTGAAACTACGAGAAAAACAAAAAATAATAAGATGGAAACAAGAGATATCTTTGCTGAACGCAAGCGTTCAACGGCGTGGGAACGTTTGTTTATATACCTGTTCCCACAAATATAAACCGTTGACACGTTTAACCAAAAATGTTAATATTCCATAAATACGTACGAGGTAAGGCGCGCGTCACGCTACACGTCCATTGGAGCGTTATTTATCTTTTTCTCTTTTCTTCTTTTTTGAAGGTTATTGCAGTGTTTTTTGCATTGTAATAGGCACTTGTTTTATTATTATTTTTTTATATTTATAATTTTTGCTCGTTTTCTATAATTGTTAACTACCACTATCTACCTTGATTTTATCTTAATTTCAAATACTTTTATCTGTGACTAATCCCCCTTTACCTCACCATCCATTTTATATTTCCCTCTGAATCTTACTGATATTTTCGATAATTAGAACCGAGGATCAAAAGGAGTTTTACTCCTACTCAACTGGTGTATTAACCTGTAACCTGTAGTATTAGCTCCAAAAATTAAATATAATTTTTGTAGTAAACTAAAATAAAATTGTTTATTATTATCGCATTCCAATTTTTTTCGTTAACAAGCGCGAGGTAAGGCGCGCGTCACGCTTCACATCCATTGAAGCGTTATTCATCCTTTTCTTCTTTTTTGAAGATTATTGCAGTGTTTTTGCATTGTAATACGTAACTTGTTTTATTATTACTTTTGTATATTTATAATTTTGCTCGTATTCTGTAATTGTTAACTTCAACTATCTACCTTGATTTCAAATATTTTTTCTGTGACTAATCCCCCTTTACCTCACCATCTATTTCATTTTTCCCCCTGAAAATTTGAGAACCGAATACTAAAAGGCGTTTTGGCCTACTCAGCTCGTGAAAAATCCTGAAATTATCATCGCTGCACCTACATACTTCGTGTACTGTCCTGTTTAATTCTTTGCATTATAATACAAAATTTGTTTTATTATTACTTGTTGTTTTTATATTTTTTTACCTTCTCGGATTTATTGAAAAAATGGATGTTAAATTTTTTTAAATATAAATTAATTTATCTTTATTTTTTCGTAAAAATAAATATTGAAAATTCCAAATGTAACTTTGTAATTTATTCCGTTATATTTTAGCAACTTGATTCCAGTAAGCTGCATAGCTGAATCACTAACTAGACAGAGAAGCGATTTGGGCAAGTGACGTCGCTTGTGAGAAAGTTGCAATAATGCTGTAGTAGTCGAACTTTTTCTCAATGTCTACATCTCTACTGATTACATAAAGTAATGAATAAAAACGCAAGACAGGAAGGAAAAACGCTTATTGTCAAATTGATAGAATCGAACCACGAGGAAGAACCGGGAACCAAGATGGAAATGAAAGGTGACTAGGTGGAAGGGAATGTATCAATGGCGTAGGAACGGCAGTTTATATAGCTGTTCCTATCGATAAAAGTTATTGATACATTTAAACAAAAATGTCAACATTGACAGAATATTGTTTCCAGAAATTAAGTGTTAATTTTGTAATAAAAGAAAATTGTTTATTTTTCCTTCCAATTTTCTTCGCAAATATCACTGCTACATATTTCTGTTTCTCATTTTAAGTTCCTGATTTTTTATGTTTTAAATTCCCTCTTACTTCACCCAATATTTCTTATTTTCTCCCAATAACTAAGATACAATAAAACCGGATGTGGAAGGGCTTAAGACTTATAATTCTGAATGTCTGTAGTTTTGTCAAGATTGACTTTTTATTTTATAACTTAAAACAGTTTGCCAACAGAAGTATTAATTTATTAATAAAGAACATTTAGTATTTGAGCCTTTATTTCAGTGGATATATACTAAGCGTCAATTGAATAAGATTATTCTTAGATAAAATAAAGATAAATTAGTGATAGAAGCATTCGCGTAGAGGATGTTCAGTTAGACCAAACAAATCAATCGTAAGATATAAAATCTTAAGCACAATTCTCATATGCAAAATATATACATTATTTTTACGTTTTTCTTTTAGACCATGGGGTACGAATCAGATTTACTGCAAACAATACATTATACAAGAACCATAGCAACCACATAATGCAGTTTATTCTAAAAAAGACACGAGTTAGGATCTGTGTAAGACTAGAGATACCTACAGTTTATAATAAAGAACAGCTGAACACTGCTCTTGGTTAGGTTAAACCAAATATAGTTATTTGGTGGATCTGGTTACAATACCACCCCAAACCACAATATACCTTTTATTGCAAGAACAGAACCATCAATTCCTAATTAAACAAGCACAAATCAAGAGTACAATTGTATCAATAAACCTGTAAAAATATTGTGTTTATTTTGTGAAATATTAAAATTATCTGATTTCTACAAACTCATGATGTTAATATAACGTCACCTAAGATGTCTAAAAGATATGGTGTCCATTTACCATATAAAGCTGGTTACGCTTGTGGATTCGTCAACCGTCAATTCCTGTAAACAATGAAGCGGTTTTCTAGCTACAAAGCTTCATCTATCGCCCTCAATTCAATTCGCATAGAAATTTGAGATGTTACGCGAATTTGGAACTAGTGAAAACATGGCTCTACCGCCAACTTTTAACTTTAAACCAAAAAATAAAAGCTTCAAAATGTTTGTAAATTGATACCTGTTAGTTAAAATGTTTTTAAAAAAACGAACAATATTTAACGATTGCTGCAATAAACTTTTATACCTTTTATGAAATTTAATCAAAAACGATAATTGTACTTCTGTTACTAGTTTTAACGCGTCTAACTAAAAATATTTAGCATTAAAACTACTCGTAAATAATCAAACCAGATATTTAGATTGCGTAAAATTAACAGTACAACTAGAGTTGATTACACGCATGTGCATATTTTTACAACTGTAATACTGATAATCTGTCCAAACATATACAGAAGAGATGCTCAACAAACCAGACCCGCACCATCAGTGCAAAGCTCCCACCGAAAAATCAGTCTGTCAAGAACTTGTAAATATAAATATCCTAAAATGGTTTTAGTTCAAAATATAAACTTTGTGAAATATGCTTTTATTACTATCACTAAACAAAAAATACTTAATTTGTACGTAATATGAATTCGGGTAGTAACAAATTAGTATAAAATATTTTTAAAAAGCAAACAAGTATTGTTCAATTATAAAATGCATTTATAAAACGAAACAGTGATAATATATACAAAGCATGGATGCCTTTACAAAACATTAGACTATGAGAACAGCATTCACACAACCTTCATTTTCTGGATTATTGGTAACTTGAGCATATTTACCCCAAACAACTTTGCCACCTGGTGTAACCAAACCCAGATCACTCACATTGACCTACAAAATAAAATGTGAAAATATAACTTTTTCATCAATAAAACTTAAAATTGCATCTAATTATAAAATCACAACCATTCAATAAATAACACACCATTAGTTAATAGACTATAAAAAAATAAATGACAATAAAGTGCAGTATAATAACTGTTATTACAAAACTCTTTTGCTTTAAAAAAATGAGCATGGACCAATAAGACGTACTCCCGTGACAATTTCGAACATAGCAGTATGATCACTTTCTGTTCGAACACAGCAACTTGAATTTTGGTATAGCGAAAGCATAATATATATTTCAACGGTATTCCTTAAAACTTAACAATTTTCCACAAAGATTCTCGATAAACACTGTCAAAAGCTTTGATAAAATGAATAAAATTAATTGTTAGTGATTGCTGAAATTCTTGACTTTGATCAATAATGTTACGGAGGATTAGCATTTGTTCAATACAGCTTCTTCCTTTCCGAAAACCTGCTTGTTGTTCTCGAAGGTGTTTATCTGCCGCATTACTTAAATGATTTGAAATTATTTTGCAAAACACCTTACCAGGAACAGACAATAATGTTATTCCGAGCCAATTATTGCAATCGTTCAGACTTCCTTTTTTGGGAAGAGTAACAATTACTCCTTGCCGCCAATCGTTTGGAACTTGTTCATTATGCCATATAACATTAAATAAATGAGCAAGCTCACTTGCTACAACATCACCTCCATGTTTGAGCATCTCTGCAGTTATCTCGTCAAGTCCTCCTGCCTTATTGTTTATCAACCTTTGAATTGCATAAATCACTTCAGTTACAGAAATGTCATCAATACATATTTCCGGATTCTGAGTCACATTCATATCATTATCAAAATCTATGAGAGTATTCGGCATGGGATGATTTAGTACTTCTAATACATTTTAAAAATATACAAACCTTTCAAAATACTACCTTTCTATATTAAACAAATAACATTTACTTCTTAAAGTAAAATGTAAAAAACACTAACCAAATTCGACGATTTACTTCATTAGATTAACCACCATCAGAAGTAATCGAAAAGCCCAGATAGGAAAGTTACTTCACATTCACAGAGATCCTCAAGCATTGAGATGACGTAGTAGCATGCGAGCTTGCTCATTTATTTAATGCTATAGGGCATAAAGAATAAGTTCCAAATGATTGGTGACAAGGAGTAATTGTTACTCTTCCAAAAAAAGGAAGTTTGAATGACTGCGATAATTGGCGCAGAATAATCTTATTGTCAGTTCCTGGAACGGTGTTTTGTAAACTAATTCCAAACCATTTAAATAATGCGGTACATAAATATTCGAGAACAAGCAGGTTTTCGGAAAGGAAGAAGTTGTTTTGAACAAATACTTGCTCTCCGTAACATTATTAAACAATGTCAAGAATTTCAGCAATCACTTACATTTTTTGTTTTAAGCTTTTGACAGTGGAAAATCGTTAAGTTTTACGGAATACTTATTATTATTATTAAACTTTAGTATCTCACTAGAGATACATTCAGCGTAAAATACATTTTACTATCAATATAAAAAATAATAAAATCAAAAAATTTTTAAAAAAGTAGTACAAATAATGGGATCAAAATGAAATAGAATGTCATATGTTAATGAATATAAATATCGTAAATATAGTAAGCATGTGATTTTTTCTAAATAAAAATTACTATACATTGAATGAGTCATTATAAGGCACACTTGTTACATTATATTGTAAATATTATGCGTTTGTTAAACCAAAATTGAAGTTGTTGTGTTCAAACAAAATATGGTCCCACTGCTATGTTCGAAGTTGTCACGGGATTACATCAAAGATATATTTTGTCACCGTTTTTGTTTTCTCTGGTAATTGATTTCATTATGACTCAGTCCATGAATGACTTGTCTTATGGCATCAAATGGAACTATAGCAAACTTCGTTTGTACGCATCAATCATTATTCCTACCACAATATATGGGGGTGAAACGTGGAAGCGAACATACAAGATAAATAAGATGAATATCTTTCATCGCCGGTAATATAGAAGTCTTTTAAAGATTACCTGGCGTGATCACATTTCAAACAATGAGATCATAAGAACTGACTTTCTTTCACATGACATCATTACAATTAGACGAAGATTGCGTGGTCAAATCCTTTTACGTTTACCACCCGAAAGACCAGCAAAAGCGGTTTTTGAATGGACAATTGTAGATGGTAAAGGAAAGGTTGGTAGACCACAGAAAACTTGGTTAAAAACTATTCGGAAAGATCTAATTGAAATGTTTCATGGGATCAACCAAAATGTTTGGCTGAATGGTCAAATATAAAAAAATTTGATTCTCATGTTCTTCTTGAATTATGAAACTTTGTTGTTTTTTTCCCTGTAATTGTTGTCTTATTGCCCCATGCTTATTTTTAAAGCAAGGGGGTTTTGCAATAATAATAATAATAATAATAGTCTTAAACAACATAACACTTTCACATGTAATAAAAAACAAGTTTCATTATAATTTTACAATTAATAAATTCTTAACCCATAATTTTAATCAAAACTTCATTTAATGTAAATCAAATGTTACATTAAAAATAATTTCAAACCAATTCTTACAAAAATTAACTCACTTCAATTATTGTTCCCTTTGTAATAACTCCCAAAGTTGTGTACATAGGTGAACTCGGATTTTTCTTAACACCGATAATAGGTAATTGAAAAGTTGTTTTTAATTCCGGATGAGTAACGTTGGCTTTTTTTATACGTAACCCCATTGGTCGAATAAAACGTTCAAATTTTGGTGGTTTTCGAGTGAATGTATCACCGACAAAACACATCTTAGTTACCAAACGTTTCCACGCTTTTCGTTTCGATTTTCCTGTATGCACCACTTTAAAAGCTTCTGCGTCTGATATACTTTTAACTTTTGGCAAAGGCACTTCCCATTTTCCCTAAATAAAAAATTAAAATCGTTTTCATAAATTTGTTGATTTGTAATTTAATTTAAATTAACAAACTACTGCAACTATAGCATTCATTATCTGTAAACAATTAAACACAAATAAATAATTAAAAATAAACCTTAAAACATTACTCACTGCCTTTTCAGCACGTTTTTGTTTTACAGTATTTGACAATACTTTAGCAGATAACTGCTCGGAACGATCCAAAAGATATGCGGGTTTTTCTTCAAATGCTCCAGCATCTGACATCTGTTTAGTCGATTTTAGGTCGTACATTCGGAGACTAAAATAATTTAGTTTATTTAAAATTACGTTTTTTTCATTTGAACTTTTTCTTTAAACCGCTGTCTATTTGCAATTTTTGCTTTTAATCCTCTTAATTTTTTGGCTTTTTTACTTCGTTCGTGAGGTTCTCTAGCTTCCTTCTTTCGTCTAAATTTTATCAACAGAAACAGAAACAACATACTTTCGTTCAAAGTAATCAAAACGATAACCATGTCGCTTACGATGCAATTGAATATGCTCGTTCTGAGGCTAAAATGGAGTAACTATATCATAACAAAGAAACCAACCATGGCTTGGAGAACGACGTGACAATCTTGAAAAACTTGGCACTTTAAATGAGTACAAGGTTAAAATTTACATGAATATTTTATGAAAATAAAAAACACAACATTAACTATTTTTTAAATTTATTTAAATTTATTTTTAATAAAACAATGTTTACATTTACTTAAAATAATTGTAATTTTTTAAAGTTGTTTAAATAGCAAATTGCAAAAGCACAGAATAAAAAATTGTTTATTCTAATAAAACACAACTGTTTAAAAGCATCATTAAATTATTTTTTTTAAAAACAGTTTAAAGTTTTTAAGCTTCTATTATAAACAATGCTTAAAAATGTAAATGTATGTTTGTTTATATGCAATTTTTAGTAAAAATAATTCAATTTATAATGATATACTGATATGAAATATTTGGTAACAGGGTCACAATTTTATTATTTTATAGTTTGTACATTTATTTTTATTTCTGTTGTAGTATTGTTCTGGCTAAAAATCTTTAAAATGGTTTTAAACAACATTTGTTTAAATACATCTAATCACTTACTTATTTCTTTTGGGTAAACTAAGATAACAATACGTAAAATTATGTTTAAATTTTTGCGTAATTAATGTATAAACCAACACTACTTTTGTTATGGTTTTACTAATAATAGAGTTCTATTAAATCGGATGTCATCTTAAATTTAGCGAGTTCTATTTTTTATCTAATCACATAATAAATGCACAGGTACCGTACAAACTAACAAAAATGATTGTTACTTTTATGTTAGGTTTTTCACATCTAAGTACAACTAAATAAATTTACACAATTATTTAATTAAATAAACCAAGAACATAATTAAAATGTATAAATATGTAAACGGTTTTACGTTAAAACATATATCACTTAACAGGAACTTTATATAAGAAATTTAGAATAAGATAGTATTCATTTTAAGAAATTAAGTTTTAAACCATATTTACTACATTTTTATTTTAAAAAATCTAACATTTATCAGGAGAACACTTTTTTAACCAGACAAATAAAGAAATATTCAGATGATGCTTTACATGACGTGCAGCGTAACCTATTCAAGATTTTCCTTATTATATTTAAGTTAATGTATTATTTTCTATTAAAAATAATATTTTATTAAGAACAAACGCATTTAAAACATTTATATATTAATAAACTATTATAAGTATTTAATTATATGTAATGTATTACAAAATATAAAAGTATAATGTTTGTTTATTTAAAAAAGTTATTACGTATTTATTTTTTATTTTGTTATTTATTTTATTTACCAACTTGAATGTTTTATGTAAAACATTTTTCAGGATTCAAGAGGGTACACGAGGTGCGTAGGAATTTATCATTTTGATCCTCAGTTCTCAATATATCTCAAAGTTCTAAATCGGGGAGAATAAAGAGAGAGGAAGAAACTGGGACAAACAGGAATAAATCATATATGAGATAAAAAGTACAAATAATATAGTGGATAAAAGTAAGTGAATAAGTTGGACAAGACATGTAGATAAATAAAAAATTTTAATGAAGGAGGTAAGTAAGTGCTGATCATAAATAATCTTAAGTTACCCTAACAACTTAGCTTTGACTGGATGACTAGGAAGCTTATTCTATGCTGTAATGGATCCATATAAAAAAATAATTTTGTCTAATGCAAGTGAGAGCTCTGGGTTTGTGAATCTTAAAACAATGTCTCCAAAGGTTTCCATAACTTACATTAAAAAAATGAGTAATGTGATTGCTAACAAATAACTGATAGATTAAGATTAAGTCGCTTCGGAGTCGTCTATTTCCTAAAGGGAATAGTTTTAGTATCCGTAAACGCTCTGGGTACGACTTGAGTCAAAGCTTACGTTGGAGTCTGGAGAGCGTTCTTTAAACTTTTTCTAATTGATGAATATCCGCCTTCCGAGATGGAGCTGTTACCTGAATACAATAATCTAAATGCGGTCTTATATATAACATAAAAAGTAAACGAAGGCAGTCTATCAGAATTTTATCTAAATAACGTCTGAAGAACTTAATCAAGCTAAAACATTTTTGGATCGTTTTTTTGTGATGTAGTGTGAATACTAGAGATGGTGTAAAGGTGATCCCTAAATCTTTAACCTCTTTTACTGTAGTAATAATTTTATCACAAATCTTAAATATCTTCCCCGACGATCGTCCGAATGTTATAATTATTAATTTTTATTTTGATTACAATTTTTATATTATTGTACATTAAATATACTATTAATATTATATACTATTATAATAAACCTATTTCAAAAACTGGAAGAAATAGTTTAAACAATTTTATTTATTTCACAATCAGAATCAGAGCAACCAAATTTGGTTAAACGCTTCAATCACCAAAGGTTAAGCCATTTATTACTAAAAAACAAAACGATGATAGATTAACCTTTTGTAAACAATGGAGTGAACCACGCTTGTGTTATTGGCGTTCCGTATACTTTGCCAATAAAATAATGATTTGGGACAAACCATTTGGCTACAAAAACAAAATGTTATGCGGGTGCAGGTTTCAAAAATATTTACTCCCGGTTGTTTGAAAAAAGACTCACCTTCAACAAGTAATGGGTTGATTTGGTATTATGTATAATCAACCAATCAAATGGAGAATTATACCTGGTATTTTAATGAAAATTTTGTTTCAGTTATGAATGATGTTTTTATTATGAAATGCAGCACACTTACACCGGGGTTACTATTGTTTTTCAGAACAATGCTCTATGTTACATGTCCAAAAAGGTAACATTATATTTATCTAAGTCCACTTTGTTTTATATTTACAGTTAGACAATATATGGGCTAAAATCAAAAAAGCTTTCTTCCACTCAATTATCACTTAACAGCCCACATATCAATGTGATTAAAAAATTTTTAGTATGCTAAAGCGCATACTGAAATTAAAGATTTATGTTTACGCATTTGGTTTGTTGTTTAATATGAGATGAAACAAAAATATATAATCACTCTTATTGACGGCATTCCAAAACGCCTGAATCAGATAGTTCAAAAAACTGGCGATCACATAGACTACTGAATATTTTCAACCTTGAAATGTCTTTACTTATTTGATAAATGAAAAATTGCATATAACGTGTATTTTTGTTAATAGTTGACGTTATAAATAATGTGCCGGGGTAGTCTAGCGGTACAACGCTCGATTTGGACCTCGGTGAGCATGGGTTCAAATTCCACCACCGGCAGTAAAATGCGGGCCTACATTTGGCTTTGCTAAAATGTCCATTGTTGAAAAATGTTTCTCGTAAAACTTTTAAAGCAGCAAACATCAAAAAATGATAATCATTTTACTCCATTTTTGATTTTGCAACAATTGATATTTTATACAATTTTTTATTATTTACAATATATACGTATATATAATTATAGTTTTTTTAATTATTATGCAGCATTGTGTATTTTATAATTAAAGTGACGTTTTTTTATATGCTATGTAGTTGCTAAATATGTTTATTTAAATAATAACGTTTTGCGGTAATTGTTGTAATAGTTGTAGATCTTACAATATCCAGTAGTTTGTTATTATTTATGGTTATTGGCAACGATACTGAACTTTAACTAATCTAAATTAAAAGGATTATCAATTAATGAGTAATTGTATAAGGTCCCAGTAAGTCGGGAAGTGAAACAACACAGAACAACTAAATCACGTATGTATTTCAACAGAAATTATATATATATATATATATATATATATATACGTATTAAGCCATTTCCAAAATCTCATGGGTGATATATGTAAGATCTCACTGAGATCTCGGCCCTGAATTCCCATGATTTAAATTGATACGGACAATTATCAACTCCCCAGCTAATTTCAACCAAAAAAAAGCTCTTGTGTGATCTAATATATCGTTCTGCAATTTATTATTACAAAATAATGTAAATTTACATACCAATACTGTTTACCAACAGGAATAAACAGGACACAAATATACTCACAGAACAAAAGTCACGTTAACAACAACGTGATACATTCAAATACAAAAGCGCGCCTCAGGACAAGATTCAAACAAAGTCAAAGTGTTTATATGTACAATAATATAAAAATAGTAATTGAAATAAAAAATTAATAATAATTTAATTATTTCATTCAACAGTAACACTCCCGGCCAAAAAATGCAGTTTTTTCAAAACGGACATTTCTAGGGCAAGATGAGTTCACAACAATTGACGCACACAATTCTGACGTTGACTTGAATGGGAATGGTGAACACTAGATACCTGAAGATTACCCATACATGACAACCGCAACATACGAACAAACAAACTCAATCAATACTTTCAAGTAGTGACAGCTGCTGAATATATTTGTCGATTACAAACTTGGATGTACAACCTTCTACTTCAAGTATGATTGTCCACATAGAACACTATTTAAATAGACTAGTTAAACTATGGACAGAAACAATAAAATATCTAACCTTCTCCTTTTCGTTTTCCTTTTTAATCTTAAACACTTGGATTTTTGGGGTTTTTTCGGCACTTTGATCACAAAGAATTTTTTCTTCATGCTCTTAAAATCTCTGTAATATCCTTTGGTTAGCAATATAATAGGATAACATTCACTAACTGTACCTTCAACAATAACAACCGCCTTTAGATTGCTTATACAACTCATACAGTCGTCACTAATATACCCGAAATCACTATTAGACAATTTATGAATTTGTTCCACATCTTCATATGTTTGGCAACAAAATACATTTTTATCTATTCTAGGTAGACAAATACTTGGCCCTCTTATAGTCCAACCCAAAGGGGTTTCTATGACGTAAGGTTCATTCCCCTTACCCAACCTTTGATCTAGGACCCAATGCGCCTCAGGCACATTACAGCCTATCAATATATCAATTGAAGAAAATTCACCATGATTCAATTGAAGTTTTGATAAATGAGGCCAATTTTGTAACTCTTCTTCAGTAGGTATATTAGTCCTTATTGAACGAAGCTTGTCTACCGCATACGCATTATCAATAGTAATGGGAAGCCCTCCTGCAACTGGTTCAATCTTTAACTGTACCTTTTTGCACAAGGTATTATACACCCCGTTCAGTGTATTCATTTCCAGTTCAATTGTGCTTCCTTCCAACCCCAACGTTTCAGCAGTACGTCCATTTATCAAAGTGCAATCTGATCCATTATCTAGAAAAGCCCATCCATTTTTTACGGAAGAAGGACCTACTAGTTTTACTGGTATCACACCTAGATATACCTTTGCAGTTGTGGACACTGCAGCATTAGCGTTAGATTGATGAATACTTGGGTGCAAAAGCCAATAATGTGAACCTTTACAACCTGCTACCTTGCACCCAGTCTTGTAATTACATAAATTTGACGCATGCCCTTTTCCTAGACAAGAGAAACACAAATTGTTACTACGAACAATCTCTATTTTATCCGTTTGTTCCAACTTAAGAAATTGGTCACAATTCTCAAGTCCATGATCTCCGTCTTGTAATGGGCAATGTAAGCCTACTTTACTTACAATTTTAGACCTTGATTCAGTCGTTTTTGGTGTATAACTTGCTTGCGATACAATCTCACCAAATCGACTATTCATAATCCTTGCATTATTAGAAACAAACCGTAAAAGGTCCTTAAACAGTGGTTCCTTATCATCTTGATACAAATTGTCAGCTATTATAGCCCACTGTCTTTGCAATGATGTTGGGAGTCTAATTACTACCCGTTCTAAAGTACCTATAGAATCAAGGGTAGACTTACATCCCATTCTAGTTAAATTGATCTCACAATTTCTCATTTGTATTGAGAAAGGCACTAAGCTACTAGCATTCGCTACTAGTTGAGGACCGATTACTAGCTTATCTAAAATTGACCGCGCCACTACGTGCGATCTACTATACAATTGCTTCAATGTGTCCTTTGCCATTGAAAGACCTTCATCAGGAGGAAGCATCATACATTCACGTATTGCCTCCTTAGACTCTCCTTCGCAATAGTGAATTAAGTAAGCTAATTTCTGTTTATTGCTGCACAACATGCACTCAATAGAGGTCTCGAATTCATTCATAAACCTCCAGTAATCCACAGGATTACCGTAAAATTTGCTTACATCAATACGAGGAAGATCTAACCTGTTAACAATAGTCTTAAAGGAACTAATTAACTCATTATTGCTCATTTCTATACCCTGATCATTGTGGCTAACTTCTTCAAATTGGTTAGCATTCAACTCCGATCTAATTTCAAGCTTTAATAAGTTTATTTCCTTTCTAACTTCCTTAACTTCTCAAGCTTGTCACACTTGACATCAACACAACCAATCGTTACATCAGACAAACGGTCATCAGAAGGGTAACCTACCATTGTCACTGGTTCCCCATTGGTATTCTGAAGACCAACATCCGAAACCGTGTTTACCAATTGTCGTTTGTCATCTTCCTTCGAAAATGTACGTCTTGGCATTTTGTTGGTCTCGGACGAATTGATTGATAAAATTTGGCAGAACTGAACACCAGTTTACGCCAAACAAATTTGTTCAAACCCCAATGGTTTGATGGTATATTAAACGATGGTTCTTGTAAATATATATTGACCGCGCCAATATAACAAGTCGAGTTTTCGAAAAACTCCAATTTCAGTGGTATTTGACTTCAAACTCCAACGATTGGCAAGTCTTGAACTTCAAACCCAACGGTTGGCAGTGTTGAACCTTTACAATGTCAGTAAGTATTGAACTGTAAGATCTCACTGAGATCTCGGCCCTGAATTCCCTTGATTTAAATTGATACGGACAATTATCAACACCCCAGCTAATTTCAACCAAAAAATAGCTCTTGTGTGATCTAATATATCGTTCTGCAATTTATTATTACAAAATAATTCAAATTTACATACCAATACTGTTTACCAACAGGAATAAACAGGACACAAATATACTCACAAAACAAAAGTCACGTTAACAACAACGTGATACATTCAAATACAAAAGCGCGCCTCAGGACAAGATTCAAACAAAGTCAAAGTGTTTATATGTACAATAATATAAAAATAGTAATTGAAATAAAAAAATAATAATAATTTAATTATTTCATTCAACAGTAACAATATAAGCAGATCGCTATCGTTTACAGTTGACTGTGCTCCAGCCTTCCGCAGCACACTGAAACAAACATTCCCAAAATGTGATGTGAATTTATGCCAATTCCACGTAATACTGGCTGTAAGCAAAAAAGAATATAATCTTTTTATATTTTATTACTTAGATGAGGAATCCGAATGTTCGATCGTGTTTTTGAGATTTAGCTACGTGTCACTTAAAGCAAAGTTTTGTTGTACATTATCTTATTATTAATATAGGTTTAAAAATATTGTTGCCAAATTAAGAAGAAACCATCCGGCTGCGTATTTAAGAGTAATCTGTAATTAGTTACGTTTAAGGAATATGTGGGTTCCTGCTTTCATACTAATAACAGTGTAGAAAATGCTTATCGATATTTGAAAACTTATTTACCATAAAATGTTTTTTATACAAAATGCATTTGTTACAATTGGGATTATATAAAAAAAAACTAAACAATCTATGGCGCACTTATTATTCCATTGAAAAAGTGAAAAACCATGGCGAATCCATGACATTTAAAAGTGTTTTACAGATACGTCGGATAAATCACTTATCGATTGTAATTCAATGTCGTCCTAACATTATTAACTCATAGCCGCAGATGAATTTGACATTATAGAAAATCGTCAATTGTGAAACCATTTGTAAAAAGCATCAAACCGTAAGTGCAGCCGATGCCACAAGGTTGCCTTAAGACCAAAAGTGAATTATGTAACATGGTTAAAGACATATGTTTTAAGTAGGTTATACTATTTAATAATGTTTTAGTCGCAATGCCACAATCCAAAATATGTGGGTAAAATTTATAAAAACATACAAAAAAGTAAAGGAAACGCCATACGGTACATCTGATTCTACAGATCGTGATTATAAGCTAGAAAGTAAGAGTTAAATTATTTTATTATTGTAGTTAATTAAAACAGTCACAATAACATTATTTTATTAGCATAATTTCCCCTTAATGCAGATGTGTAAATACCAACGTTTAAATGCAGTCAACTGCTAGAAGTTGATGCATTATCGGAAATTATGATGAGTGCTGTACTGCTAGACCATCCAGGCACTTGCATAAATATAGTTTATATAAATTAAATAAAAATAATTAAATAATTTTAAAATAATTTTTTATAATTTAAACGTACCACAATTTGACATTAACTGTAAATTAAATATAAATTTATTTGTTTTAATTAACTTTTTTAGAGCATTACCAAATAATAAAGAAATATTTACATTTGTTTATTAAAAAAAAATTTTTTTTAAGACTTTAAATTTTTTAAAAATTTATTAAATAACAAATTGTTTTATTGTATTTAATTACACGACCTTAGCTCAATTTTCATATTATAAATTAGGTAACTCGGTCCTTATGCCGTTTAAATTAATTCTTCCTTTTAAGACTTTATCTTCGTTTTTTAAATATCGTGTTGAAAAATAATTTACTACATAATTAACTCATGCTGTTACTTACTATTTAGAGAATTAATTTTTACAATTTGTTAAATGAAATTATCTATAATTATGAGTAATGCATAAGGATTATAAAATGTGGTATATTAGGTCTACATTGTCTTTTTTATGTTAGTAAAACTTTACGTTTTGTGGTTCATGAGTTACGCTGCAAGATGGAACCTTACTTTCTGCAGATAATTGCAGTGTTTTTGAATTGTACAATTTATTGATCTTAATTTTTGTTCTTATAATTTTACTTTTCTATTTACTCCAGTTGTTGAGTTAATTTTTTTTGTTACTTTATTTTTATGGAATGCTAATGGTTTTGTGGATTGGAGCAATATTTATAAAGTCTCGCTTTCTATTGATATGTTTTTCTTGACTGTTACTTCTTTGTGGTGCATCTTAGACTAGATACACTTAATCACTTAAACTAAAACAGTAGGGACCGAGTGCACAGCGGTATCACGACTTTTGCCTTGCAAGTATATGCCCAGGGTACTTAAAAAGTGTTTTAATGTATGTATATACATATATAACCGTTGGTTTAAGGTAGATGTTCATGACGACAAATCAGGCGGCTTCGCTAATTTTTGTGAACAGTTGCACTGTCACAAGGATGTCGTCTACTAACCAAGAAACTTTGTTATACCCCGACGATTCTTATGCTTATCTTCGAAGTCGATTATTTAATATTCAGTACGAATATGGTAATAATTAAGAAGTGATTACGTTATCAACTAAAGTAAATGACCTTATTTTCCTTTTTATCTTAATTTCTAAATCTTTTAACTCCCCCTTTACCTTATCCTTCATCATCACCACATTTTGAAATTTTCTTCGGTTTCTGTTATGACCGCATCATCTGCATAATGAAGATCCGCTATATTGCTACCTTTATGAGTTATACAGCCCTCAAATGACTGGGACACTTCATCAAAGATGGCATCGACTACAAAACTGAAGAGTGAGGGTGCTAAAACACATCTTTGGCGGACACCTGAATTTATGTTAATTTAATCAGTTGAAGAATCTCCATTCCTCATTACAGCGTTTGACAACGATTTTAAAGAAACAACTACGATTAATACTAAAGGCGTTTGTCCTATTCAACACATACCATCATGTCCTTTACTTAATTGAAGTAACTTAAGGTTTTTCAGTTATTTATTTAGCATTTGTTAAATAATTATTAAATAAATAAATTGCTTTTATTACATCTCTATACTACTAGATTAAGGAAAACTACATGCATAAAATTGATTTTATTTCAGTTTTTGAATATATATTTAGATGCTTATTTGGAAAACCTATTTAGCAATAATCATGTTTTAAATATATGAAGATGTTATAAAACAGTTAATTACAAAATATGTTTTTTTAGTCTTGAATTTTGTAGACGATATATAACATTAAAGTTTTAACAGTAGAAATGATAATTTAAAATGCGCTTATTTTCATTATACATTATAGATATTAACTGAACGTGTATTTACTTTGTTATTGTTGAAATTTAATACTGAACATTTTCTATGGTTTCTGCTGACATTGTTGATGATAAATTGCCAAATGCTATTGAGAAAAAGAATTTGGAAACCCCTTGGGGTGAAAAATATAGGCCTGTTTGTTTGAAAGACATTGTTGGAAATGAAGCTACTATTTCTCGGTTAGCTGTATTTGCTCGTGATGGAAATATTCCAAATATAATTATAGCAGTAAGAAATATTTTAAAGTATATACTTACAGGGTCCTCCTGGTTGTGGTAAAACTACAAGCATTCTTTGTCTTGCTCGAACGCTACTGAATGAATCTTTTAGAGAAGCAGTATTAGAATTAAATGCGTCAAATGATCGAGGAATTGATGTTGTTAGAACGAAAATTAAGATGTTTGCTCAAAAAAAAGTCACTTTACCTGCTGGAAAACAAAAAATTATAATTTTGGATGAAGCTGATAGGTTAGTATTTTGTTTTCTTTGTTGTTTAATATTTTTATGGTTTGTTTGTTAACTAATTTAACTTTGTTTTGATTTATATTCTTAAATATTTTTGGTTGTAATATTTAAAAAGGCTTGGTTTATTTTTTCTTTATTACTCTTCTAAAATGTGATAAATATATTTTTAAATTAAGTATGACTGAAGGTGCTCAACAAGCTTTACGAAGAACAATGGAAATATATTCTCGCACAACGCGTTTTGCTTTAGCTTGTAATGATTCTTCAAAGATTATTGAGCCTATCCAATCAAGATGTGCTGTACTGCGTTATGCTCGCTTGACGTCGGCTCAAATAATGGTTCGACTTTTAGAAGTTTGTCGAGCTGAGCATGTTTCTTATACAGAAGAAGGTCTAGAAGCCATAGTATTTACTGCTGACGGTGATATGAGACAGGTTAGAAATATATTAATACTTTTTTTGTAATTTTTGAACAAATTTTAAATGCTGTATATATAACTGACAGTAGTTGGGGTCAAGGTTACATTTTCGCTAGTTTTGAGTTGGCATGGTATACATACAAATCAAACTCAAGGGCGGAAGTAAATAAAGTTAATATGTTAGAAGATAGCATTGTTTTGATGAGTCCAGTGTTTGAATGAAATGTTGGGGTTGTCTTTAAAGGATTGTGGCGGTATCAATTGACAAATCGACAATGGGAGTCATAAAAAAAAGATTGTTTGCAATTCAGGATGGTTCCTTTTAGTCAAGTAGCTACATATGAGTTTCAGATATTTTTCAATAGCTTTGATGTTTGCTTGCACTAATTAGCTAAAGTGAACTTGTTACTGTACACTTGATTCTTATTTGACTTTACTTATTATTTATTCTTTTTTATTATTACTTTGAATGTTTTACGAAAAATATCTCTCAGTAGTGGATATTTCACCGAAGCCGAACGTTGGCCCGCATTTTAGTGCTGGTGGTTGGATTCGAATATATGCCCACCGAGGTCCAAATCGAGTATTGTACCGCTAGACCACCCCGGCAATATAATATAAGTCTAAGATACTACATGAAAAAATGTAATAAAAATAGTGCCATCATTGAAAATTGAAACTTTGTGCGCATGACTCAAGTTTTCAGTATTATTAATATTCCATATGAATATTTTTTATCAACTTATTTGATTTTAGGCATTAAATAATTTACAATCGACATATCATGGTTTTAATATGGTTTCGAGTGAAAATGTATTCAAGGTAATTTTTATTATATTTTTTAATGTATTTACTATATTACAGTACTGTTTTATGTGATTATTTGATTTATGTATTTTAATTATTATTATTATTATTATTATTATAGAAATCGTAGACTTTCTATAGGTAATAACCGGTGTATGACCACAAATAAAACCCATAGAGTAGATAATAGCATCGCTATTCAATCTTCCTTGTTTGAACTCTGATGTTGGTGTTCCAATATACTCGGCTATAATTGTCAGCATATTAATGATCGGAACACCTGAGCATATATTTTGTTTCTGATTTATTATTTACAATTGATTTTTATTAGTAAAGACTATGCCGCTCTCCGCTACTTGAAGATGCGCTAAGTAAGGATCGGTTTCTCCTTTTGGACGTTATAATAAGAGTTTGATTACATTAATGAATGACATTATTAAAACATGTTATTTACCAATTTACAGAAAGTTCCAAGGGTAAAGAAACGCATGTACAATAACATAAATACATACCTAACTAAAAAAGCAATGTTTATTTAGTAAGTATCAACAAGTGTGACTGACAACAATTTTCATAATTTTTCACGGTCAGTATTTTAAACTAAATATATATATATATATATATTATTAAACAATTATTTTAATAGAGCAAATGTTTGGTGATATTTTACATTTTTAAATTTTTTCACTTTGACATTAACAGCTGAAATGTTAAGCAGTCTTATTTTTTATTAACAACTTGGTGATTAAACATTTTTACCAGATACAATTTTAATAGGTTAATTAGTTTGTATCTGTTGAACAAAAAAGACGTACTTTAATTTATATTTTTATTTGATTTTCTGTTTCTGATTTATATTGGTTGAATGTAGTACGAGAAACCTTTCTTAGCAAGTGGACATTTAGCGAAGCCGAACAAGAAACCGCATTTAATACCAGTGATTGGACTTGAAACCATGCCAACCCAGCTCTAAGTTTAGCGCTTTAATCACTTCCTTACTAGCTTACAATGAAGATTTTCGTGTAACGATGGCTGATTGGTTTAGGTATCAGACTGCTGGATGGGATCACATTTACAATTTCGGCAACATTATTAACACTCAGGAATTGGGTCTACAATTCAATCATAAAACGTTCGCTACCTTTAGGCAGTACCTTAGCTATTTAAAGTGAAATTGCTGAAGTTTATATTGTAATCAAAACAATATTACTTTTATATACTTTTAAAAGCCAAATTATTTTGTAAACACAATTCTGTTAACGTATATATATATATATATATATATATATATTGAAGGTTTGTGATGAACCACACCCAATGCTTATTAAACAATTGCTTGATCATTGTGCAAAAGCTGAACTTACTGCTTCTCATAAGATTTTACGTCATTTGTGGATATTGGGATATTCAGCAGAAGATATTATCACTATTATATTTCGTGTTTTAAAAAACCATTCAATGGAGGAATATTTAAAATTAGAATTTATTAAGGTATTGTTTTAAAGAATGTTGGTTTAAATAATTGTATATTTGCTTTTTTTTCAATTTTTTAAAAGTGATTGATACTTTAGATTTTTCATAATTAATGAATTCTTGTAGTGTTTTAAAAGTTTTAAACTTATAAAATTGAATGTTTTTAATTTATGCATTTTTTAAATAGTAGTAGTGTAGCTGTCAGGATTACCGCCTATCATGTGAAAGAACCATATTTAAGTTACGTCTGGGAAGTATTTTTAAGGGACAATTATGAGGATTTGATTAATGTTTATTTCTGGTGTTAATCGAAGAGCCCAGATACGTAAGTTGCTTTACATTGGGAAGCACAACATCATTTAATACGATACTTTCATTAGGGGCTTGTGACGACATGATGACTGATTTTTTAAGATTAATCTTCAGACCGTATTTACTGGACACTTTCACAAGAAAATCTCATGCACGCTGCAGCTGAGCTCTATTTTTAGTTAGAAGAACAGCACATTCTAAGTCGGTGATGGGCTTTGTACCAGCATGCACACCTTCCATTTGTTCAGAAATATTGGCAAATATAGCATCGGTTGCATAGTTGAACAAGTGAAAACCAGCCATACAGCCTTGACGGACACCATAGAAAATTTCGAACGGCTTTTTAGTAGATTTGCTGCAAATGCGGATCGCAACACGTTTCAACGGACGAAAACCAGTTTGGTTGGGATGTGTGGTCTTCTCCCTCTCCGGGCGAATCCCTTCAACTGTCGTTGATGTGGTAATTTTTGCAGGTATGTAAAGTAGTTAGCAGGTATTTACCGATGCCAGTCTTCAGGGCACTGCTCAATTGTCCAAAACCCTGTTATAAAACCGTAGAGGTCTTCAGTAAGTCTCGAGTGACCGTATTTGAATATATATATATTGAGGAATTACGTCAAATCACAGAGCTTTCCTGGCTGGAGGTTCTATGGAGATTGGATAAATTGCCCAAGGAACTGTCAAGAATGGATTGATCTTGCAGCCTTCCTGTTGTGATTTCAGGATGGTTTAAAGTGGAGTAACTAGTTTTCGTTCGAGATGGCAGACGATCCAACTTTAACTTTGTTATCACGGTGGAGTTGTTCCAATTTCTTATATACTTTCCCAGTGTCTTTGCTCATCCTCTTCAACGTTTTCGAAATTTCGCACGCAATGATTTTGCTTCACTTTTCTAGTGGTTATTTTTACTTGTGTATAAAGATATCGAGAATTAGTGGTCAATCAGTTTGGTCCTTTTGAGTCAAGTAATCGGGGGAGCATCAAACTTGCTGTGTTGATTTTTCTTTTAATAATGTTCTTGGTTCGATTTATTCCCATACCACAATTTGGAACAACAACTGGAGCTGTGTGTAAGTAGCGAACAATCCGAAGCAGGATTACCAGATCTAGCCTTTGTCATTATGTGACTTAGACGAAGCGAACATGAAACAAGCAAATGATCGGTATCATTTTCGCTTGTTTGACAGCTGCTGTATGCGCGTAAAGTCTTGATTGCACTGAACCAGCGTTTTGCTGACCAAAACATGATTGATTTGGGAGAATATTAACCACAACTTGAACGGAATGTTGTCAAATGTTTCACGGAGTGTTGAAAGATGTGTTTGTGAGCACCATGTTGCACGTAGCCACGAATTCACTTAATCTTATGTTCTTGAATTTTTTACGCGATTTTGTTCAAGGGCCGATCCAGGGTCGGTTAACATCGTCCCTGCGAACTCTGTCGTTAAAATCTCCTCCAATAACAATGAATTACCATGATATTTTGAGTCGGAAGTATAAATCTTCTAGTTGCTCGTAAAACTCATTTATTTCGTTTTCGCTATAATTATTTGTTGGAGCATAGACAGTGATGACCACTGAGTATTTGGATACTTTAAAGCACGCGCACGCTAATTGTTGATATATACCCTTCCAGTCGATTAACTCACAGAAAGCTGTTGAGGATAAACAAAATTCTACCCCATGGTGTGCTGGATTTGATGCACAAGATAATGGGAGAAATAATGCTACAGACTGGGAAGCTGTAGGAAGACGAAACGACTCTAAACAATTCAACCTTGTATCCTGAAAACAAGCGATGTCAATCTTGTAACGACATAGCTCTGTGGCAGTATATGCCTAGGTCGAAACAGATGACTGACTGTACGTTCCATGTTTCTATGTGGAGAGATTGTCGGATGCTAAATGAACCTGGGGGGGGGTGAATAAAGATTTTTGGCTGGAAGATCGCTTCCTTGCGACGGCGTCAGTGTTCATAGGAATTGACGGGGCAATCTTCTTTGGGATACAGGAGGGATGACACCGGCTGACGAATTCATGGGAGCCATCGGGGGATGAACGTTCATCAGCTTGTCAACTTTATCATTTTATTTGTACAGTGGTACCATCACAAAGATGTCTATCAACCAAGATATTTCGTTATTCTACGTTTGTCACGCATATGAAATCACGGGAGGCAACTCTTTTGTATGCTTTGTAAATATATTATGTGTATGAATAAATGTTCCATGAATATATTTTGCTGTTAATAAAAACGTTATTTGTTTATCCATTTTTATTTAAACTTTATTATGAACATTTGGAACGTTTTAGCAAAAAATTCTTGTTCCTTTGGTTTGTACAGTATTGCAAATAGAGCTAGGGATAAAATATAGGGATACTGAAATAAATTCTACTGGACCGGAGCAAAGGTAGATATTAAACGCTATAGCGTTTTTAAAAATGTAGTGATTAGCAGTGAATCATATATTCAATTAAAACCATTCACAATGTTGGTTTGTTTTTGGAAATGTGAAAATAGGATTGACGTACTTATTTTGATTTTAATAGGGGTTTTTCAAAGTTTTTAATGCTTTACTTCATTTATATTGAATTTTAATTGTAAAGTCTTTAATCAGTTTATTATAATTTTATGAATAAAAAATGCCAATATTTTAAAAATCTCATCATTTGGAGGGCTTAACGCATATCGTTATGGTTTATAACCCTTGGAATACGATCAGTATTTAGGTTAAATTAAAATACTACTTTAAAGTAGTATGTTAAGAAAACGGTTTTTTATATTGTTGATTATTTTTTAATTTTAGGAGGTTGGTCTTACTCATTTACGGATTGCAGAGGGGCTGGGAACGTGTTTGCAGCTTGCTGGTCTTTTAGCGCGTTTATGTAAAGTGGTTTTACCAAAATAATTTTTCTGTTTTGGAATATACAACATTGTAATTTATTCGTCAGATTTTAAAATATACCAAATTTATATTAATTTTTTTATTAATGTCTATTTAATGTTGAATTTTTTTTAAAGGGTAGTTGTTTTTGGTTAGTTTTCTCTATTTGATTCAGTATCATACCAATTTGAAGCAATTTGACGATTGAATAGTTTCGGCGTAGGTTTTTTACTACTGGATGCCCTTCCTACCGCAAACCCTCTTCCTTTATTCAGAGTTAGGACTGGCCAGATCGGTTCATCTTTTATTCTTTTTAGCTGAATTTTATTTGATGTTTAACATCCATTTATTAAATAATTTAGTTACTTAATTCATTTCTGCACGTTTCTGTAAATCGTGAAGGATGGAATGATACTATTAGTCCTGAGGATTTTAGTAATGCTTATAATGTCTTAATTTCTAATAATGATGATAATCCTATCTGCCTACTTTAATGTTCGCATTTTGAACTAATATTAACATGGATTAGGAATTGGGTGCATAGCGGTATAACTTTGGTTGTTGGGTTGAAGTATTTACCCATGGTACATATAATGTTCTGGGCTAAGAAAATAACTGACAAAATATTAGGCGGTCTTCTGAAAACCATTTTATTATTTTTCTGCGTTTGTTACTTATGTTCTTTGCATATAAAAATGGAGGAATTGTTCGAGATGTTGTGTCAATACGAAAATAATAAAAACGATAACCATGTTATTAATCTATTCATTAATTCATCTTTTGAAATATTTGAAATTCTGTGAGGGCTTGAAGCTGATGAAGAAATAGTCCTATGGTTATAAGAATTATCTAAATTGATTCAGAGATTTTTTCATAATAGTGTTTTGTTTTCTAATTTATTGAATGTTTTATACGAAAAAATGTCACAATGTGGATAATTTTATTAAAGCCAGAAACAAAAACCGCTTAGTGCCGGCGGTGTAAGTCGAATTTGTGGTTGATCTTTTACGAATCTAGCGCCTTAACCACTTACGTTTTGATTCATACAGTATTCAATCTGAATTTTTTGACAATAAACACCTCAGTAGGTAAAGCTAAATGTTGACTCACATTTAGTACAGACAATGGGGCTCACATACATGCCAACCCAGTTTTCAGTCTAGCATTCTACCAACTCTACACAAGGAATGTTAAAGTTTGGCATTTTTCTCGACAAATTAATTATTAATACATTTATTTCCATTTGGTTGTTTTATTTAGACGTTTTTCTAAGCTGGTAAAGAATCCTAATAAGTCTATTAAAATTAAGCATTGCATGCTTGAATTTTATATGTATTTGTAACATCCTTTATAGAAACGTCATTCACGAATATGATTGAGTTGGTTCAAAAATTATTAATGTCTACACAGCTACGAGTTTAGCGCCTTCTACAACCACAACATTATAACTGTTTCATCAAGCAGGAGCGTTTGGTACCGTAAATTTATATTCACCGTTCTTTATTTGAACGGTAAAACGTGTAGGACAATGCATATTTTCAGTTATACAACAAATTACATTAAGATGAAGTTACCTGCTTGTACGAAGTACTGTACTTTTAGATGTGCGGTTCTGTAAAAGACTTACGGGAATTGTTCATCTCCACGGTTTAGTTTGTTTACACAGTGATAAAACACTGTTGATTTCCATTTCCAAGGTGTAGACAGCGTTATCCACATCCTTCAAGTTAAAATAACGACATTGACACCACTCCGATGCAAAAATAAATACCATTACGAAATGAGGCAGGTGCAAAACATTTTACATTAAGTAGTACCCACAGTATTTAATAACAATCAAAACTAATCTCAACATCCAATAATATTTATTGTAATATATGGCGTACAACAACTACCCTATAAACCAAAGTATAACCAGTAGATGTGTCCTGAATAATTAATCACCAGATTGGGAAACCCTTTCGCTCCGAGGAGCATAGATTGTTCCTTGTAAATACAGTCTAATTTTTGGCTTTGAATTAAGAGGCAAATACCGGAGGTGTAATAATCGAATGACATTTAGATACGTTAAAGTAAAACTTGCTAAAAACTCAAAAATAAACTATTAAACAAAGTACCGATTTAATTATAAGTGTACCACAAATCTGTCAATTATAATACCATTATTAATCAATGAATGCAACTTCCATTAAATTTATGAATCAATATCAGCAGACTGTTTAAAATTTGTAATCAACAAAAACAGAATTTGAACTATTAATTTTAGATAACACTAACGAAACTAAATGTTAATGTGTCCATGTATGTTGTGCAATTTGAAACCGGATGTTCAAAATGTACTTCAATACGGAGCAGCACTAAGGTGCATCATCAAATTAAATCGGTACAGTAATAAATTTTCTTTCAAACATGTGTGTGTATGTAATATTTGACACTTGGAAAAATTGATGAGTGGGAAAAGTTGTATCACTTAAAAAACAAAAGAAAATAGATATATTTTAGAAATTAAATACTTTTTTCAAATAACAAAACACCTTAATTCGAAGTCAATGAATCTACTTTATTTGTAGTTAGATTCTAGATACGATTTGTGGAAGAGGTAAAAACACAAAAGCGGTATTTTCAATATATACTTTTGGAATATTAATGATCTCAAGGATTTGAATAGTGCTTACAAAGTCTCAACTTTCAATGATGGTGATATTCCTCCTCCATATGAGGCATCCTGACCTTGGTACTAATGGGCTCCTAGACTAATACCGAATGCACAACTGTATAATTGGGATTACACTACAACGGATAAATGCAAGGTTGCATCCCAGGGTAATTAAAAGGTATCTTAAAGTATTATATATACTATATGTAGCCTTTTGGTTATCGGAGATAACTCCGACAAAAAATCAAGTGGCCTTATCAGTCTTGTGAACAGTGGCACTCTTACAATCATTCCGTATACAAGTTAAAAAACCTAGTTATTTTTTTATGATTGTTATGTTTGGCAAGATATTGAAATTAATCGTTTAATACGCCGGCAAATCTAAAAATATTAAAGATGTGACTATATCACCAACCACAATGAATCAAATTATTCTTTTCCAACTTAAAAAGTGCACCAACTACCAGATTATTATTGTTGCTTTACAAAAGATATTTTTCGGCAAATGGATTAAACTAGTGCCCGTTTCACAAAGTTCAAAAGTAGGCATTAACTCAGCCATCTTATTACAATTGTAAGCTTTACTTGACATTATTTTTTCATACAGTTTACAACCATCTTTCTTTTGCAAGATTTTTCTATAATGGAAGAGTTAGGTTCAGTACCAAACCAATGCACTATGTAATCCATATTATTACATTAACTTAGCGTGTGAAATGGCAGATGTAACTAGACTGTTAAATTTAAAACTGAATGACTATTACTTTGAGTTTCATCATGAATCCTCGTTTGGATTACACTAAATCTTTACTTGTTATAAAATATTGCTTGTGAAACATTCAAGCAGTAAAAACTAATAAAAATAAAACATTTAGAAAACTACTACATTGCTAGATATCCAATATCAAATAAAGAATAATCTAGTCGGGAAACTGAAGTTTTTTTATCTGGGTTATCTTTGTTTTTAAAGCTTTTGAAGTACATGAATTTAATATACATCATCAAATGCATATTGATTAATAATGTTATCAAGTTTCCGTGGATTCCATCATGGTTAAACATAAAGTACACATATTAAACAGTTGTTGCACTGCTAACAAATGTTATATTTAAATTATTTTTTTAATATGTAAGTTTTGACTTTTTGTAATTAGTAAATTTTAAAAAAAATTATTTCGAAAAGATTACAATATTATTTTAACAATACTTGATAACAAAATATTAATTGTTAAAAAGTTCAGAAAGCTCTTCAACTTGTTCTAAAAACCCTTTTTACAGGAAAAAACTTGATAGTATTAAAAGATAATCTTAATTTTAATAATTATTGATCAGTATTAAATCTGTTTTCACTTTTTTCTAAATTAAAATTTATAAAATTAAAAATAATTGTTTTTTTATCAGTTAGTATAGTTTATAAAATGCAAAGAAATTACATCTCGAGAAAATGTATAACACGACTTTTTTGATTGATTTAAACTATTTGTCTATTAAAGGAATGGTAGTAACCTAGACTTTTTAAACCAATGAAATTTGATTTAGAATAAACACTTAACCTTTTTTTAAAATTCCTTACCCACATAAACAATAAATTTTTAAATATACATTCATACATTTTTTTATTGCTTGAAATTCAATCGATATATATATATATATATAGGAAAATAGTTTAAACATAAGAATTTTATACATTGCTTATTGAATCTATTTAACATCTTAAAATAACTTGTGATGTTTACTAACACCTATCCACCAAAGCGATAATTCATATTTCTTGATCCACAGTCAATCTCTATTCTGTTCTAGTTTCAGTTTATGATGCATCATGTGAAAGCACTGATTGAAAAATATCACTACCATCGCAACAATTTATAGATTTATCAACATTCCAAACCAGGAATTATGTAAATATTTTTAAACATGCATAAAGTGAATTCTTCACAAAATAATGATCAGATTGTTAAAACAGACAATTTTATTATTAGAAATATTAGCAATATAGAACAATGTCCATTCAAATAAACCTAAAGCCTATTTTAAAAAATACATATTTACAACTCGATTACCAGAACTAAATGTGGACCCTCGTTTGTTTGAGATAATTGTTCATTTACTGAAAAATGTTTCTTGTTAAATATTTTAGTCGTAAACCCACACACACACATATATATATATATATATATATATATATACGGCATCTAATTAATCTTTATAAAAGTTTCGACCGCCAGTATATAGAACAGTTAACCGCGACCAGATATATTGGTGAGAAGATAATCAATTTTTAAACCACCTATTATAAGTCCTTCTCCGGGTAGAGCAAGCAGTCTCTAAATAGGGATGCTTGGTGATAATACTAAGGGTGATGCCGATAACTGTTGCAACCTTCTAGTCAACGCATTAACGCCTCAGTATCCATTTGGTCAGCGACTGCATACTTGGCATAACCTTATTCACAGCTAACCTTTATTGCTAAAAGCTGTTCCATTATCCGCCACTTGTGGACGTGCTAAGTAGGAATCGGTATTCCTCTTTATTCAGCCTTCTTTGATTCTATTGATCGCAACCTGCCGTGAAATGTTTTCATTACCAAAGGAATTCCTGTCAAAGTTGTTAAATCTTTATACATGTTGTCTAGCGCAGTAATACAAAATAGAGATTCT
Source organism: Cardicola forsteri (assembly GCA_025895645.1). Lineage (NCBI taxonomy): Eukaryota > Metazoa > Platyhelminthes > Trematoda > Strigeidida > Aporocotylidae > Cardicola > Cardicola forsteri. Next base: position 55,212 of record JAKXYG010001093.1, on the reverse strand, counting down.
TTACTAATGCAATCTACATAAACCCAGGAGTCCACCAAGGATGTGTTTTAGCACCGATACTCTTCGATTTTTTTAGTTGATGCCAAATAGCAGATCTTCAATATGTAGACGATCCGACTCTTACGGCAGAATTACGATTTGACATACTCAAAAAGCTTCAAAGAAATGTGGTTTATATCTTGATACTAAATTAGTGGTTTTGGCAAAGGTCCATTTTATTAACCCAATCACTGTTAATAGTAACTCACTGCCGATGGTTGATTAATTTAGGTACCTAGGCTGGGTCATAGATAACAAAGAATCAAGCTCTTTAGAGATTCTGTATCGTATAAGCCTCTCTGCTGCAGCTTTTAGACGTTTAACAAAACATTTATGGAAGAAAAGTAATATTTTTATTAAAACCAAGATTAGAATATATAAGAGTTTAGTGCATTCTTTATGCTTGCAAAACTTGAACTCACCTAAATGAATATACAAAAACTTGTTCATTTTGAGTAAAGCTGTTTATGATCCACATGGTATTACTGGCTATCTTCTATTAAACGTAACGGTTCAATGACTATTAAAATATTTCAGCTAATTCCATATATTTGTAAGACTTAACATTCACTAGCCATACATCTCTAACACATTAAAAGAAAGATGATCAAAATGGATTAACCATGATTTACGTAGATCGCCCACTCATCCAGTCAGAATAGCTATGAAGGACCATCCGGATGGAAAATAAAGCCAGGAGCAAACGGAAAAGTTGAACGGACTTTGTAGCACACATCAAGTGCTTTTATTCACGCTAAACTCCCTCGCCGAAATAAATTACTTAATTGGGTGTCTGTTTAGCCTATACAACCTTGGAAGGGTTTAACATTTAATGTCAGCACACCTCAAATGTCGCTCATTAAGTACGCATAGCAAAAGTTCGTGTTTTTGCAATGTTTTCCGAATTCGGACTTCCCTGTGTGATAATAACTGGTTGGGGATGTAGATACCTGATGGTGATAATGATGAATATTAACTTTAAGAAAAATTGAAGTAGAAGCAATCAGTGCGAAAACTGATCCTATCTAGAACTAAAAATTCTGTAAAAAAATCATAAAATAACTGTTGAATCTGTTGTTTAATTTCACGTTCAATCAAATTTATTTTTAGAAATTGACTGGTACTTGCCAATATCAGTCTTAACGAAATGTTTTTATACTCCTACTAGAATGAAACAAAGGCCAAGTGCAGAGTTATGATTGAAAATTCAAAATATATGAATGTAGTATTTTCCAAAAGACCAGACAGGAAATCAGGCACATTACTATTCAAAATCTCAGGTGTCAACCTTTAACTCAGAAAATTAACTAATTGAATACGTCTACCAAATGCACAAAACGTTTTTCCGAGAAATACGGGTTTGCTTAAACCACTTAACCATCAAAACTTGTCCGCCAAACAACCCATACATGTATGCAAATATAAACATAGAGTATATATGAACAATACCAGTAGCTTCAAACTTGTGACAATCACTATATACATCCAAACATTTACCAGGACTTGACAAAGACTAAACAAGTGTTCTTAAAATCCCTCATCCCTTTGAATGATAGTGACGTCCCAATCTTCTTCAGCGGTGATATTCCTGATCGCCAATTGAACTGTCCATTTGTGCTCCTAGACTAGCACAGGATGGACCAAATGCACAACAGGATAAATGGGCTCACACCTTAATGAATGAATGCAGGGATACACCAGATGATTAAAGAATATATGAAGGTAAAATAACATCCGTGACGTTAGGGAGATCATTGTTGGTTATACTGTCACCTCATAATTATTACTATATTTGTACACGAAGTTAAACAATCGACTTCAATGGCTTAATAAGCGTAACAAACATTGAAGAATAACGAAAACTATTTAAGGAGAATAACTTGACAAAAATCAGGCGATATCCAACTTTGTGCTACCACTAGGATCCCGTCTACTAGTCACAAACTTATACTTCTACATTTGTTATGCTTATCAGGTTTCAGGAGTTGATCGTTAAATATGCTGTATAAACAGCAATAATGAAAAAGTGATGACATCATAAACAAAAATATAATCCTAGACCCAAATTAGAGAAGTTGACCCGCGGTCGTTAAGAACGACAGGAATTAGCATAGTAAACATCCAAACCGTAACTTCTCAAAATAGCCAAAGCAAAATACTTCAAGGTTGTTTGTTTATAATTATCATAAACTACTACTCGAAAATGTCTAAAAACGATGAATATAATGTTACGATACCTGCTCTTTTACAATGACAACCGTCTTTATCATATACCAATCAAGAAAATACATTTAGCAATTGTTCGAAATTCGCAAATAGCATTGTAATTATCGCCAAGTATACATCAGTGCAAATTAAAAAAACAAATTCAAAATGCATTTTATATTTTTAAAAACCAATTTTAATAGAGGGACAAATAAAAATTACGATCAATCAAAACAGAATGACGTGTTCTACTTGTTAAATGTAAATTGCTACAAAACATCTAAGAAATTACGAATGATCCACTCTATACATATGCGTGATGAGATCAACAACACGACAGCTATAACCAAATTCATTATCGTACCTAAAAAAAGTTTAGATATTTACAAAAGCTTACCAAGAAATCAGTTTTACAAAATTGTCATTCAACTGAATGCAAGCCCTAGCATCAAAAACAGATGAACTTTGACTTCCAATAAAGTCACTGCTAACGTGTTCCTCATCTGTATATTCCAAGAAACCCTTTGCTGGTCCAGCGGCAGCTTCCTTGACAGCCGCTTTAATTTGATCCATTGAAGCAGCAGTCTTCAATCTGCAAGTTAAATCAACAACAGAAACATCGGGAGTTGGTACGCGAAAAGCCATGCCTGTCAACTTTCCATTTAGGTCAGGAATAACTTTTCCAACCGCCTTCGCAGCTCCTGTTGAAGCTGGAATAATATTTGCACCGGCACTGCGCCCATCTCTCCAGGCTTTTGATGAAGGACCATCAACTACTTTTTGGGTAGCGGTGTATGAGTGAACGGTAGTCATGAGTCCTTCAACTATTCCGAATTTATCATTTATTACTTTGGCGAGAGGAGCAAGGCAATTGGTAGTGCATGAGGCGTTTGAAACAATTGTAAGATCTTTTTTGTAAGAATCTTGATTGACACCCATAACAAACATTGGTGCGTCAGCAGATGGAGCACTGATTATAACTTTCTTCGCTCCTTTACTTAAATGAGCCTAAAAATAACCACAAAAAAAAGATATTACCTTAGCTTTGTCAAGCGTCGTGAAAACGCCAGTAGACTCAACAACGTAATCTGCTTTAGCAGTACCCCATGGTATACTTGCTGGGTCCTTCTCATTGAAAACGAGTAAATGCTTCCCATTAATAGTTAATTTTCCATCCGAATGGGAGATATCGCCATTAAACCTTCCGTGAACGGAGTCGTATTTGAACATATACACCATGTAATCGACAGTAATAAATGGGTCGTTAACAGCCACTACATCCACGCTTCCTTTTAAAATAGCTGCTCGCAATACTAAGCGCCCAATTCTTCCAAAACCGTTGATACCAACTTGGGGACGAGACATTTTGCGGTATACGTGACTTAAAGAACTATGTCAATTCCTACCCTTATATATACAAACTAAGCCGAAATATTAAAACAAACTATCAATTAGAAAAAAAAAGTTATTAAAAAACAATTTTTTTTATAATAAAAAAGAAAATTAATATTTGTATTAAAAAATGTAATAAAAAAATAAAAACATTTAAAAGCATGATTATTTAATTCAAATTGAGTAATTGTTATATCACAATTACATTATTTTTTTTATTAAAGTTAATTATAAAAATTAATTTTAAACATTTTTAATTTAACAAATTTTAATTTTTTTTAATGAAATTATTTATAGTAATAATAATTAATAATGGTAGCAATTGGGTTTGGCTAAATTATCTGATTGGTCGATTGAGGTTCACATTTTTAAGTCGTTGCATCGGATGTTGGGATAAGTAAACAAAAAAGTATTTAATGTTTAAATTTTTATCGCAGCTTATTTTGAAACAAAATTTGGACTGCTCTCGTTATCATTATGTTGTATGGAAGGATGTTAAAATTACTGTTCAAACTTACAGGTTACAGGTTGGTTCACGAGTTGAGTAGGAGATAATCTTTTTTGATCCTTGGTTTAGAAGTATTAACAATATTGTGTTAAAAAAACAAAAAAAAGTTAAACAAAGGATAAAAATAAATAAACAGAATAAAAGTTATAATCATGTGAAATTGGACACTGCATAACGATCATAAACGGCCTTGAATGACGAGACCGATTTGGCATTAACTATTATTAAAGGTAGACTATTCCAAACGTTGATAACTCTCTGAGTGAAATGATGGAGTCTTAACTTGGATTACACTCTGGATTTGGTCAATTTGAGATTGTGCCCTCTACAAGAGTTCTTAGATAATGCAAAGAAAGATGAGAAGGAGCCAGATGTTAAATATTGATATACCAAAATAAGAACTCCTTAAAACCTCCTATCTCTTAATGAAAATAGTCTTAGAGAGAAAAGCCTGTCATGATAGGACAGACGCCTTAAAGACCTAGATATTTTAGAGATCACCTTTTGAACTTTTTGGAGGTTATGCGAGTCAGATTTTAAAATAGGGGCAGTAACCTGTGCACAATATTCTAAATGCGGTCTGATATAAAGCATATATAGCAGACGCGCACACTTTGAGGAAAAGTTACCTAGATTTCTTTTAAAGAATTTAATTAATCGGTAGCAAATTTCAGTGGCTCTAGAATGATGACCTGTAAACTTTAGCGCAAGGTCCATTATCACTCCCAAATCCTTTATGGATTTAACCGTTTCTATCTTTTGGGAGACACGATTAGGCATTGAGAAGACTTTCCCAGATGGTTTGCCGAAGGATATATGTTTATATTTCGATAGATTTAGAGGAAGGGAGTTTTCAGCAGTCTACTTACAAATGTTATTAATGTCATCCTGAAGATGACTTGGGTTTGACTCCCAGATCTTAACATCATCTGCATATAACAGAATGTCGGACTGAAACACTTCGGATAAGTCGTTAATAAATATAATAAACAGAAGAAGCCCTAGTACTAACCCTTGGGGAACACCCAAACTAATATGGCAAGAAAGGGATAAATTCGTGCCTATTTGTACTCTAAAGGAGCGATTGGTAAAAAAATCCGTGATTCAAGCAAGGATTTGCCCAGTGATTCCAATTGATCTTAACTTTGTTAAAAGTAGATCATAAGGTACTTTGTCAAACGCCTTCGTAAAGTCAAAATAAAGGCATTTACTGAGGATCTTGAGTCTAATAAGCTCGTGATGCTTTCTGTGTATGTTATTAAAGTAGTGAGGCAGGACCTGTGGGGCAAAAAACCATGTTGGGCATAATTAATTAGTTTGTGTTAAGTGATGAAATCAAGTAAATGGGTCCTTATTAACCTCTCCATAACTTTACTTGGAGTAGATAGGATACTAATCGGTCTATAGCTCTCAGGAGTAAATTTAGAACCCGATTTAAATATTGACCCAATAAATGCAGACTTCCAGATGTGTGGAAGCCGGCCAAACATTGAGGAGAGGTTGACGATATAGGTTAGGTGGGGTGGCAATATCCCAGCACATTCTTTCAGAACTCTGGGGTAAACACCATCGGCACCACAAAAGGATGATTTGAGTCTTTTAAGCTGTTTAAGAACTATTTGAACATTCTGAGTAAAAGGACCAATTGAGAGGGCCGAGTCTGGATAGTGGAGTAGAGGAGAATCAGAATGTTGAAACACAGAGTTAAAATAATCTCTAAAACTATTACAAGCTTTAGGATTGGTTGGTGAAAAGAAGATTAAGGCATGAGAGAGAGTAGCCGAGCCTGTATCTAGTAGGTGATAAAACATGCTGAGTGAGAGCATGCTTGATGCTAAGCTTTAGAATTTTATTATCAAATTGATTGGAACTGAAAAAAGACCGCCAGTTAGGGGAAGGGCAGTTGAAACCCCCATTAGGATGCGATGTTTGTAGGGAAGAGAGAGGCAATGTCTAAGTTCAGAAACAAAAGACTCATTAGAGGTTTTGGATAATGAAGGAGGACGATAAAATAAGGAGCAGAGAGTATGAGAACCTAATTCCAAATGTATAGACTCATATTTTTCCTGAGAAATGCTTCGGTAAACTGAAAAAATGGTATAAAATAAGTCGTTTCTGATATACAAGATACAACCCCCACTTTTACCTTTACTTGAATCTTGCCTAGCTATTCCATAGCCTAATAGGGGTGTTTTACTGTCAAGTATGTTTTCTGAAAGCCAAGTTTCTGTGATCCCAACAATGTGAGGACAGGTGACTCTAACTAGTTCTTGTAGTTCAGATAATTTATTGAGTAGACTTAATGCATTTGTGTAGTGTACCTTTATTGAGGAGAGAGGGGGAGAAGAGGGGACAATTGCCTATGCCGATATAGTATGGGAAAGTGGATATGGCTTCGGAGTAGAAGCCGAAAATTTGGTATATCATTATTAACATGCCTTAATGGAGTGAGTCGAACTATAGGAGTTCTGTTATCTAAAGAAGTTAGAATCCTTGAGAAATTTATAGCACGTTCATTCCTAGAGAAGTCTTTAAGTAGATGAACCACGGGGTAGGTAGAGCGAACATTTAACCAACCCTTCATATTTTCTTTCTTAGTTAGACAAGAATTAAAAGTAACCAAGATGGGGGAGCTGAGTGGGGCCGCTTGCAGGAAAGTTTACATAATTTAATATTTTTAATTTTAGGGGAACATGAAGAAATGATATCTGACACCAGCTTTTCATAGTTAGTGACGCTACCTTTAATACCTTTAATAATAATGTTTTAATCACGTTTAGTATCCTCAATGTGTTGCTTGGTGGCAGCAAAAATTTATTTCTGGGAAAGTCTTAGAACCGATTTAGCTGCTAAAGAAGAAGGGCTGGAGTTGGAAATATGGTGTTTTAGGGAATGTAGTTTAGACATAATATTATTATAAAGGAGGGAGATTGAGGAGTTTAAGGTCTCAGTTTTAGCTTGGGATTCAGAGAGCTTATGCAATGTTGTTGCTAGAGTACAGGAGATTTCTTCTAATCTAGTGTCAGAATTATGAATCTGGGAAAGGTAGGTTTTTAAATCTAGAAGTGTTTCTAAAATATCATCCAATTTGTTGTCGTTGGCGGGAAGCAATTGCAGTAAATCAATTTCACATTTGCAGTTTATGCATTTAGAGTCAATTGGACTATTAGCAACCTGCGAATAGTGTTCAGATAATAACCCCGAGCACGCTTCATAAAACCAATTACCGCAAAGTATACAAATGATGCCAACTTTCACAACCCTCTTGCAGCGTTGTAGGCCACAGTTGGATAAATTGGAGAGAGTCATATCTAGAAACAACAACTAAAAAATGAATGTATAAATTATTCAAAAAAAAACTATTACTAGAAATAAACTAGCGATATTTGTTAAAAGTCAAAAATAGTGCTAGTGTTACCACACGCTGCACAAGCTACGCACAATAAACACTGGTACACTAAAAACATACACCGAAAAACACAAATTATATATATATATATATATATATATAACTACACACCAAAAAAATGCAAAAACAAATATTTAGCACACGTAACAATGAGCACAGTACAATTAGCAAGCTACTTTTGATCCGTAACGTCACGCAAGCATATCGCACAGATTCGACTTACATTAGTATTTTTAATAATTTTATTTGTAGATGTATTAATTTATTTTTCAGGTAAATAAATATATTCACTTTTATATATTAAGTCTTCTGATGATAACACAAAACTATTTGTGGCACAAGCGTTGAGTGCATTCCTTATTTTTAAAGAAAAATTAAGATAAATTAAAAAAAAAGTTTATTACTCCATGCAATGCAAATCGTTTAAGTAACAATACAACTATTCTAGTATATAAATAATATATTACGAAGGTAATAAAACTATGCAATACCCAGAAAAGAAACTGTTTCTAATAAGCGAGATATTAAAATCAGAAGTAAAAGTTTGTATCATGTTTATTTTGTTGTTTTAAAACATTTTCAAACGTTTAATGTTTAAAATGTTTTATCGATTTCTACTTTCTATACTTAAAAACGTATTTATTTTTGTTTCTAATGTTCAATATATTAAGAATAAATGATATTTTATTGCAATTTTATTTGTTTTTATCATTATTATAACAAGGTATAATGTTTTTAGTATATGAGTTGAATAGGAAAAACTTTGTGTAATTGTTGGTTCTAATGAGGGCTAAAAATTGAATATATATTCAATTGAATAATAAAGAAAAAAGGATTGAGATACGAAACCATAATTAAATATAAATTGTCTGTAGGACAGTTTAAAAATATAGAGAAATGGTTAACTGACAGTACAAGGTTAAGTTTTTCCATAATTATGGGGTAGATGGTAATGATACAATTAAGTATTAACTAAAGCTTTTTAGTTAAAATAATGTGCTTTAAAAAATGTTTAAGTTTTCGCGAAGTAGAGAGAGAGAGAGTGACAATTAGAGTTAATAAACTGACATACTGGAATTAATTCCTTTTAAAACTTCTGATAACAAAGAAACAACTTGAGAAATTTTAGTCTGTAGATGTGCAGAATTTAGGAAGATACTGACTATTTCATGTTTTAAGAATGTTAGACTTTAAGTTCTTTAATTGGATTTGAGAAATGTTTATAATATCTTAATTTCCATTAATGGTAATATTCTTGTTTCCATAAATCTACGTGTGCATCCTGGACTTAGATTAACATGGATTAAAAACCGAAATTGGAATAATTGGGTTATTGCCTTAATGGATGATTGCACGCATACACCCAGGATAGTTGAAAAGTACCTAAATGTATATATATACCAGGCAGGTTCTCTCCATCATACGTCTAAAATAAACAATTTCAAAATAAAAGTGACTTAAATTGAAGGATTATTGTTAAGAATACTACTAGAATTATTTTTATATATTAATAAAATTTTAAAACAAGATGTTTGTGGTATAAACTTATGTAATATTTTATTTATACAATTATTTATAAATGCAAAGGGGCTGATAAACTCTTTAGGACTTTGCTAAGAACGGACATAATCCTTATTGGTCCCTAGCTATATTATGTAAACCAACTGCTAGTAGGCCTAATAAAAACTGAATAAAAGTATCAAAAAACATAAATTGTTAAATGAATTCACTTTGTATATTGACGTTAAATACAACATAAAATTTTAGTACGTATATAGGTAATATATATAGGTAATATCAAAGTAGTTTCTTATGTATTACTATAAACAGTTTTATACATTTTTAACTGCAATGGAGCAATAATTTGATTTAATAAATATTATTGTTCTTTAGGAACTTAGAAAGACCCCAAAGACAAGTTCAACAACTGAATTTAATAATAATAAAATAATTAACAAATTTGTTAAATATAAATTTTTTAAATATTTTTTATAAAATATTAAACAATTTATTTTATTTTATTGTAATACATGTCACTCTTTTTATCATTAAACTGTTTTTAAACCAACCGGTGTGCGCTTATTTGATTTACACCTGCGTGATGTCCAGTTATCTACTTTGGGAACTCATCAAGAAGAATAATTCGTTTCTTATGAAACGTAATAGAGAAAAATTTAGTCGTGATCCTCTCAATTTAAAGAATAAAAATTGTTTTAAATATTGTGGTTTGGTACACAAAAAAGCTTTATCTATTAAAGAAGATCGAGATGGCAAAGGAGTTGTTCTTATCACTAAAAAGGCGGGTTATGAACACAAACCATCTAAGGCTGTAGTAAAAACCAAATATGTTCGAGGTCGTAGGAGAGCTCTTAAGAAGATTAGCAACATGATTTCCAAGCAAAAGTACAGAAAGGAACTAAAAATGGTATGATTTGTATTATTATATGTTGTTTTAGTTGGCTTTGCGAAGGGCAAGTGGTTTAATGGTTAATATGAAGCCGGTTATAAGTTCTGCGAAACCTAAAAAGTTGTAATTGTTTAAATAAATTTGAATGGTGAAAACGTGTTTATACTTGGATGGGAATCATTTCTGGAAATAATGGTAGATAGTAGTTTAAAATTTTTGTTTCTGTAGTTGTTATTAGTCTGAATAGATTCTTAACTATTTTTATATTGTTACATTGAGTTTCAGGTGACAAAATGTATGTAGACAATTTTTTTGTAGAATTAAACCGTTACGATCGCTTTGTTATTGTTCATGAACAAATATTTGTTTGCAGATACTGTCTATTAAGCACGAAACGCGGTTTTCAACTTTTATTTCGTTTACGATTTCTTTTTTTATGAAGTGGGTTGGCCGTTTGTGATACTGTTTATAGAAATGATTTTCTAATTGATTAATTTTAGTTTTTTTTTTGAAGTTATTTTGACTGTTTTCAAAAATTTAGTTCGCACGTTTTTCGATAACATGGAATTCGATTGTTTTGAATTAATCGCTAGACAATTTTTTTATGTTTGCTACTTTGAATGTTTTATGAGAGATAACCCTAATAATTATCTGGCTTACTCGTCCATTTTTGACACTGCTTTTTAAATAGAATTGATCTATAATCATTGAATCTATTTAACTAGCCAAATAGTGTTTTCAGTAATGCTTGTAAATGCTGTGAATACATTACCGTTTTGGTCAGTGATTACTCAATCTGAATTTTCTTAACATTACTCAATTTGTTCAACGCTTTATTGAAATTTTGTGGAAATATTACTATCAATGCAGCACCACACTCGAAATTGTTACTGCGTGACACCATTTGGTTTTTGTGGTATAGTGGATAAAATTCATGCGATTGAACAGTGTTGGTTCACCAATACAGCCTTGAAGCACGCATGTGTTTAGTATGAATTCATCAGTATATCCTTCGTTTGTTAAATGTTAAGCTGAACAAATTGGGAATTTTTAGTGAAACACTCCGCAAGTGAAGTTTCCCATCATTTGAATTAAAATATCTGGCGTAATCCAAAACGTGTTTTAGATTCGAACTTTTAATCCATAAAAACTAATGACTGAATGTGATCCGAACAAATTGTTATTTTTTATTTTGGTTGTAATATACAGGAGAATAATTATTATATAATTGACGATTTTATAATCCCTTTTTATGAATTGCGACAATTTTTGTTTTGTATTAGTTGAGGGGATAACGTTTTTTTATTGAATGTTTGCGACAGGTTTTATTTTTTGGTAGGAACGTTGTAAAATTATGCAGCCTAAATAAAAGTTGATGACATTTAGAGGATTTGATGTGAATTTTGGGTAAATTGGATTATTTTTGCAATTGAGCAGCTTCTGTTAAAATCGAATAAATTAAACCAGAAAAACCTTGAGATGAGGATTCTGATTTTACCAGTGGCTAAAAAGAGGGATAATGCGCAATCAATTTATCTGATTTTACAGAAGAGTTGAGTTTTTGTAAAAGGTGTTTGATGGGTAATTTATTTTATGTTTTCTACTTTGAATGTTTTACAAGAAACATCTTTCACTAGTGGACAATTAGCGAAGTCAAACTTGGGCCCGCATTTTAGTGCCGGCGATGGGATTCGAACTAATGTCCACCGAGGTCCGAATTCGAGCGCTGTACCGCTAGACCACCCCGGATATTAATTTTTTTTCCAGTTGGCAGTGAAATCCACGTTAATTTATAAATATTCCTACATGCTGTCTGAGTATTTGTGAAAATATACTTTCGCTTAAGATTCTCTTACGGCAGAAACCGAAGATTTGGAAAATTCGGTTCAATTTACACTAAAAGCCTCAGAAAAATACAGTTTCTATCTTAATGCTAAAAAACAGTGATTTAGCAAACGTTCCCTTTAGAAATCGAGTCACTGTTAATGGTAGCCCACTATCTGTGGTGGATGAATTTACGTACCTAGGTTCGGTTATAGAAAATAAAGGATCCAGCTCTTCAGAGATTCGGCGTCGTATTTGTTTCTCTGCTGCAGCCTTTGGGCGTTTAAGTAAACCTTTATGGAACAAAAGTAATGTTTCAATTAAAGCCAAGATTAGAATATATAAGAGTTTAGTGCGTTCCGTTCTACTTCATGCATGCGAAATTTGGACTTTCATCCAAGTGGATACACAAAAGCTTGTTCATTTTGAACAAAACTGTTTAAGGTCCATATGGTTACACTCGTTGTCTTCTATTGAACGCACTCGTTTAGTAACTAGTGAAATATTTCGACCATTCCCAGATATTTGTAAGTCTCTTAACATTTATTGGCCATGTAACTCTAGCACAGTTAAAGAAAGACGATTAAAATGGATTGACCATGTTTAACGTAAATCACCCACTCATCCAGCCAGAATAGCTATGGAAGCCCATTCATTACCCGGATGGAAAAGAAGGCCAGGCCACCAACGGTCATTGTAGCGTGCGAACTCAGTCCTCTTATTTATGCTAAGTCCCCTCATCCAAATGAATTATTTAAATGGGCGTCCTTTTGTTTACCCTATGCAACCAACAGAGATAATTGGAGGGTTTTAACTCCGGATGTAATTAGCATTTAATGTCAGTACACCTCAAGTGTCGTTCTTTAAGTACACTACAAAAGTTGGCGTTTTTGCAAACGTTTTGGGTTTTTGGACTACCCTGGGTGATAACCGGTGGGGGATGTTTATCCCCGATGATGATGATGGGTACAAACGTACACTCATAGTACTTAAAAGGTAGCTATTAGGCTAAGGGAGATAATCTTTACAAAAAGTTAGGAGGGTTCAATTTTTGCGAATATTGGCGCTGTGTCAAGAATACCGTTTACTAGTCAAGAAACTTTGTTATTTTCCTACATTTGTCACGTTTATAAAGCTATTGGAGTCGATAGTTTAAAATTCTATCCAAATATAGGAATAGGAAATTATGTGTGAAAAAACTTTATAGTTTGCACCATTCATAGGAACATTAATAAATTTTTAATTGTGAATAGGCACGTGAACTTGTTTTTTGAAAATATTTAATGCTGCAATTTTCCGGATTTTAAAACGACAATTTTTGCGCCTAAGTATAACTTCTCGTAAAGTTTTATAGCGTTGTGAGGTTTATGTGAAAGGATACGAATGTCATAGCTAGAAAAAGTTAAGACCATCTGCTTTAATAATAAGTTGCACTGTTTTGAGCTTTTTCATAGGTTTTTATGTATGTTAGTTTTTATATTAAGATCTTCATCTGCTTGTTCGGTTTAGAAGATGCAAGGATGATTCAGTCTGAGTCTACAGCTAATGCTGCAAGGTTAGCTGAAACAAATGTTTAAAAGCCTTTTTTATACATATATAGGTTTGGGTTAAAGTAAGGATAAACATAATGCAGTAGTATACTTGTTAATATTTGCCTTGCAATAAATAACAGGTTTTTTTTGTATGTGCGCGACAACCAGTGCACAGATAAATAAATTTTTTGAAAACAATAGGAAGTGGCTTGTTTTTACTAAACCTGGAACGGGAAAATGCACTAGGATCATTACACAGCATTTGGCTAAAAACCTGACGTAAGACAACGAGTAGGTTACGGTCAATCTGGCCTTTACTGTTCGGCTTGTCTGTACTACAAGAAAACTCTTTTACGTAATATAACTATAATAAGTCATTTTTATTAGTAAAATATTGTTTGGTATCACAATTAGTTCGATTGTTAATTATATTTACAGTAGGTGAGCAGGTTGCTTTTAAATTCATGCATTATAAGTAATTCACTTCAAATGTTAGTCGATCATTTATAATTGTACACAGAAATAATAATTTTCTTAGAAATAACAGTTACGTGATTGTTTTTACTTTATGTATGTATCAACATTGTCGTATTTTGGAAATAGGAAAATTAAAAAAAGAGGAATCAGTAAAATAATAATCATGGAATAGATCACATTGAAACCATTTAGAGCGAGCATGAAGATCGTAGGAGGTCTTGAAAGCCAGGACAGATCGAGCGTTTACAATCTAAAAAGGCAGATTATTTCAAGCATTAATAGCTCTATATATTTTTAATTAAAAAATAAAATAAAAATTTATTATTAAAGCAATTTTTGAAAAATCTACGTTTCAGTAACAACAACCTGCACACCTATTGTATAATTGTAAAAATATTTAAGTCTTCTATTTTTCTTTATCAGTATTACATCCAGTGGACCTGATGGCATCTACTCTCGTGTTCTGAAGGAATGTGCGGATATTATTTCCTCCATATTAGCTAAGATCTTTAATCAATCAATTATTACAGGGACTCTACCTCAGGTTTGGAAACAAGCATATATTAGACCCATTTATAAGTCAGGTGGTCGTTACTCTCCGTTAAGTTATAGGCCATTAGTATTTTATCCGCTCCGAGCAAAGTGTTAGAAGGGTTAATTAAGCATCACTTAATGGATTTTCTCTTTAAGAATAAGTTAATTCATCCGACTCAACACGGTTTCTTGCCACAAAGATCGTGTTTCTCCAATTTACTGTCCTACACATAGTCTCACATCCTTTCTCGATCAAGGTCGTACTGTAGACGCCATTTACTATGATTTTGCGAAGGCATTTGACAATGTTCCTCATCAGTTATTACTAAATAAACTAGCTAATCTGGGTATCTCAGGTTCCCTTCTTTCTTAGATTAGGGAATTTTCAACAAATCGTAGTTTAAGTGTTAAATTGGGTTGTGACACCTCTCCTTGGTGTACATTAGTCCCACAAGGATCGGTCTTGGGTCTTTTATTATTTAATTTATTTATTAATGATTTACCAACAGTAGTTTATTCGAACATCTTGCTCTGTGCTGATGATGTGAAGATCTGGGGCTCCAACCCTGAATTACTGCAATCGGATATTAGGAATATCTATAATTGGTCCTCTGCAAATAGTCTCCCTTTAAATTGGTCTAAGTGTTTTCATTTAGCATTAGGTAAAACGAATACTAATAGTTATTTCGTGCCGTTACCTGAACAGCCGCCTATCTTAAAAGTGTATACTGTCAAGGATCTGGGTGTAGTAATTGATTCATCCCTCCAGTTTTCAGCTCATCATCTCAAGGCTGTCCAGAAATGTATTCATTTTATGCACTTTTTCAGACGACACCTAGGTAAAATTTTCCCGGACTTAGCTGGAGTTTTATATATGTTTTATATTAGACCACACCTCGAATATTGCGTCCAAGTAACTTCCCCAGTGCTCAGTAAAGATTCGATTCTGTTAGAGAAATTTCAAAGAAAATTCACGAGACTTCCCTGTGTTTTCAAGCACCTCCCGTATGGAGATAGGCTTTCTAGTCTTAGTCTCTTCCCATTAACAGATAGGAGACTCCGTGGCGACTTAATTCTAGTTTACCAATTATTTAAGTCGGACTCTTTATATCCCTACTTTACGAAATCAGAGGATAGTCGTAGAGGTCATACTTTTAAGTTGCTTAAGCCCCGGACGAATAAGAAGATAAGGCAACACTTCTTTTCCCATAGGGTAGTATCTGCCTGGAATAACCTCCCAGCACACATTGTTGATGCTCCTAATCTCCATACTTTTAAATTACTATATGATAAGTTTGCCATATCTAGATTCGTCTAACATTTTAATTCATGTCTCATTTTCTATTGCTTTTATCTTGTTTTGTCATTTTTATTTGATTGATATTTCATATTTTTGAACCGAGGACCATAAGGAGATTTCTCCTTATCAACTCATGTATTAATCTGTAACCTGTACATAAACAGTGCACGGTATAAATTTAATAAAAGTAGGATTTCTTGAATTTAAAAAGCTAATTTTAGTTTATTTCTATCACCTTGCAATTTGATTAAAACACCAGATTGCTTAATGAAATCATTGACACCGTTTTAGTGATATTATTATTCAGGAATTATAAGACTTTAAACACGATAAAACAGCTTTTTTAACGATCAGTTGCGTATTACAATGCAAAAATCTTCAAAAAAGAGAAAAGGATGAAGAATGCTCTAATAGACGTGTAGCGTGACGCGCGCCTTATCTCACGAGTGACAATGTGCGAAAGAAATTAAATGCAAAAATAGTATACAATATTATTTTATTATAGAAATAATATTTAATTTCCGGAAACAAAATTTTAACAATGTTAATTTTTGTTCCAAGGTACTATTATTCCTGAGAATGACTGTATGAACAACCGTTTTCACGCCATTCATCTTTCACTTCTGGCTTCTCCAAATCCATCTTGATTTCCAGTTGTTTCTTCTTGTATTTCGATCCGTATCTTGCGTTAATACTTGATACTAACTGAGTTTCGGGGAAGGTTAACTAGTCAAAACTATACAACTTTCCCAAGTGACAACGTTTGCCTCACTCTGCTATTAGAGATTGAGCTAGGTTATGTCAGCAACTCAAATTCTAAACTATCTATAGAAACGCAAAAAATACAAAGACTGCATTTTACACACACACATATATATATATATATCATTGTGTATATCAGCACAATGTAACTGTTTTATAATGACTTATTCACTCAAGCGAATCGCACAGATTTAAAAGCATTGGATAAAAACTTCATCTTTTAAATCCTGATGTTTAATCAATATTGAGCCGTGTTGAAGTAGTGTGAATAGTTCCCAGATTTTAATAATTTGTGTACAAGAATAAGATTACCTTGGAATCTACAATGATATAAAGAAAAACGTTTTAGAGCTTTGAATATTTTCGGATAGGTAAGATGCAGCAGGTTTTTGGGGAATCTACAGATTTCTGAACTGTATTTAAACTAACTAAATGGGGCTTAATGTAGAACATGTAAAGGAAGCAAACGAGACTGGAAAGAATGCTTCCTAGGTTACCTGAAAAAAATTAACTAAACGATAGCTTGTTTGAGATGCCTTAGGATGACAAAAGTGAAGATATTTTTGCAATAGGCACTTTACTATAAAAAGGAATAAAAATATTTCCTGAAGGTTTTTTACAGGTGATGTGTCTCCATCTGTGTAAACCAAGAAGGAGGTTGTTCGTGATTAACTAGTCATAAATGGAGTTTATATTTTGCTGCAGCTATTTCGGGTTAAAGCATCCAATCTTACAGGGTCTAAAATGGTACTTGTCAATGAACTCTTAGTTTTCAATTTTTGTTTTATTTTTTTCAACAAAGTAGTTATGCTAAGATAATATAGACTATCAATACTTAAAGATAATTGTTTTTTTTTAACTTTTTTATCTTAAATATTTAAGTATATTGAAATTTTTGGATAAATATCATTCAAATGTGTAAAAGGTAATAACTACACTTAAAAATTATATACATATTAAGTTAATAACATAAAACGATTACGCGACAAAAATGTTTTTTAAATTATTTTTTTCACATAATTTTATTAACACCAAATTAAAACGGAACAGAATGAAGATTATCCAGTAAATACAGAAAGAGGGATTATTAAATTTTACATATTCGCTTATTCACAATCGGATGAAATTAGCAGTTAAGGAAAACATTAAAAAAGTTCTGTAAACAGCAGAACATAGAAAAAGATGTGTGGAATTTGCAAAAATATATAAAAACCATGTGTTTTGAAGTACGAATTATTGGCAGTGCAGTCCACGGTCATTTGTGGTTCCGATTTTTCTTAAGATTACAATTGCATGACTAAAAAAGTTGCACATCCATTATGTCTTTATCAATATTTTAGAATTAAGTACGGGCAATTACCAAGATGGAGCCAAACAAGTAGCCACCTAAACAGCTCAGAATATATATAGCTATTTTGAATGAATTTTTCAAGTCTGAACTGCGACATAATGCTTCAGGACTGATCTTTGTGGTACCCATCACGTGATTTTGGACTGGGTAGAACCTAACTCTGAAACTTTAATCCTACAGGAAATCAATGATCCAGTTTAACAGAGGAATACCTATGTCATAGGTCTTTAGCCTAGATATTAAGAGAGAGTGTGGAACTTTATCAAAAGCTTTGGAGAAGTCAAAGTAAATAGCCTCAACGGAATTTAATAAATTAGTTAGACAGGAACGGGACGGGATGAAATCATGCTGAGCAGGATTAATTAATTTCTTATCCAGGAGATAGCCTACTAGATACTCTTTAATAAGTCTATTTAGTACGTTGCTAGGTGCAGGTAGTATGCTAATTGGCCTGTAACTATCAGGACTGAATCTGCTGCTTGTTTTGTAAATTGGCCTTATGTAGGCTTGTTTCCAGATCTCTGGTATTTGACCACTAAAAAGGGACAGATTGAATAAGTGGTGAAAAACTGGTGCCAATATATTGGTACACTCCCTGAGGACTCTGGGGTATATACCATCAGATCCACAAGAGTTGGATTTTAAGTGTTTACAGTGTTTACACACCACATCTTTAGTGATTTTAAAGTTATCCAAACTAGTAGGAGGATTGGCAGAACAGCTGGCAACCATATCTCCAGTGCAAATAAACAAACTTAAAGTAATCCTTAAATGTGTCACATGAAAATTCGGCTGATAGAGGCAAACCATTACAATCCTTAATAAAAGGAAGAACACATTCCAAAAAACGTTTTATTTTAATAAAATTAAATAGTACTTTTTAATCAATTTTAGCTCTAATTAGTAAAGTACTAAGTTCTTCATTTTTAAAATTTTTTATGGCAGCTACGACTTGACTTTGAAGATCGATGTAGTTGTAATAAAAACAAGATAATTTCGTAGCTCTCCACTTAATAAAAGCTAAATTTCTTTTCTGGATTAAGTGCTTAATGCGGCTGGGAAATATCTTTTTATACAAGGCGGGAGTTTTGAAAGGGACAAATAAAGGATATTTACACTATCAAAACCTTGTAAATTACAATTAGTATTTTAGAAATACTCCCGTAAATCACTAAGGTTTGTCTTCCTAAAATCTGGGAAGGGTAATGTGTTTTGCATTTTCAATTTAGAGATCGGCGAAGAGAAATAAACTGAGAAAAACAGTACGGAATGATCGCTTCTTCTCAAAAGAGAAAAGAACTTGTTAGAGTCTACTAAAGATAAAACATTTGTAAAGATAAGGTCAAGACAACATGGATGGTTTTCAAATCTATATCTGGTAGGAGAACGGACATGTACTGAAAGGCATGTTTAATACTGAGCATGAGCAGACTGTACTCGAAGAACACGTGAGGCCCATCAAGGGATTTCCAGTTAATTATGGGAACACTAAAGTTTCCCATTATAAATATGTACTTATGGGGGTAGGGAAGCAAGGGAGAGAAGTTCTTTTATTAAAACTCTGAGGCCTTCGAAAGAGAGGTGGTTTATACAGAATGGAAAAAAGAGTTAATTTTCCCGAAACTAGTGGAATCCCTAGATGCAAAAAATCATATCCACCTAGCAGATCACCAAAACCTGGATTGAAGATGGAGAACTGTATGGAATCTTTGGTTTTATAATTTAAAAATTAACGCATTTTTATTATTTAGACTAAAGATTTTTTAAACAGCAAGAAACTGAGTTTTATTCAATTGTCTCTGTACAACCCCGGACTTCGATGTAATTGAAAACATTTTTGGTTATCTTAAACGAAAGATAAATAGGATGGAAAATTAATGCACGCTTAACAAAAAAATCGATTAATGTTTTGAAAAATCCTATTCCACATATATCAATATTTTCGTCGATTCTATTCAGAAGCGTTTAAAAGCAGTTATTAAAAACCATAGTTGATTTTTGAATTACTAAATTTAGACACTTGGTGATGTTTATTTGGTATATATGTACATATTTTATAACATAATTTATTTTTAAGCATTTTTTACCTCCTTACAATTGGAATAACTACGTTGAGAGCAGTTCGGTGCACTAACTAACGCCATCGCAAAATGAGGCGAGAGCAAAAAAATTTACATTAAATAGTGCTTAAAAAATCTAATTACAGCTTAACTAGAAAATAAACCAATCAAAGAATAGTACCCACATTCAATAAAATTTACTCAAATTTAAACCAATTAAAAACAATTGAAAATTATATGGCATAAAACAGGATGTTAGACTGAATCATTAACGGCAAGTCATTGATGAACAGAATAAAATAGGCCAAGAACAGAGCTTTAAAAACGTCTTGAAGAAATCTCACAAAAAATGACGTTTTGAAGCCCAGATAAACTTTAAAACAGCGATTGTTTAGAAAGTCGTTTATCTACTCAATAAGGGATCTACTGTTACCTAGAGACCTTAATTTGGCTAATAGAAGATTATGACATACCTTATTGAACACTTTGGCAACATCAAAATAAATGGCGTCAGTAGATGGAAAAATACCAATAGGACCGCATGAAAAGAATTCGAAGTGAGGTAGATGTTTAGGACTAAAAGGCATTAATAATAGAAGATCTCAAAGGTGGGTAAGCAAGTAATGTTATGGGTTAAATACAACAATGGAATAGGATAATAATTCAAAGTAGTCGCAAAATGATTGACAAATAAAGCGGGCAAAAAAAAGACATTCTTATTTTCTTGCAGTTAAGGTTTTTAATCAAAAATACACAATTGTTCCGGGCAGTGATATAAACGTAATAATGTGGGGGAAAAAGGTGATTTTTTACAAATAAAATGTTTTGTTTCGTTTTTGTAACACTAGTGTAATGTGGCTTGGAAGTTTTTGCTTAATGTGATCAGAAGGTCTAAAAAGATATAAAGCTGAATTTCACGGTTAACTATGTTAAAGAAGCAATTGTGTTTGTTACAAAATTGTTCGAACGTAATGAATCCTAGTTTACGTTATGTGGAGATAAAGTGGCACAGAATTTAAAAATTGGTCTTGCGAAAGTTGTAAAAAGTTCAAGACTTCCTACATAAGCTAATAATAAAAAGATATGTATTGCAAAAAGAAGAAATGGTTACTTTTTATTTAGTATTAAACTTATATTATAAAAAACGATGAAAACGTAAAACTAGAAATTAATTGTTTTAAAAAATATACCGTCGGAGTAACTGATTTGGTTAAACACCAAACTTGAAATGAGGTAGACAGGAGTTTGAGTTCCGTTATTACCGGTTTATTTTGATCTTAATAAATTCTTATTTGCCAAAAATTGTCTTGTGTAAAACATTCAAACAACAAAAGCAAATATAAATATAAAATAGACCGGTTTGTTATAAGCCTAAATATATAATTTTAAACTAATTTAAAACCGACATTTTTATAATTAATAAAAATAATATTAGAATTAAAAAAATTTCTTCTTCAATTCTAATATTATTTCTAATGGTTATAAAAAGATCGGTTTTAAATAACTTTGAAATTGTTTATTTTAAAAGTATGACGGGAAGAACCTGTGGCTTTTAATTTAATTTTTATTTTATTTATTTGTTTTTTAATAAAAAATATTTTATTTTAAACAGAGTATTAAAAGGAGTTTTCCTCCTATTTAACTCTTGTACAAACCTGAAACCTGAAACCTCACTCTCAATTTCTTCCTGCAATATATAATCGGTAATAATTGCCTTGTTTTTTTAAATATTAAAATTGTTACGTTAAATAAACAAAATTTATTAAATAGTACATGCTATATATAATAACATATTTTAATTTGTGAATGGCTATTTACACCGCTATTGTGTAGGTTAAATAGCCCGTCAGTTTAAATGTGAAATGGATAGCACTTTTGTATGGACTCCTGAAATGGAGATTAAACTCTTCCATTCTATTCTTAATTTTAAACCTGTTGGGGCCGATAGACACTTTCAAATGATTTATATTTGCAATATGATTAATTCATCGATTAATAATTATGTAAGTGTTGACACATTGTGGAAGAAATTGGATTCACTTTACAATATGGAAGAGTTGGTAATATATGGAATAAATTTATGTTTTTAGCACGAATCGGAAGTGAATATATTTCAAACAAAAATTAAAGAATTTAGTTTATCAGAAGAGTTTGATGAATTAAAATTAGATAAGTTTCCCAGGGCATCAGATTTGGCATTTTCTTCTGCAGTTCAATGTAACAATTTCGGTAATAAAATTTTGATAAAAAATATTGTATTAACATTAAAAAACAATTATACTTCGAAACAACTTAGTATCTTGACATTAACAGTTTTGCTCAAATAAAGTAGTAAATTAAGTGTCAATGTATTTCCTTTGTTGCAAACTGGTAATTTCACCCCTGTAGCAAGCTATACTATGAAATGGTTGGTTGAAAAAACACGTTTTTTAATGCAAATGGAATCCAGGTTAACAAATACTGCTGGGTAAACCGTGTAAAAATAATGCTTTATAAAAATTTAATGATAAGATTGGCATTTTTGTTTATTTTTATAGTTATATATATTACTATTAAGGATAAACAGGTAATATGGAAATACAAATAATCGAGGCATTAATCATTTATATAAGTAAATGAGTAATTAAAAGTTGAAACGTTTTAGCATATACGTTCTGTTCCTTTGTGTATAATTATATATATATATATATATATATATATATATATATCATTTGTGATTTTAAAGGATTAGATTAATGTTTATGGAGTCTCAATTTTTTATGATAGTGATATTTATGATTCTGTATCTCTATGTGATGCATTCTTGACTTGTTAACATGGATTAGAGACCCAGCGTACGTTGATATAAACGGTCGATGGGTTCAGAATACACTCAGGACACTTAAAATTTAAAAAGATATTTGTATATCGTATGTGTATGTATGTGTATTAGGCTGTGGGGACAACTTTGATATAAAATAAAGCGGCTTTATAAATCCTTGTGAAGAATGGTGCTGTTTACCGGTTAAAAACTTTGTTGATTTCCTACTTTTGTATGTGCATATTAGACCATAGTGATTGTTTTAAAGGATGATCATGTCACCAATTTTATGATGACCTGTTTGCATTTTTGTTTAAAAATTATTAAATACAAGTGGATTTTTTATTTTATCTAAAAGTTATTTGTGTTTAGGATCTTGAATGTTTGTAGATTGTTATATTTGAGCATCCAGCTGTTTAGACACAAATGACCAAATGGATTTGATGCCAGACTTAATTAAAATTTTACGGTAACTTTTGTTATTAGATTTTATTTTCTAGTGTATGTTCTTTTTTACAGCTTTTTCCTTATGAGGGATCTCTGTTTCTGGTCAGTATTCTTTTGGTTCTGTTCGTAGTGTTAATTTTTGTTAGTCCCTTTTCCTTTATATTGGCTTTCACACAATCCAACCACCTTCTCCTTGGTTGAACGCGGTTTCTTTTACCTTTCACTTCCAATACCATTCGCTTTGTAATATAGTTTTCTTTGCTACGTAGAATATAGCCGTACTAACTTAACCTTTTTTCTTGAATTTTCTTACCAGATTCGATGACCTCTAGTTTCCTTCCAATAGTGTCATTTTCTATTCTGTTCAATTTGGACACTTCCAACAACCATTAGAGTATCTTAATTTCTACTGAGTTCAGTTTTCTCTCTTGAGTTTTCTTAATACTCCATGTTTCTGATCAGTAAATCAAGACCAGTCTCACTGCGGTCATAATCATTTAGCCTTTTGTCCTACCTGTTATCCTTCTGTCGCAAATAACTGTAAGTTTTCTCCCGTTTCTTTCGTCGTACTCATATAAACCGTCTTTTCCTTGTTGATTCTTTCTTCACTCGTCAGACATTTTCTTTTCGTTACATATAAAACGTAACAGCTTAGTTAATTTGTTAATTCCATAGTTTCCTAAGCAATTCCATGCTTCAATAGGTATACCGTCCGGTTCTGGTGCTTTTCCATTCTTCATCTTTCCCACCCATTTAATTACTTTTTCCTGGGATATTTCTTTTACTATACCTAGATTAGGTGTCCAATCTTCAGTCACTGCTCTGGAATTTTCTTCATTTAACAAAGTTTCAAAATGTGCTTTCCATCTTTTCTTTATTGACTCTTCTGTTTGTCTTTCATCTTTCATTTGTTTTGTGTCAGGTTTTTTGAGTCATTATTTCTGGCTTTAGCAGCGTTAATCAACCTCTTCTCTCATTCAGGCGTCTCCAGGTCTGTATACATTTCGTTCCACGCTTTTGTTTTTGTCACTGCTACCACTTTTTTAGCTACTCTTTTTGCTTCTTAATATTCCGACTTGTCGGTTTCCAATCAATATAGATCCCATTTCTTCTTTTTTATCTTCTTATATTTAACAACCTGCTGAATTCCTACGTTTAACCACCAAGATTCTTTATTTGCTAGTGCTTTCCTCCCAGATGTTGATCATAGTACATTTCCAGCTGCTTTAGTAGTTACTCTGCTGTTTAATGTCCACCATTTCTGCACTCCTGAGGACTCAGTTCTGTATGACCTTATTTTGTAGTGTTTTAGTACCTTTTTAATTTTAAATGTGATTTATATATGTGTAATTATCCATTTTTAACTGTTGATTATTAGATTCAACAGTATTTATTATTATGTTGAACGATATCTAATAATTATCTTGATTGCAAAACAGGTGTTTTTAATTGAAATTTTTACATACTGATTTAATATAAGTGAGTGTGATGTTGCAAGTTAATTTTTTTAATGCGGTTTTAAATGAAGCATACCTAAGCACTTTAATTTCCGTCAATGTTTGATTTTAAAACGTGAGATTTATTTATGTACTTTAGACTCTCCTTCAAATCAAAAATGCACTCGAAAATCTCTTCGTTCCGTTGACCATGTATCCAACGATTTAAGTTGTACAAATTCTAACGTATCAAATCGTGAAAGAAGACGCTAATTTTTGTTTTTTACCTTTGATGTATATTTTTGTACACGTTTTTTCTTTGAATAAACTGTTTAAATACATTTTGTTTATTTGTACTTAGTTTATTCATATACTTCTGTTGATTGTATGCATATGTTTATGTGTTTGATTGATTATATATTAGTATTTTTTGCAT
Organism: Cardicola forsteri; assembly: GCA_025895645.1. Taxonomy (NCBI): domain Eukaryota; kingdom Metazoa; phylum Platyhelminthes; class Trematoda; order Strigeidida; family Aporocotylidae; genus Cardicola; species Cardicola forsteri. Next base: position 30,293 of record JAKXYG010001093.1, on the reverse strand, counting down.
ACGATTAATTACAAGTGAACTGTACATCAGCCTGTGAACTGTTTTAAATATTTAGTGAATTTAAGTTGGGTTAATTGTTAAATTTTTTTTTTAACATTTAAAAATCTTTTTACATACGTTTAGTCTTTTCTTACCGTCATCAGGGGAATACATTTTTCCAACAAAGTTGTGTGTATTTATTTATAGAATAGGAGCATGCTTTTACAATAATTGCTTAAAGATAGTTGGATTTAATAAGTAAGTGCTTATAAAGTAGTTGTATCCTAAATAATAGTCTTTTATTAATTTATACGCAAATAGATGTTTCATTCTACACTTGAGGTAGACGTAGATAGTTACGGAGGATGAGTAGTTAAATCATTACCACCATATTGTCCTATATCTTGGTATATATATATATATACTGCAATTTTGTGAATGTATGGTATGCATAAACGTTTTTTACTGAAGATGTGAAATAGTAGAATATAGTCAATTTGTGAATGACAGATGTCAAAAGCGGTCGCCAGTTGACCAATTGAAGATAATTATAGTTCACTTTTTAATTACTTAAATCAGCATAAAAATATTAGTCTCTTTTTTAAAGATAAACTATTGTTTATGGTATTAATTAATTAAGTCTGTCAATGTCACATTGTGGTTTAGGCCCTCAAGGATAAGATTCCTAGTTTTGAAACAAGCTTAGTAATTTGTAATTAACTACAGTTGTTACTGCCTCAGATGAAGTAATAATAGCAATGTCATTCATTCATTTTGGTTGGTGACGTGGTCACCTCTTCATTATTTCCCATATTTATACGATATATAAACGATTAATTTCGATGGCTTGATAAGCGTAACAAACGTGGAAGAATAACAAAGTTTCTTGGCTGGTAGCCGGCATCCTTGTGACGTCGCCACTGTTCGCAAAGATTGACGAGGCCGTCTGATTTTTTGTAAGGGTTATCTCCCTTAGCCAAAGGGCTACATATGGTATACGTATACCTTCAGATACCTTTTAAGTACCCTGGGTGTATGTTCGCACCTACTCATCGTAGTGGAAGCCCAGTTATACCGCTGTGCACTCGGACCCTGCTGTTATTAGTCTAGATGCCTAGGTGCATCTAGTCCAGGATGCACCACGTGGAGGACTAACAGTCAGGAATATCACCATCATTGGAAATTGATACTTTATAAGCATTACTCAAATCCTCAGGATCATTAGCATTAGCAATATTGTACTTGATATTTCCAGCAGTGATTTATATATACTTAAACAAAAATATAGTTTTGAGTGAGATATTGTGATTTTAACCAATTTTCGATTATTAGTCAACTTATCTATCCTATCTATTTTGTTAACAACAACCGGTGAAATACTTGTATCAAGGTTGAGATTTATTTCTTTGTTATTTTGAGAAAACCATTGACAAGCATTTTTATCGACTTGGAAAAGAAACAATTTTTGTGGCTCCTCCAAACGATTGCACACACAACACACACACATATATATATATATATATATATATATATATTATATATATACATAATTAATTTCCAATTAGTCGTTTGTTTTGAGTTGATGGGGTGGAGAATAAACCGTTTAAATTAAACGTCTGCTGGCCTGGTTTTTTTGCACATTCAACCTCTTATTCATACTGCTGAGTACATTTATATTTGTTCTTTGGTGTTGGTTTAGACTTATTTTCCCTGCTAATCGATGACGCTTGTTTTGGGTATAGAAGGCAGTGCAAACAAACTGGGTGTGGGTATTGTACGCAGTGGAACAGTTCTTGCTAATCCTCGAGTGACTTACATTACTCCTCCAGGTGAAGGATTTCAGCCGACAGAGACCGCACGATTTCATCAATCCCATATATTGGGTTTGGTTAAGAAAGCGCTCAATGAAGCCAAAATTACACCCGACCAGCTCGATGCTGTGGCTTATACAAAGGTTGGTAACATTGATGGAGTTAACTAGTTGCGTGTGTGTGTATGAATAGAAAGTTTGTTGACGAAAGCCTTTTTTGCCTAGATAATTTTTTAGTAAGATTTTGTACTTAGTCATTAATGATTGGCTGTTTATAGATACTTATGATCCTGAGGATTTGAGTAATGCTTATGTAGTTTTAAATTCCAATGATGGTGATATTCTTGATTGTTCTTCCTCCATATGGTGCATCGTTGACAGGTATCTAGATTAATAACAGCAGGGACCGAGTGCACAGCGGTATAACTGGACATTCACTAGATTCCCGCTTAGTGAATAGGTGCTAGCATACACCTAAGATGTTTTAATGGTATTTCAAAGTATCCATTTACCATATGTAATCCGTTGGGTTTGTGGACGCATCAACCGGCGTTAATCCCCAATTTCCCCCAAAGAAGATCGTCCCGTCAATTCTTGTGAATCCTGACTTTGCATGGGAGCGGTCTTCTATCCAAGAAACTTCATTTATCCCCCCTCTAGTTCAATTAGTATTTGACATCTTCGTATATGAATTCAAGTTGCTAAGCGAACTTGGAATTAATGAAGAGGTGACTCTGCCACCAACTTTTGTTGTTGTTGTATAGAACCAAATAGTTGTCAAATTGGTTCTTTATTCTAACTAAATTCTGTTTAAGGGACTATTGGTTAATCAATTGTGGTACGACAGTAGCATATTTGGAACATTGAATATAAGGTTATGCATTAAAAATGAAAACCGTTTTTGGTGTAAGTACACCACAATGTAATATTTGTAACTTTGAAGCTATATGGAATGAAGCTATTTTAGGTTAATTTGATACCAAAAATGTGTTTTTTTAAATTTTCATTTATATGAATGGTTATGCTGGTAAAGAAAGTTTGTACTGTTTAAATGTAATTGTCGTTATTTTAGCTGGAGGTTTAGGCAAATTCTATAATACGTATTCAGTCAATTTGAGATGTTTATTGTTTTACAAAAATAAACTGATAGACTGAATTATTGTGCTACAAATTTTAGCAGCTGTTAGACTGTGGTGTGTAAATTATAAGTATATAATTAATGTGATTTTATTATATTCTCAAATGTATACTAATGATTTTATATTTTGAAAACTATTATATATATATTTGTTTAACATACACATGTTCTCTGTGACAGGGCCCTGGAATGGGTGCTCCCCTATTGTCCGTTGCCCTTGTAGTACGTACTTTGAGTCAATTGTGGAACAAGCCTATTATTGGAGTTAATCATTGTATTGCTCATATTGAAATGGGCAGATTAATTACTGGTGCACAGTCTCCGACTATTTTGTACGTGAGCGGAGGAAATACTCAAATTATTTCATTTGCTTGTGGCCGATATAGGATATTTGGCGAGACCATTGACATTGCTTTAGGCAATTGTTTTGACAGGTAAATTTTGTGCATTATATTCTTGTCGCTGTCCAGGATAATTATTTTTCATTGCTTCATGTAACGGATGAGTGTTACTTTCTTGAGTAATTTTGGTAAATTGTGAGAGTTAAATTTACCAATTCCATTGGTTATTTCATTTAATCAGTTAACGATTCGTGAATGAGGGTTTGCTTCTGATAATAATAATCTTGATTATTTTCATCCAGGAAAGATCGGCAGTAAGTAGTGTAACAAAGTAGAAGGAAAACAAAAGGGGAGACAATTAATTTGCATTTAATGTTGTTTTATATGATTTAGTTTATTTATTTATCAATTGTACTATTGTATACTTTGGAATGCTAATGATCCTGATGATTTGAGTAATGCTTATAAGATTTCAATTTCCAATGATGGTGATATTCCTTACTGTTCATCCTTCACGTGATGCATCCTGGACTAAGTGCTGAAAGGCATAACAGCAGGTACTGAGTGCACAGCGGTATAACTGGGCTACCGCTTCGGTGGGTTGGTGTAAGCATACACTCAGGGTACTTTAAAGGTATCTTAAGGTATACGTATATCATATGCAGCCGTTGGTCTAAGAGAGATAACTCTGACAAAAAATCAGGCGTCCTCGTCAATCTTTGCGAACAGTGGCAACGTCACACGTATACTGTCTACCAGCTAAGAAACTTCGTTATTCTTATACGTTTGTTAAGTTTATCAAGTCATCGAAGTCGATCGTTTTATATACCGTATAAATATGGAAAATAATGAAGAGGTGATCACGTCATCAACCGAAATGAATTATACTATTGACATGATTTTAGCGAGGTTATTTGCACCCACTTATTCAACTGATAACTTTTATAACTTATATGGGTTTATTATTATTATTACAAAATGATTTCATGTGTTTGAACATTTTACCAATCATCAATTGCCTATCCCAAAAAACAGTTTTTGTTAGTTTATCAGGCGCCAAAAGTAAGTTTTAAGCAATTAATTTTTCTCGTCTAATTAAAGATTGATCTACCTCTCGGCTTTTACTCAACCTTGTCTTCTGGGTCGTGCTATCAATCCTTTGCCATTGTTTATCGTAATGGCTGTAGTAATATAGGTTTGTTACAGAGGCCTGGTTGCTAACCTTGCGCTTAAACCCTCCTCCATTATCTAGACTTGGGATTGGCTAGATTGGTTTATTCCGGATTTTCTCTAAGTGGAGTTAACATGGGTTAGTTAAATGGGAATTGTTAATGGGTACTTTGTTTAAATTTTTTTATAATTGTCCAATGTACATATGTGGCGCTTTTGACACTCTTATTTGTATAGATTTGCGCGCATTGTCAATTTGTCAAATGATCCCAGTCCTGGATACAATATTGAGCAATTGGCCCGTCAAGGTCGCCAGCTGATAGAATTGCCTTATACGGTCAAGGGCATGGATGTATCGTTTGCCGGAATGTTGTCACACTTGGAAGAACGTGCACCGAGACTGCTCCATGAAGGCAATTTTACGGTGGCCGATTTGTGTTTCAGTTTGCAAGAAACGGCTTTTTCTATGGTAGTCGAAATTACCGAACGTGCAATGGCTCATTGCAATTCTAAGGTTGGTTGGTTGGTTGGTCGGTCTAGTAGTACAGCGCTCGACTCGAACTTGGGTGGTCATGAGTCCGATCTCCACAGCGGCACTAAATTTGGGACCCATTTGGCTTTGCTTAATGTCTACTTACTAAAAATGTTTCCTTAACATTCAAGCAGTAACTTCTAAATGGGCAAATCCTAGATTTAATAACCGGTGCATGCGAACTTAGTCCTTTTATTTATGCTAAGCCCCCTCGTCCAAATGAATTATTTAAATGGGCGTCCGTTTGTTTACCCTATGCAGCCAACAGAGATCATTGGAGGGGCTTAACTCGGGATGTAATTAACATTTAATGTCAGCACACCTCAAGTGTCATTCTTTGAGTACACACTACAAAAGTTGACGTTTTTGCAGACGTTTTGGTTTTTTGGACTACCCTGAGTGATAATAACCGGTGGGGGTTGTTTATTCCCGATGATGATGATGAGTAACTTCTAAACTAATTAGTGTTAAAAACGTATTTATTAAACTAAAACATTTGTAGCAATCACATGACATACAATAAAGACGTCACTTTAATTATAAAACTTACAATATTATTTGCTATTATCTGTATAATTTAATAGATATATACTGTAACTAATAAAAAATTTACATAAAACATTAACTGACTCATAATCTAACAACAACAAGAGTTAGTGGTAATGCCACATCTTCATTAATTCCAAATTCACATAGCATCTCGAAATTTTCTTTTCCATTGTTCACGATTTTCGGAGGCGGTTACTGATCTTTTTCATCCAATCCTTTGACACGGAGGATGCAAAATGGGTGTTGTGCCAAATGTATCTGAGACATCTTGCTTCAAATTTGATCTCTGACCCCGTAAGAGTCCATGTTTCAGCTCCGTACAAAAGTACTGTGCGAACCAATGAAGAGAAAATGTTCATCTTCGTGTTTGGGTTGATGGTTTTACGTTTCCATAGTGGATCGACAAGCTTTCCAAACGCAGTAGCAGCCAAACAAATTCGACGATTTACTTTGTTGGATGAACCACTGTCAGAAGTAATTGAAGAGCCCTGATACTTCATAATCTAAGATTGAGTAAAATTAGCAACATAAAATATAACGTCAAATGTTTAAAAAAAAGTAAAACATATCTAATTTTTAGGGTTAATAAATTGTTTTATGTAAAATTTACTCCAAAATAGTAAACAATAGATGAGATGGTTTGTATTCGAAGCCACTTGGCTTAGGTATTTTGGTATACTCTTAGTTAAAATGCTGATATAATTTTATGTAATATAAATTTCAACAAAAAATTGATTTGAACAAATATTTTTTTGGATTTAAATATGCTTATACATGTTAAGTTTTATTGTTCAAAAATAAAATAAATAACATTTATATTAGAACGATTAAAAAGTGATTTTCAAAAATATATGTTTATTTTAGCTCGTATTATGGTTAAATTAAGTTTTTTTATTTAAACAAAATAAATTTAAATACAATTGCAATTAAGTTTGTGAGATTACAATACAAATTATAACTTTAATAAACAATTGTAACTCTGGCATAAATAAAATACATTTCAGCTTAAAAAAGATTGGTATATTTTGCTAGAAAAAGACTACTGTTTAAATTGATTAATATAATTTTTTATATAAGGGTTATTTAATACTTTTTATAAAACCAATTTAATATTTGTTGCTTATAAATAATGTTCCAACTGTAAAATTTTAAGTTTATACAAAAATGTTTATAAATAGCAGCTTATATTATTATCCAACATATTAATCCTTTTAAGTCTGTGTTTTATTAGCTACAACTAAAAGTAATTAGTATTAAAAACAATTGGTCTAGCGCTACAGTGCTCGAATTTGGAACTCAATGGGCATGGGTTCGAATCCCACTACCAGCACTAAAATGCGAGCCCACGTTCGGCTTCGCTAAAATGTTCACTGCTGAAAGATGTTTCCCGTAAAACATTCAAAGTAATAACCAAAGTAATAAAAATCAACTAAACTTCCTGTGATAAGGAAGATATAACATGTAATATGTTCTGCTTCTAGGTAGCAAATAACTAAATTTGTGTTAATTATATTTTATAATTTAAGAAAATAGTGTATTTTATTGTTTTTAATTTAAATAATAACTTTTTAACAAACAAAAAGTAAGTTTTTAATATTTTTTAAGAAAATTCCCAAATTATTATTGAAACCATTAATGTAATTTTTAAATCGTTTTAACAAGATATACTGGATTTTTAATTTTAATTTGTTTGCAAATATTGATTTTTTAACTCAAATGTAACAACAAATCAATATTTTAAAGTAAAAACCAGAACAAAGTTTTCAAAATAATATTACATAAAAAATAGGGTTTTAAATTATTAAAAAGTTTGGTCACTATGGTAACTTCTGAGTATAAACACTTTAAAATTATTTATTTAAAATTTAAATATTGAAAAATAATTAATTAATTTTTATAATTTTAATTAAAAATTTTTTTATGAGGTAATAACAACATAAACCTTGAATTGTAAAAACATAAACTTAAGGTATTAAAATGGATTTTTGAATAATGATTTAATGCACATTAATTAAAAATTTATTAATTATTAAAAAAATGTAAATTGCGTTTAGTTATTCCGTTCATATGGGTGTTGTTTTTAAAATGTTTTTTTTGGCCAATATAAATAAATTTTTCTAAGTAAATATGAATCAATTATTAGGTACTTAACATTATTTTAAATTCTCAATAATTATTTTTACAGAAAAGCATTAAGAGATAAATTAATTTCAATTAATTTTTTTGAATTTATTCAAGGGGTGTAATATTGTTTGGTTTGCTAATTACCAGAATGGACTGTAATGTCACATTTCTAATATTACTTGCGTTAATTATTTTCCGTTATATAAGGCTAGAATGCATCTATTAGTTATCAAGTGGTTAAGATATCAAACGGATATACCGGGTGATATGGATATCAATTTGAATCACCCTTGACGCAATTCCAGGAGTGGGACTTATAACTCTACTATTTTCAAAAACGTTTTTGTTATAGAGTAATGCCTTAATTGTCCACATATATGGCTAAGAAGCAGTTTATACAAATGTGCTTGTATTTTATTAATGATTATGATAACGCTAATAATTAGTGTCTCTTTATGCGTTTATTCCATATGCAGGAAGTACTTATTGTTGGTGGAGTTGGTTGTAACGAACGTTTGCAAGAAATGATGCGCTGCATGGCTACAGACCGTGGTGCCGTGTCTTTTGCTACAGATGAGCGTTTTTGCATTGACAACGGTGCTATGATTGCGCACACGGCTTGTCTTATGTTTGATGCTGGTTTGACTATTCCATTAGACGAATCGACTATTTCACAACGGTTTCGTACTGACGCTGTCGATGTGATATGGAGAAAATAAACGTGTGATTTTATAATACTGTTTTTTTGGATAAGTACTAGTGGTTATTGACAAATGAATTATACGTTATTTTGGGTAATAATGGTTTATTGAGGTTGCTTGAACGAAAATGCATTTATTCTTAACCTTTGCATTTTTGCACAATATTTAGTAAATTTTTTTGCATCGTAGTGGGGTGGCAATCTGTTATTTCCAATAAGTAGATTTGCTAGATATACGCTTTTAATTCTTCTTTAGTAATTTTTATTTCAATATTTTGCAAGTCAATTTAAGCAGTTGCAGATGAAAAAATCCAAAGGAATGTAGCAAAGTAGTGCAGTTTTTCGGCTGTAGATGGAGAAATTACTAAAAATGAATAGAATTTGTTAGTTATTTTTTTCAGTTTATGTTCAATAAAGAAGCCTAGAATAATTTCCCAACTCTGATCATTAATACAAAAAAACTGCACAAGTAAATTTTAACAAGAAGTTAGCTAACCTATTGTAATTACCTTGAGTTAATCCCGTACATTTTTATTAGACTGAAAATTGCACACTAAACTAAGTATATCCTATCTTAACTTGCTTTCCACAAACGAAAGTGCAAAATTGGGTTATTACAATGAAGGATTATAAATGAAAAATATATGCTATGTAATAACAAGATCACAATGTTCAATTTATGCACAATATGAATAAGTAATGTTTGCATAATATATTTTTAGAAATCAATTGATATGCCCCTTAATTAACAATGCCATTAGTCAATTAGGTAAATCCTAAACATATACTGAACATTGGATAATTTCATTTGTGGACGTTTGTTTGGTTGTATTTATTAATCTCATTTCTGGTGTACACGATCCCTGACCATTTTAAATGACATTCGCTTTTTTCTTCTCACAAATACCCATTTCAATTAATTGCATGCTTTAACATTCCATTGATGCTTGCATAACGTATATGTTTGGTTTTTGAATGTTTTATGTATTTTATATTGTAAATAAATGTTGGTTGCAATAAACTTAAATAAAAACTCAGAATTTTTGACTTATTTATTTTTCAACTTTGTACACCCATTGGAAGTTTGACTTTCTTATTCAACATTTCTACCATTTGCCATTAGAATAACGAAAATGGGCGTCCGTGGATTATGGAGTTATTTGAATTCCGATCCAAACAACTTTACCGATTACAAATTGCACAACACCAATATCGTGATTGATGGTGAAAACTTCGTCTGCATTTGCTACAGAGAATTACAATTAGCTTATCATTACGGCGGTGAATATCTTTCCTATCGAAAGTATATCGAATATTTCATTGATCAATTCCAATTGTGCAACATTCGACCAATCTTTATTTTTGGAGGTTGTCAACCAAAAGAGGTGATTTATTGTTTACATTATGAACTTTGTATACATTCACCATAACTTTTATGTTCTGATACGATTGAGTTAGAGAGCATGAGCTGCGTTTAATTAAATTTGTTGGGCGTGCAGCAATAGTATTAAAAATTCACAATTGCTTTCTAAACATTGTAATATGCCCTTTTTAAATATGTAAATTATAATGTTTTATTTAATGAATATCAGGGCAGTAAATTGAAAACGTTATTAAAACGCTCAACGGATATGATGAAAAAACTCGATCAATTTCTATGCCAAGTGCCATTTATCAAGGATCTCGATCAAAATGTACCCCAGATTGACATAATGCCTAGACTAATACAACTAATTTTCATTGAAATACTTAGAGAAAGGAACATATTGTATTTGGTTTGTGAATACGAGGCTGATTTGGTAGTTGCAGAACTTGCTTTGTATTTGGGTTGTCCGGCTGTAAGTGGCGATTCAGATTTTTTCATATATCGACCACCCAATGACAAATTATATCAACTTATTACACTAAATTCGTTGAAACCCCAAACCAAGCGATTTGATTCAAACGATTCTACATCGTCTCGAACAACACCTGCGTATTACATGCCATGTCAAATGCTCAATATGTCCAGTCCATTTTATTGTCTCAAGAATGATGTTTTGCCTATTTTGGCTGTGCTTGTTGGAAACGACACAGTGTGGATCTTCGTCATCCAAACAAAGTTCGTTGCGCCATACGTGCTGATACTTCTTCGCATTCATATAATCAAAAACGTATCCGTGCTTTAGTTGAATGGATTCCTAATTTCTCAGGTCGTTTGGAAGAGTTGTTTATGGGAGTTTTGTCTTTGTACAATAATGATGAACTGGAAAAGATTGTTGGTTTAATTTGTCAGGGACTGTTGGATTATGCATTAGACGTTGAGGTCTCCGGTCATAATGCGGCATATTTATTAGGGTTGACGTCAGGCTGTTTGAGGAAGCCGATTTCAACGACATCTCATTTATTTAAATTGCATAACACGCGAGATGAAAACTTGAAGGGTGCTGCAATGTTTCTAAAAGATATAGTATTTTGTAGATTAAATTCACCCAAAAAATATGAGGATGCGAATGATGGAAATGAAGACAAAAATAGTCTATTTTATCGGTGGCCTAAAAATCTGATAGAAGCATTTAGGACGATGAGAATGTGGCCACCTTTGTTAAATGCTTTGTACGTGAGCAGTGGAGTACCACTTCGCATTCTGTTTGAAGATTTGCAAATTCCTTCATCAATTAATACATGTTTAATAGAACTGCGCAAACTGCATTGCGGCCTTATGATGGGGTTAGAAGTTTTTTTAGACAACAATTCAAAACTATCCGGCTTGCATGACGACAAGTTTGTTCAATATAACCGACATCAACATGTGGGCATCACAAAGCAGATTATTGCAGTTGAACCTGTTCTAGGTGAATCAGATATGCCACCTCTAGTGTTGTGTTTATCCGTATTCAAACATTTTTTAAATATCGATATTGATGTGAATGTAGAACGAATAGAACATCAAGGCTTATCATTGCTCATGAGTTTGTGGTTCAAGCATTCGTCTTGCGCCAAGCATTATTCATCTGGAATCAGTAGTTCGTCTGTCGGATTGGCTGTTCTTTGTTGTACGATTACTGCAATGTCAAATTACAGGTACTTGACAGCTCAAAAGAAGTCAAATCAAGATTTGTATGTTTTGTTTGGATTGCAGGCTAGTCAGGCAAAACAACCCAGAGCGATTTATAACATTAAACGTGTTCACCAAATAAACGAACTGCAATTGATTATTGTTGAACCTATTCATTTAATTACACTACTGGATATTTTGTGCACTGTGTTTACTTTTAGTTCAAATATAACAACTACAATTGTACTATAATAAACACATAATGTTTATCTGCTTTAACGACATTCTATAAAGATTGGTAAATTTCAACGGGAAATCTTGATAACCGCCGTCAAAAGCATTTACAAAATCACTAGAATTGATTGTATGTGGTTTTTAAAAACGTTTATCCACTGCATTACTTAAATAATTTTAAACTATTTTTAACAGTAATGCAATCGATTTCGTTTTCTCTGTACAGAAGATCGAGATTAGGAAGTACGAATCCTCTAATATTGTTTTACAAAACATTTCCAATTGTGACGTGTACAATATTTTTTTATCAACTTTCATGTACACTTTCTCTAATCAACAATCAGTTTAAAAATAAACTTTGGTTGAACAAAGATGAATAAACGTGGGCATTGGTACAGGACTATAATACTTATAATTCTAGTTTTAAATTAATGTAATCGCTTCTGTTGTTGTAATTGTTTTTGACTTATATAACACGTATAGTGTTAACTACCGCGAGTATATAGACCAGTTAGCCGCAACCAGCCATCCTGATGAGAAGACGAGCAATTTTTAAACCACCTTTTCTAATCAATTGAAGTTCGTTCATTTGATGAACAAGTTTTATGGTATAAATTGCCTAATTTAGCCTGCAATTTAAGCAAAGCATACAAATCTTGATTTTACTTTTTTTGAGCTGTCAAGTATCTGTAACTTGACGTTGTAGCAATCATACAACAAGGAACAGCCAATCCGACAGACGAACTACTGATTCCAGGTAAAAACTGCTTATGAAAAGACGAATGCTTAAACCACAAAACCATGAGCAATGATTAGTCTTGATATTGTATTGGTTTTACATCAAACAATGTGCCGAGGTGGTCTAGCGGTACCGCGCTCGATATAGACATCGGTGGGCATGGGTTCGAATACTACCACCGGCACTAAACGTTCATCTTCTAAACGATTTCAGTTATACAGTCAAGATATACATGTATGTATATAAATGTATGCAAATCAATTTGAGACATTATCAACCATATTAGGTCTTATCGAAACTTAACTATATTGAGAGAAACCTATTTCTCAATATCAAGATCCACTGAACTTAATTTTACAATCCCTAAAGAGATTACTGATATTAATGTAGTTATTAAACTTGAACTACTCCGCTGGATGAAAAACCATAATTATAATAATCCAATTTTTAATAATTACAATTCTTCGATTTTGTATATGTGATTTGCAGAGTCTGGAGTTACACATACACCCATTTATTTCTAATAGTCCTTATGCCTATTGACTGATTTGTTTGTATAACGATAAAAAAGGATTTTTTTAACTGCAATAGAAAAACATCTATGCATTGCTTAGCAAATGTAAATTAACTTCATTACACTGACAATATAATTATTTAATTTACGTCCGTTATATATAAGATATGATGATAATAATAATATTCAGTTTGACTGTTGATATTTAATAAAGTCAACATTTACATTGTTTCCACGTAATTATCTGTTATACTAAATAAATGTTAATAATCAATTGTAATTTTAATTAATGACTTTTTTTAATTTTACCGCCTTTTATAAATTTAAAAAATATAGAATTAAATTTGGAACACTTTATATATCATTATTATTCTTAATATTAATTTTAAAAAAATATCATAAAAAACAATTTAATACTGCTTTAATAAAATACAATAAGTTCTTAATTGATTGTATTGTTTAACCATACTTTTATTATTGTGGAGATACTCTTAAAAGTATTATTTTTTTGCACTTTAGATACTTTTTACATTGTTAGTAGTCATATCATGGTAACAACCCCCAGCGTTCTATTAAAATTGAAAAAAGGCTATATTTTACCATAATCTAGAAAACAATTTTTAGTAATTCTTTTAGTAATATTCTAACGCCACATTTATTACACAACTAATAGACTTGTGCAAATACAAATACAGCTCTGAAAATCCATTACCTTCAACGCTTAAACTATATAAAACAAATAAAAATGAATAAATAAAGATCATTTTTATTTTGATTGTAAGTAAAATAAAAAATATAATAAAATAATAAAATCAATTTTCAATATATTTATCAATCAATTTAAGAAGAGTAATCATTTCTCTTTGAACTGATCCCATTTCAGTCCTGGAACGGTTATCTTTAAGCAATAAATTAGGTAACCATCCATCACGAGCATTTCTGAATCGTTCATCGGGTCCAACATCTTCTAAAAAACTACTGATCCAATAAATAAGTCGACAATTAGTGAACACGAGCCAAATCGGAGGAAAGCCCAACGTCGTTTTAATTGAGTTCATCTGGTTGACATCTTCTTTGTTTGAATAAAATGGACACAAAATATTCAATAGAGCAATCAAATGAGTCAGCTCAACAATCATTAATTGGAGTTCGTTGATTTGGTGAACATATTTTATGCAATAAACGGCCTTGCGATGGATTGAATATCGCTCTTTTGCCTGCTCAGTCTGCGATTCAAACAGAGCATACAAATCTTGATTTGACTTCTTTTGAGCTGTCAAGTACCTGTAATTTGACATTGCAGCAATCGTACAACAAAGAACAGCCAATCCGACAGACGAACTACTGATTCCAGATGAATAATGCTTGGCGCAAGACGAATGCTTGAACCACAAACTCATGAGCAATGATAAGCCTTGATGTTCTATTCGTTCTACATTCACATCAATATCGATATTTAAAAAAATGTTTGAATACGGATAAACACAACACTAGAGGTGGCATATCTGATTCACCTAGAACAGGTTCAACTGCAATAATCTGCTTTGTGATGCCCACATGTTGATGTCGGTTATATTGAACAAACTTGTCGTCATGCAAGCCGGATAGTTTTGAATTGTTGTCTAAAAAACTTCTAACCCCATCATAAGGCCGCAATGCAGTTTGCGCAGTTCTATTAAACATGTATTAATTGATGAAGGAATTTGCAAATCTTCAAACAGAATGCGAAGTGGTACTCCACTGCTCACGTACAAAGCATTTAACAAAGGTGGTGCTATCTTCATTGTTCTAAATGCTTCTATCAGATTTTTGGGCCACCGATAAAATAGACTATTTTCGTCTTCATTAGTTCATTCACTTCCGAATATTGTTTGATTGAATTTAATTTATAAAGTACTATATCTTTGAGAAACATTGCAGCGGCTTTTCGATTTTCATCTCCTGTGTTATGCAATTCAAATGAAAAAGATGTTGTTAAAGTTGATTTTCTTAAATTGCCTGACGTCAATCCTAATAAATATGCCGCATTATGACCGGATACGTTAATGTCTAATGCATAATCTAACATTCCTTGGCAAATTAAACCAACAATATTTTCAAGTGCACTATCATTATACAAATACAAAATTTCTATAAACAATTCTTCTAAACGGCCAGAATATTTTTGAACCCATTCAATTATAACACGGATGCGTTTATAGTTATACGTGTGATACGTCAGATCACTACGCAAGGCCCAAAAAAGGTCCTCTGGACTGCGTATATCAGATACCGTATCGTTTCCTATAAGCACAGCCAAAACAGGCAATACATCATAATTGAGAAAATAAAATGGGCCAAGTGTATTGAGCATTTGACATGGCATATAATAAGTAGAAGGTACTTCAGCCAATGTAGAATTATCCAATTCAAATTGTTTAATTTGTGGTTTCAACGAATCGATTGTAATAAGTTGATATAATTTTTCACTGGGTGGTCGATATATATAAAAGTCTGAATCGCCACTTACAGCCGGACAACCCAAATACAAAGCAAGTTCTGCAACTGTCAAATCACCTTCACATTCACATACTAAATACAATATATTCCTTTCTTTCAGTATTTCAATAAAAATTGTTAGTATTAGCCTGGGCATTATTTCAATTTGGGTAACATTTTGATCAATATCCACAGCATAAACCATTTCACATAAAAATGTATCGAGATTTTGCATCATGTTGGTTGAGCGTTTAAGCAATTTTTTCAATTTACTACCCTGTCATTTATTTATAAAATAATAATAACACTTATAATTTACAAAATTGATGAGTACATGTCAAAATGTGTACACATCAATTGCATTATTTCATTAAATTGACTATTGTTTATTATAGAAAATTGCATAAAAATAAACCTGTTTTTTTAAAATAGTGTTCTTAGAATAAAAACATGCATCCAAAGTTGATACTGTAAATAGTAAATCACCTGTTTTGGTTGACAACCTCCAAAAATAAAAATTGGTCGAATGTTGCACAATTGAAATTGATCAATGAAATATTCGACATACTTTCGATAGGAAAAATATTCTCCTCCGTAATGATAAGGTAATTCTGGATTGCTGTAGCATGTATAAACAAAGTTTTCACCATCAATCACGATATTGGTGTTGTGCAATTTGCAATCGGTAAAGTTGTTTGGATCGGAATTTAAATAACTCCACAATCCACGGACGCCCATTTCGTTATTCTAATAGCAGATTAATAAGTTGCTAAAAAATTAATTAAACTATTAATGCGCGTACAAAGTGATAAAATAAATAAGTAAAAAATTGCACGCTTTTTTTAACATTTATTTCAGCAAGAATACAATATTTATGATACAGGTATAATACATTAATTAAAAATTAAAACAATTGCATTAACCAAACATTAGAAATGTTATTGCTTCAAATAGATTATTAAGATATGCAATCAGTTGGTTAGAAAACACACGAATGTCAATTAATTCAGCCAAAAGTTAAAAAGATAGTTAATTTACTATCTGACGTCATTGTTTCAAATTAACGTTGGATGTCTAATAAAAGTCAACATTGTCGTTTAACAGCTGAACAATATGAAGAATTCATAATTTTATATGAAAATGGTGTAACAAATGATATGATCGCTGAAATAGTCTCAGTAAACTTTATTACCGTGTACCAAATTTGGATGTATGGAACTAGTCCCGTTTTACCTACAGATAAAAGAAAACTATCAACAAGCAAACAAAATGATTATTCCATCATTGCACAATTAAACAACAATTGAACAATAAATATAAAAAAAATAAAGGAATAATATTTTGAAATTGCTCACATTTTAACAGTAGAAATTCATATTAAATTAACGAATTCGTTTTTAAAATCAACTATTAAGAAGACTTTAATAGTGATGAAACTAGATTAAAGCAAATGGAGTTTGTCAAAAGGTAGAAAAATTATTTTTAATAATTCTGAATTAAAGAAAACAGAGTTTAGTATAATTGCCTGTGTATAGTGCCAATCTACAAGTAATTAAAAGTCATTTTAATGTTGTCAAATAAGAAGACAAACATTTCGAAAATGACGCATTGTTTCTTAATAAAATGAAGTATGTTGTAAAACATTACATTTTCATGATTAAATTAATACTTAGATCTTATGTGGTGTAAAGAAAGAAATAAAAACCATACATATGACTTTAATTTTTAATTTATAAAGTTGATTGTTTGTTTTTTATATTTATATAATTTTGATAATATAGTTTTTTTATTTTAACAAATTACGTAGATTTTTTAAAGTTTTAATAAAATGTACTCTCATATTATAAAACCAGAATAAAGTTGGTTTTATCATATTAATTGTAACCACATTTTGAGATAATGTTTTTTTTATAAATAATGCTAAAATATTATCTAGGATAGATAGCTTTAAAATAAGTCATAGTGCTTAATATTTTAAAATACAACTTCGAAAAGAGTTACTTCAATAGATTATGAATGCATTTATTCTACATTAATACTTAAACTGAATATTAGGAACAAAAATAAAAATAATATACAAAGTGTAAAAACTGTGATAAAAGTATATTTTAGTGACTATATATATATATATATATTAAAATAGCTTTTAATAATTTAAATATATCTTTATTAAATACATCATTTCAGATTGTAGTTACCTCATAATAAAAATAATAACCTAAAATTAAAAAAAAAATAATGTAAAATAATGGACAAATTATTATTTTTTAATTATTATTAAGGATTATTTGCTTTAATCCATCATTATTACAATTAAACATATACTTGCTGACATCCAATTTTCCGTACAATAATGCAGCTAAAATGTAAAGTAGAATTTTACTTAATATCTAAGAGCTATGTTTGTAGTCTAATTTTTGTAAAAAAAAACAATATTACATAAACTCCAAAAAGATGCTATTTAGACAAAAAACGTTAAAGAATTGATATCACAATCTAGATAATAGGGTTGAGTTGGAAGCCAAAAAGAAACTTTATCTCTGAGTTAAAGGATTTACGACGATAAAGATTTAAGCTATCTGATGAGATAGAATGTTTGCACACCTTTTTGTAATAAACAATTAAAAAACGTTTTTCGAGAAATGAAAAGATACAATTTGGATATTTTTAGGGTATTAGCAAAATGTAGTGGAAATATCAAGGATATTTTACTAGTAGATAAACAACAATCTTATATTCTAGACAGGAAGTCCAACATGTTTATGGGGTTGGTATTGTGTTAAGTAAAACGGTGTTAGAGTTTAGATTGGATGGAAACCCATGAGTGACAGTATTATTTCGGTCAGATTTGCAAAAGTAACAGTTGTGTAAGTATATACTCCTACTGAGGTCACTAAGGAGAACCAAATAAATATTTTTTTTAAATTAATTACAAAATTTGTTAAATAATGTTTCTAAAAGGCACATTAAAATATTGATCAGTGATTGTAATGCAATATTAAACAGACAGGCCTGGGTATTTCTCAAATGTTTGACCACATGGCTATGGTGATAGCATAAATGGTAATGATTATAGGTTGTTAAGTCCAAGCAGTCACTGTGGAAGAAGTGTTAGAAACACATTTTCTACTTACAAAAATATACACAAATCTACATGGGTTTCTCCAAACGGTAAGACAACAAACAAGATTGACTACATTTGTATCAGCACAAAATAGCAATCTTTTTTGCAATATATACGTGCATATTGCAGTGCAGATGTTGGTTCTGATCACAATCTTGTTGTGAAAAAAAATTTTTTAACATTTAAAAGAACTGAAATCTCAAAAAATTACTTCTGTTTGTAAGAAGCGTAAACAGTTAAATATCTAAACCCAATTCTACAATTTGTTAAAAAGCTTTTTTTTAATTTGCAGCAGTTGGAAAAGTCTGTTGAACAATCAAAATTGTTTTAAAAACAATTACAGACTGTGTAGGAAATGTGTTGGATAGACGAGGAACAACAAATTTTAACAGTTTTATGGAATCTATATAATCTTTTAAAAAGGTTCTGGATTAATCTAGTAATCCCGTCAACTAAAAAACTTTTAATGATACGTATAGAAACCGAGAGAATCTGGCTAAGAAAAGCTGCTACAAGAACAAAAATAATTAAGTAGAAAACAAATATAAATCAGCAGATGCAGTAACAGTAAAAAATAATTCCAACTATTGGTATAAAATTGTGAAATAACTGTCAAAAGTTAAAACGAACACCAATATTCTAATTAAAGAAGAAAATGGTCGTCTACTTTTGACAGATGATGATAATCTATTTGGTGGGTAAAGCATTTCAAGAAATTTTTAACCAGTCTATACCGAATATCCTTATAGATTTTGATAACGATAAAGACATGAATATGGTACAAAAGCTAGAGATTTGCATTAATGACATTTCTCTAACTGAAGTGATTCATGGAATTCAAACGTTTAAAAATAATTAAGCAGGATGGCTTAAATTTATAGTCACATAACATAGGGGTGATTTAATATTATGTATATTTACTCATCTATATGATATGATGAACCAGTTCCAAACAATTAGAGGCAAGAAGTAGTTATTGCTTTACCTAAAAAAGAGTTTTAAAAGATTGCAACAATTTGTGCAAAATAACTATTCTATCTGTTCCTGGAAAAATGTTTTACAAATAGATTTAAACTGTTCAAGTAGTGCCAGTAGATAACCATTATCAAGAGCAACAAGCGGGTTTTAAAAATAAAAAGGTTTCTTTGAAAGTAATATCAATAAACAATGTCAATAAATTCAGCAATTATTTACTATTCATTTTATTAATTTTACAAAAATGTTTGATAGCGTTAAGGTATGTAAAATATTATACGTTCATTGAGACAAAATTCTAGTTGTTGTGTTTGAACAAAAAACAGTTATAATACTATATAACGGATGTTGTTATCATTAGTTCTGCTTGTGTTGGTAATTGGTTTTATTATAACTCAATCTATAAATAACTTAACATATGGAATCAAGTGAAACTATGATAGATTAAAAGATTCGAAGATAATGTTGGTCTACTCAATAAGACACCAGAAATTATGCCAACCATGACGGCACTTCTATACAACATAAATTCTCGAGTTAAACTATGTATTCATTGTTTGGAAGCAAAAACTTTATGTACTAAGCTAAATTATTATTTACTTAGTAAAATTAGTAGAGAAGATATTATTTTACATATATAGAAAGAATTATTAGTTAAAACGGAAAAACCAATATTTATATTAAAGCCAGAGTTAGAAAGATTGTCAATGTTTTTCCATTCGTCCTAAAAGAAAACTTTGTTTGTGCACATTAATTATGAATCCTACAGCAATATATAGAAGTAAAACGTGGAGGAGAACAAACAAGATTTATAAAGTGGTAAATGTTTTCTATCGCCAATGTTTCTGAAGTGTTCAATAGGTTGTTTGGTGCAATCACATATTAAAAAAACGGTTTTAGAATGAACGATTGAAAAATAAAAAGCAAAAGGTTGGTAGATAATATAGAATTTTGTTAATCTGCCAAGCACGCAGGATTAACAGAATCAAACAAAAGTTTTGGCTAAAATTTTAAACATATGGAACAATCTTGTTACTTTATTCTTTTCAAAGCAATAAGGTTTTTGCTATGTTACGTTTATGTTGTGTTGTTAAATAATCTTAAATTTTATTTAAAATTGAGTTAAAAATCAATATTTCAAAAAAACAATTAGAATACAAATTTAGTGTATTTAGTTAAAACAATGTTAAGATTATAATCTTAACATTTGTTAAAATAATGTGGATTTTTTGTTAAAAACGTTAATTGTTTTGCTAAAAAAGTTATTGTGTAACTTAATAAATAAAACACACTATTTTTAATGTTATAAAGTATAATTAAAATGAATTTAGTTAGTTGCTAGTAAAAATCAATGCAAAAGTACGCTTAATTTTTATTTACTATAATGTTAACCGTTTTCTAGTATAAAAGAAAATATTGCATGTGTGATTTGTAAAAGAATATTTTAAACGAGTTTTTAATTGTTGGTATTTTGTTTTAAAACAAATAAAACATTGATTTAATAGGATTAATACGTAGGATTCCAAAATAGGATATTATATATAGTCAACTTTATGCAAACATAACTATGATTGTTTAAAAGAAGCATGTATATGATGAAAATTGTATTCCAAATAAAAATGTAAGAAGACGTAAAGTGAGAGATAAATTTTTTTCGTATATTCTCGTCAGTCAAAAATATAAAATTTTAGTATATATATACTAACTAAAATGTTATCTGTACCCCCTTTTTGTATATATGTACTAAAATTTTATAAGTTTGTAACTGACAAGAATACACGAAATGACTTCATTTCACAGTTTACGTCTCACTACATTTTTACTTGGAATTATAAAGGGAACCCAATGTTTTAAGAAAATTGTACTGTTTTTTTTTTACAAAATAACCATTATATAGCAGTTTATATTACACAATTTAAGCAGTAGTATTTTTATCCTAAAACATAATAATATCTTATAAGCCAAAATGCAATTTACCTATGAGTAACAATTGTTAAAAAAATATTCTATTTTACAATTCTGAAAATTATATTCTAATCGTATTTATATTTATTCTAATTGCCTAGGAAAATTTAGTTTAAACAAGCTAAAATAGCAATTACCATGTAATATCTCTAATATTAGTATTATTATTTTATGTATAATAAAACAAAAATATTCATAAGCATATCAAAATTAATTGTCTAAAACAATTTTTTGTTTAAATTTATATTACATATGACTGCATCAACTTCCTAACTAAAAGCATACAAAATCATCTGAGCCAGGTGGTTACAAAACAGTTACATAACATTTTTTGTTTAATATTTTTAGTGTATTATATGAGAAACTATTTAGTAACGAAAAACATTAAATATGCTTTGTATTTTATTGAAAATTTGACGTTATTTTTCATGTTCATAATTTTATTAAACGTTCAGTTATGACCTAGTTCGCATTTAACGTACATTTATGATATTAATAATACATATTCATTAAATTGTATTTGTATTTTATACATAATGTAGGATTGTATATCGTGTAATGAAAGGGAGTTCTCCCAAGTACCTTTAACAACTAAGCTTTTCTGTTCATTGTAAAAGTGGTAGCATGAACTTTAGAAAGCGTTTTAAATATATCAAAGTTTAGTTGAGTGACAAACTGACCTACTTTGTCTGCCGATCATATGAATGAAGTTTTTGCAAAAAAACAATCTGTTTTAACATTAAAAATAAATTTATTAACTTATTTTTAAGTTATTTTTTCCATATATCCATATATATATTTTGCATATATCTTTCAATACATTAATTAGTAATATCCAAATAGTAGATATAACGGCATTGCTTTGTTGTGCACAATTTGATTCTATTTAGTATGTTTTGCTTTGAACAAATTCTAATATTATTATTATTAATATTATTACTTAATACATTGATTAAAAAATGTATGATATTTTCTGTGACTAAGTTATGAAAGCACTTTTAAGTTAAACATTTCAAGAATTAAAAAAATATTTTTGCATTTTTTTCTTACACCAATAGTGTAAAATATTTCTTTTATCCGATAATGCTACTAAATTACTTAAGAGGATAATAATAATTATAATAGTAGTAGTAATAATAGTAGCAGTAATAATAATAATAATAATAATAATAATAATATTAAATATACAACAGTTGAACCTTTTAAGCTTTTAAATCAACAAATAAATGAACATGTATTAATCAAATGTTTACATCTTATAAAAATTTACCGTTTTTATACATTGTAATAACACAATTCATAAAACTCAATTTGACACAAACGTATAAACACTTCCAACTGAAACACTGAGAATAAACACATTGACATATAAAACAAACTTAATAAATCATCATTACTTAAGCCAAGATCTACGTCATTTTTAGTAACTATTAGCACTTATTCAAAATAATCAGTATTATGAAAACAAACGTTTATTTTCTCTATATCACATTAGTGTGAAAACATTGTAAAATAGTTGATTTGTCCAACATAGTTGTCAAATTAGCATCAAACATCAGACACGTTTGCGCAATTCTAAACTGAACGATCTAATACTAATTGATTAATTTTTTTAAAATTACCGGACAACAAATCTGTTTAGAGTTTAATCCAGTAACCTTAAGTGCCGTGTTTTACCACCGCCAACAAGTATGTGAATGATTACCCTCACTGGGTCTTTCAATTAGCATAAATCAGATTTAATATAGATAATACATTTGCAAGGTTGGTGTCAACCGTCTGTAACTCAGAAGATAAGGCTTTGATCTAAAACCTGAAAAAGCCTTGATTTGAGACTTCAAATGCAATAATTGATAATCAGTGCTTCTGGTAGGCTTAAATCAAGTATTTTCATTAGTTAGTGAATTTGAAAATTGTAATACAACACGAATTGTAAAATTAATTACATAAACAATCTACTAATATGTGATTCATACAATAATAAAGTAAATTTTGATTTACAGTTTTAAATGTTCATATTTGGTTTTGACAACTTTGATCTTTGCGTATCTTGTAACTAATAATAATAATAATAATAATAATAATAATAATAATAATAATAATAATAATAATAATAATAATAATAATAATAATAATAATAATAATAATAATAATAATAATAATAATAATAATAATAATAATAATAATACTAGTAATGTTTGTAGAATAAAAGATTTTCTGACAAATTAGGTAAGCAAATAATTCCAATAACAATAGTGAAATTTAAATAATATGCCATAATCACAGTCATTTAATAAAGATATGTGTAATATGTAGGAAGACACATTGCATACTTTATTGAAATTTTATTTTTTTTACTATATATTCTAAATCAATATTTATGTATGAATTACGCATTAAAATTTACACATTCCAAACAAACAACTTTTTATTGTTTTCGCGACTGTACCAAGTGATCGATAAGGTATTTGTTATTAACATCTCGTTAAAACAAATTGTGTAGTTTTGATATATTATGTCGCCTAATTTTGGTTCCAAACATGAGGATAAAAAAACATTTTACACGACGGGCAGACTTTGCAAGGACGTAGTTTATACAAAATTATTATTTTATGCATGTTATACGTTAGGTTTTTCAATAATTAAATAAATCGCTTATTACAAAATGTTACATAATTACGTACTCTAGTCAAGTGCAGTCAATGTAATTGTATTCAATTACATCTTGGAAATTAATATATATATATATATATATATATATATATATAACCTCAAATGAACATATTTTCAAATCCCAAGTTTCAGAATTATGCGAGAGATGAAGTTTATTGGTTATTCTTTTATCAATATGGTAAAACAGATCAGGGCAGTACAAAAAATTAGATATTTGACTGTAAAGTACTAGGGACAATTGCCAATCTAATACTGTCGTTCAAGTGATAACTGTAGCAATTTAGTGTCAAGGTTAGTATCTTGGCCTCTAAAAATGCATTGCTAGAGAAACAACAAGAAAACACCATTTCATTAAATTATAGCACTAAAATGAAAGCATAATTCCGATGACGGGGTTCAGTAAAAACTGGATAAAATTTCAATCCTCTATATGCACGATCTTCGAAGCCGAGAATTTAATACACGATCCTATGGAACAATCTTGTTGCCCCATGCTGTTTAGAACGAAAGTATTTTGAATAATAATAAATTACAATAAGTATATTTAGTTATTTTTAATAAATATATTGTTTGTTAGCAAAGTTTTTAAATGACAAACATTGTCATAGTTAACATGAATATGAAAAACCTTTACAAATCCCAAGGAATATCTTGCATACAACGTAGTTGCCTAATTTAGACTTTTTTTATTCTGTATAATGCGACACTACATTATAAAATTGAAATATAATTTTGTTGATATGATATTATCAACAAAATATTTACATCAAATGTCAACTGGTTCATGATCTAAGAATGAGTAAATTTATCAACAAAAAATATAACCTTAAATATTAAAAAAATAAATACATTGAATTTTTAATCACGAAATAGTTTCTTACATTATATATTACAAATCATTTAATAATAAATATATTTGCTTTTTGTGACTACTTATTTCAATTGACTCGATATGCTCTTGGCTCAGTTGTTGATATAACCACGTGAAATCTAAATTCCAATAAAAAATTGTTTGTAGGCAGATAAATACTTAATTTAAATGTGCTTCTGGAATTTTCATTTTAGTAAACTGAAAAATAATTTAATAACATTACTATTAATACTAAACGGTGTAAAATTTACGGATAATAGTTTAAGTTTAATGTACAATGCTTAAAGATGTAACATGTAGCATTGATCTTAATAAAGTGTAACTATCTTGTAAATGCATTACATTTTAACTTGATAAATATCTTCACATTTTGGGAAAAATCTCAACCACCAAAAGTAATGAGTATAACTATATATGTATATATATATATATAGAGGCTATTTTATACTTTATACCAAACCAAAACTCTGAATGTATTGGCTTCTAACCGCTTGAAATAAAGGTTTTGCAAAGTTATCCCTTCACAATATTCTATTCTGGTATCCACAATGGTAATTTTTTCAGTGTTTTGATTGCCCAAAATCTAATACCTGTCCAATTTAATTTTTATAAATACACTAGTTACTAGCGCATACATGAGTTGCAAATTATATTTTATAATTCGAGATAGAAATAAAAAACGTTAACTGTCAGATGAATTAATATCTTATTTGGAATTAAGTGAACTCAATCACTTACATTGTATAATCTGAAAAGGTAGTTAATTTCATTTTTCTACCATTGGTCAATAACTTTTTTTGATAAACAAGATACGTAAATTATTTTTTGATCCCAATTCTTATGATTGGATCATTTTTCTTTCTCAAAATATTAGACTTTTTAAAACATATATTCTAAGTTGTTTTTCCAACTTTTTAGCTACTGATTTCAGTCAGTGAATGTTATTGTAGTTATATCAGTCACATAAATGCAGACAATCTAAAATTTGTCTTTCATACAATTATGATTAAGAAATCTCTTTACATTCCTTAAATATTTCCACAATTTGTTTATGATTAATATGAAGTAATTACGTTAATGTTGCGCATAATAGATATGTTAGCCATTACTTAATACTTTAAACAAAATGAAGAACGAATTAGAAAAAAATATGTAAATAGCATTTGATATTCACGCTTATATAGGTATTAATTTTTATTTTTGTGGTTGGTCTAGTCTCTTCTTGATTATTTCTATAATTGTATAACATTAAACAATCGACTTCAGTGGCTTGATGAGCGTAAAGTAGAATGACTGAGTTTCTCGGTTGATAGGGGATATCTTCCTGACGGGCAAACTATGCGCGAAGATTAACAATTCGCTTAATTTATCACAGTTAGCCCCTTTAGCCCGATGGCTACATATGATATACATATACTGTAAAATACCTAAGCAACCATCCGTCAAGCGGAAGTCCTGTTATATCGCTGTGCACTCAGTCCCCGTTGTGTTGATCTAGATGCTTAAGTGTATCCAATTCAGTGTGCTACCTGGAGATGACAGAAATATCACCACCATTTGAAATTGAGAGCTTAAACAAATTCCTCAAATCTTCTAAATTATTAACATCCGGAGAATTGATTTTGATATACAACTTTTTAACTGTTTAAGAACAAGTACAGAAAATATTTTGTATCATTTATCTGCATCTAATACTGCCTTCATGGTAGCACGGTAATTTTTGCATTTGTAGAACTAAATAATACTTTCTAACAAATTACTTACTGTTGAAACAATCGTTAACATTATTAGTAAAGCGTTAACGTTAATAAAAATCCACAAGGCAGCATGTGCTCTCATAGATGACATCGCCTGAACATGAAAAGGTTCTCCATAAAATGTGACCCAGGTGTACAAAGGTTTCAAACTCAACAATTTATTAATATACAATGCATTGTGTTTTGTCACCATCTACTGCATTGTTTTTCAGTAACAAAGGTTATCACAAATGTCCACACTTGTTATCAAAAAATGAATGTTCCTTCTAACTTGTTTTATCATTCTGTCACAACCGAGTACTTAAAAATCGTCGCGTAAATAATGAAAACGCATTTATTTGTTAAAAAGGTGATACATTTTAAAACAACATCGCCCATCAACATGGACACAAATAAGTCTTTGTTATGCACTAGCAACATAATTAAATACAAATATACTTTTAATTTCATTAGTTCATTTTTAATTAATGTAAAATATGCTTATTTACGTTTCGCGAAAACTTGAAAAAGAACCAGGCGCTTGGCGAATATTACAAAACTCGTAGGAGTGAACAATCATTTACATCGAAAACGAATCAGCATTAAAACATAGAACGCTGACAACGATGGCAATTGTTGATTGATAATCGATTCTGTTTGAAACTATAGCAACTTCATTCATCACTATTTACGAAGGTAAAGAACACGGTAGTTTGATGACACGATTTCAGCTGTAAAAAGATTATCAACAATGTTATAAAATAAAGTTACAATAAAACGCTTCTACAATACAAAATAGGATTCAATTAACTCAAGACGTTCATTTGGATATATATATATATATATATATATATTTAATGTAATCACTAAAAATCAGTAATAATAGACAAATATTTATACGTTTGTTTTTACATTAAAAATAAGTATATTATACAAATTATTAAAAACATCTCTTAAAGCTGTATAGCACCTCATTATATTAGACCAATGATCCTACATTAAAGACGTCCAAAGCATCTTTGAAATACCCAATCTTTGTACGCAAATTAGCTTGCTTAATCTAAAACTGTTAAAACTAAATAGTAAATAGCAAAATTCAAATGGTATTTAATCGTTAAAAGAAATTCAAACAATTTTCCAAACATTACTTGTTGGTTTCATATAGATTGTATCCAAGTTGAGAAAATCAATAAATCTTAAAAGTACATTCCTTAAACCAAATTGAATTCACAAATTTTAGTTTAAAAAACCATCTGCTTTTCTTATTTACTTTTAAACAAACTACGACCAAATCTTATCGTAGTAGACCAAAATGGATTTATCATTTAATATTTCGCGTCACAATCTCAATCAATACATTAAATAATAGCATTCATCACGTAAGCCACTTCTTATTGATTATTTCATCCTTTGAATAGTTTCATCGATGGAATTCACCCAACAAACATTTGTTTATTAATGAATAGCCATATGCCTATCCTGAAAGTAAAACAAACGTGAGCTCATAATTTAAAACCATTACATCTAAGAAAATCAACTCCATCGAATAAAACACAATCACTTTAAAAAAGTACATATTCATTACAATAAAACAACCTTTGGAGTTGCCTATACTATGTTCAGGTTAATTTTTCATTTCATTCATTTTGGTTGGTAACGTGATTACCTATTCATTATTTTCAGTACTTATACGCATAGCAAATGACCGACTTCGATGGGTTGATGAGCGTAACAAATGCAGAACGAAGTTTCTTGGCTGGCAAACGGCATCCTTGTGACGTCGCCACTGTTCGCAAAGATTGACAAGACTACCTCAATTTTGGTCAGTCATTTCTCTTAGACCAACGGCTGCATATGGTATACGCACACCTTAAAATACCTTTTAAGTACCCTGGGTGTATGCTTGCACACACCCGCCAAAGCGGTAACCCAGTTGTACCGCTGTGCACTCGGTCCACGATTTTCTGCCTTTCAGCACCTAGTCCAGGATGCACCATGTGAAGGACGAACTGTCAGGGATATCACCACCATTGGAAATTGATATCTTATAAACATTACTCAAATACTCAGGATCCCAGATTAATCTCTTTAATAAAACAATGAGTCCATAATAAAAAGTTCAAACGTAGTAACTGCTTATATATGAAACTCCTATTTATAAGGGAATAATCAACACTTTTCGTAACCTTGGGTAGATATATGCTGGGCTTACATATAAAAAAATTGATCTAAAAGTCATAAAATGTGTTGCAAACATTTAGTCTACAAAATGAGATACCATTTTCATCTTTTGAACGGGTGATAAAACAGATTGACGCTTATTCTCAATGTACTTATAAAAAGGCTTACGCAGTTGTCGGCTCCTAAATGTATAGTAAACTCCACGCATTCATTGCAGAGAAATATATAATTCAAATGAAACCAGTTCGTTATTATCGCCCAGAGTAATCCAAATTACCAAGTCTGCAAAAAACTTAAGCTTTTACAATGTGCACTTAATGAACAACATTTGAGGTACGCTGATTTTAAGTGTTAGTTACTAAGTAGGAGACCGATCCCTACTTAGCGCCTCCACAAAAGGCGGATAGTGAAACAGCCTTTAATAATAAGGCTGTGCCAAATAAGCAATCGTAGACCAAACGGTTAAGGTCGTTAACGCGTTGACAAGAGGGCAACAACGGTTATCGTTGTCACCCTGAGTATTATCACTAAGCACTGCTTGCTCCACCCGGAGAGGGGCCTAGAAAAGGTAATTTAAAAATTTCTCGTCTTCTCACCAGAATGACCGGTCGCGGCTAACTGGTTTATATACTCGCGGTTAAAACCATTATAAAAATTAATTAAATGCCGTATATATATGGGTTTACGACAGGGCATATATTGATAGTTAAATACAAAAACACCGTTCTCAAAGCTCAAACAAGGTGAAATGGGAATCGCGATAATTCACCGACTATTAAATCTAGGATTTACCCATTAAAACCAAAATGCCCGCTTAACGTTGGCTCATGGAACGTTTGCTCACTGTCTACACTGGCTATTGTTGATGAATCTAACTGTCGTAATGTTAATATTTTGTGTTCAAGAAACTCATCATTATCCTCGGGATCAACATTCTGAACTTTTTAATGTGATGTTTCTGGACCCGCCAAATATGGTGTTGCGATCATTACATCTTCAAGTGCGACGGAAGGTTTCATTGATTGGTTCCCTATTAATTCTAGAATAATGATCGCCCGCTATGGGACTAAAATTTTAATTTCAGATATAATAAACGTATATGCTCTTACATTAAACCAGAATTCAGAAATAAACTACGGGAGGTCAGAACTAAATTAGAAAAACGTTTCATTGTGTTTCGGCTTTGGATAGAGAGGAGTGCAGTATGCTGCGTGTAGTTTGATGGTTTTTCAGCAATGCTTGTATAGCGTGAGTAAACTACTTCTTAATCCCATAAATGTGAAAATCCATCTCGTATTGCTTATAGTCCGCTTTACAAAATTCAGTTTTTGTACAGATACCGAGGCAAATCATCATCATCATCGGGGATAAACATCCCCCACCGGTTATTATCACTCAGGGTAGTCCAAAAAAAACCAAAACG
>JAKXYG010000625.1:37500-56583 GCA_025895645.1 Cardicola forsteri | reverse complement strand
GATAAAACCAACCAAGGGAAAAAGTTGCGAAAGAAGGAGCCAATAAGAGTCCGATAACTTTTTGTGTGAGTGTGTGATTACTCGTAAGTTGGAGATGAAAAAGTTTCAAAAAGTGTCACCAAATTTGCACGATGATAAAACCAACCAAGGGGAAAAAAATTTAAAAAAATCCTATTGGTCAACCTCCGTCAGTGAGTGTGAGTCACGTTGGTGCATCCTTCTATCAAAAGGAGATTGTTTGACCTTGAAAATGTATATAAAGTGGAAAAATCAATATTTACATAGCACTATACGATTTGTATTACGTCATCGTGCAAATTTGGTCATACTTTTTTTAAACTTTTCCATCCCCAACTTACAAGTAATCACACACTCACAACAGGTTATCTAACTCTTATTGGTTCCTTTTTTCGCAACGTTTTCCCTTGGTTGGTTTTATCATCTACCATCAAATCAATGTTTACATAGCACTATACCGATTTGTATTACGTCATCGTGCAAATTTGGTTACACTTTTTGAAACTTCGCTATCCCCCCCCAACTGACGAGTAATTACACACTCACACAAAAGGTTATCCAACTCTTATTGACTTCTTCTTTCGCAACGTTTTCCCATGAGTTTGTTTTGTGATCTACCCATTCGTAACATTCATTTTAATTAGATTTTGCCGAATTGTTCTTGGCCAAAATGTCACGTGGTCTGTTCTCCAACCTTTATTTTGCCGCCATCAATTGTTTATTTCAAAACCGTTTCTGTTTTTGGACAGTGCAATTGGAATTTAACCAAGCAACATTTTTTATCTGATCGATGATTCAGCTTTTTCTCAACCCTGTCATCAGAGTCGTGTTATCACTTTTTTGCCGTTGTTTACAGAATGGCGTGCTCTTATTGTTTTAGTAGGCTTGGTTTAATCCTGACTTTCTTTAAACGGCGCAAAAATTGAACTTATTTTATAAATTGTAGTTGTCCATACATTGGAAGGCCGCCAATCGGACGAAAATCAAAATGCCAGTATTTGGCGCCAAATTGGACACCAATTCCCAGTTGCTCAAGATTAAACGACACAGTATAGATCATTTTACAACACAACTGCCCACATCTTTTGATTCAAGACGAAAATGGAGTCAGTGCAAAGATGTTATTGGCAAAGTATACGATCAGGGTGGATGTGGAGGATGTTGGGTATGTCACATTTTCTTCATGTTGGTTGATAAATGTTCAATGCAACAGCTGTTTAGTAATGACCTTGAGAAAATCAATATCTACATAGCACGATTTGTATTGCGTCATCGTGCAAAGTTGGTCACACTTTTTTAAAACTTCGCCAATGCAACAGCTGTTTATTAATGAATGTTTAAGGATCCAATTTACTTGAATGATAAATCAACTTAGTTTCAGTTAACCAGGATTACTGTACAGCTGGAATTATCAGTACTAATAATGTACCTTTCAAGTTTTATACACACATGACCTTAAACTCACGCTCCATATGGTAATTGAACTTGACCTTGTAAATTTATTATTTACAGTGAATATGATCAATTCTAGTTGTCTAGCCTTCTCAAATGCTGCCACGTTATCACCGGTTTAGCAAGTGAGTGAGCTCTTCCAATTGAAAAACCACACTATTTTCTAGACAAGCGCGATTTGAATGCTTGCTACACATTTAAGCATCTTGGATTACAATGCTACATTTGTTAATATTGTTAGTATAAAATTCTTTTTCTCAATACAGTATAAAACAACGTGATTATTCAGTTTGATTATCTTTCTATTTTTTGACAATAAAAAGCTTGCATATTGACAATTTCTTTTGATATACAACTTACAGAAATGGCATCTGTTTGTTAGTATTCTTATTTAGTAACCGAACTTAAAACAAATTTCCAGTAAAATCAATCGTTATTTAATTTAGCTATAAATTTAGGAAAACTAAATTTCTATTAAACCTTTTCAATGTGCTGTAATAACATGCCAATTAAACTAAAATTTTGTACTTTAGTGTACAAGTGTTTCAATACGATTCATGCATTCATTGATGTTTGTGACTAGGTTACTTTTTCATTATTTCTATATTTGTACGGTGTATTAAACAATCGATTACAGTGGCTTGATAAGCGTAACAAACGTGGAAGAATAACGACGTTTCTTAGCTAGTAGTCGGCATCCTTGTGATGCTGCCACTGTTAACAAAAATTGACGAGGCCGCTTGATTTTGATCGGGGTTATCTTCCTTAGCCCAAGGGCTACATATAGTATACATATAACTTCATATATCTTTTGAGTGTCTTGGATGTACACTTGCACGTACCCACCCTGGTGAAAGCCCATTTATGCAGCTGCGCATTTAATCGAGGATGCACCATATGGAGAAGGAACATTCAAGAATATTACCATTATTGAAAATTGAGATTTTATAAGCATTACTTAAATTCTTAGAATCATTGGCATTTATTAATACGACAAATGCTTGTTTTTCTCATACTAAATGTCTACTTCTTTAGGTACATTACAAACATAAGAAAACATGAATAAATTTTAGATCAGTAGTTAATAATAACCATATTTCTCCAAACAAAAATAATAGAAGATGTAGACTGTGAGATGAATTCATTTCGTATATTCTCTTCAGTCACAAACATTTTGGAATGCCGTCGATAAGAGTGTTGATGTATGTTTGTTTCAAATTATATTGAACAACAAACCGAATGCGTTCATATTAATCCTCAATTTCAGTATGCTTATTGATGTTGCGCTTTAGCATACTGAAAAACTTTTTAATAACATTGGTATCCGGGCTGTTAGGTGATAAATGAGTAAAAAAAAAGATTTTTTTATTTTAGCCCTTCTACTGTTTAAATGTAAATATGAAACAAATAAAATAAGCTTAGATAAATATGAATTTACCTATTTGGACGTATGACATGGAGCATTGTCATGTTTCTGTGTAGTTATTAATGCTAAGTTAATTACAATATATTACATCCTAAATTTTATGCATATATACTAATTTTTTATCTGTTTGTGATTGAAGAGAATATACAAAATGAATTCATCTCACAGTCTACGTATTCTATTATTTTTGTTAGGAATTATAAAAAAACTCAATGTTTTAAACCACATTTCTATTGGCTTTTCTTACTCTTAAAGTGTTTCTATCTACACTAAAACCATTTCTATTGGTCCAAATTATAGTAATAATATTTGTTTATTGAAAAAGCATAATGAATATCAACTACCTTTCTATATACTTAAGTCGTGAATTAATAGCTTTAACACATTTTATATATAAAATAATTACTTATAAAAAAATTTTATTTGTTCAATAAAACTACAAAAACTCCCTTAATCGAATTATTATTTTTACAAAATTTCAACAATATTTTACAATTAATATTTAAAATACATTGTTTTACGAATAAATATACATTTTTATTAGTGTTGTTTTTAATTTAATTTAATTATTTTTGCTTAAACAAATTCTTTATAAGCCATTTCCTCAAAGGCTTTTTTCAAAACTATTACACAGCTTGTAAATAATATTCTGTTTAATATAGATTTAGTATTTCGAAGTAAGTTGAATTTTAATGTAAATTGCATTCTCAATGCAAATTTACAATATATTTTATTTAACCGAAAAAAATAAAAAAACATTTAGACACCAACAAAATGTAATTGTTTACTTAAACAATAATATTTAACATAAATAATCTAACTAAAATAAGCTAACACAATGTTAATCTAAATTTTATTAGTTTTTTTAATTTGATTTCAGGTTGAGGTTTTATTAATTTTTGTATAACTAAGTATGTTTAACTTATATTAAATGTTACGTTTTGTCTTTTCCAAACATACGATCTAACGTTAGTACGTCTTACAACTATTATTGTAATTTCTTAACTATTAATGTAACAGTCATTTTTAGTTGCACATAAATAATTTGTTTAAAAGGCTATTGCCTCGGTAACAACAATGAATGACCGCATTTGCATTCAATCAAACGGCAATATTAAAGTTGAACTCAGTGCCAATAATTTGATGACGTGTTGCAAAAGCTGCGGCGAAGGGTGCGAAGGTGGATATACGTCAAATGCATTCAAATATTGGTTGGATACTGGCATTTGTACTGGTGGAGAATTTGGTGCAACCAATACATGTCAACCGTATCTTTTTCCTAAATGCGCGCATTGTGAACCAAGCAAATATCCAGAATGTACCAAAGAACCATCCCCTACCCAATGCCAGAATATTTGTCAAGAATATTATTCAAAGCCTTATCTAAATGACATACATACTGGTAAGATGCAACATTATAATAGTATAAACAGGTAATTGTTGTACGTCATATAATTTTTAATTTTTTTTAATTGGTCGAAATTTGAGTAAATTTTATTGGATGTGGGTTCTGTTCTCTGATTGGTATATTTTCTAGTTAAGCTGTAATTGGATATTTTAAGCACTATTTAATGCAAATTTTTTTGTTCTTGCCTTATTTTGCAACGGCGTTAGTTGGTGCACCGGACTGGACGTAGTTATTCCAATTAAAAGGAGGTGAAAAATGCTATTCACGCTTTTAAAGCAAATACCAATAGTGACTTTTATCACTGTGTATCTGAACTAAACCATGGAGGAGTTGAAGGATTTCCATACTTATTACCAAAAGTAAGAATCTAAAAGCACCGGACTTTGTAAAATGGACACATTCACACTGAAACCATTTCTATTAGTCCAAATTATGATCATAAAATTTTATAATTTTTTTTGTGTGACGGTTAGCAATTGCCGTATTATTACTTATTATTACAAAACCCTTTTGCTTTAAAAAATAAGCATGGGGCAATAAGATAACAAGTACAGCAAAAATTAACATCAAAGTCTCGTAATTCAAAGAGAACATGAGACAAGGTTTTGGCATTAAAGATTCTACAAATCGAAGATTGAGCTTCCTTTCGGCTTTCACTCAACCCTGTCATTTGTGTAACTGTGTCATCGAGATTCGCGCGATCACTTTTTTGCCGTTGTTTGCCGGAATGGCGTCCTCTTATTGTTTGAATTTTTCACAGAGACCAGGTTGCTAACCTTGCGCTCGAACCCTCCTCCTTTATCCGGGCTTGGGACTGGCTAGATTGAATCATTTCTGATCTAATCAGGCGGAGTTCTGATCTAATCTAGGCGTATAAGCATACATTATTATTTAGTTTACATTGCTGAATTTAGTTGTAATGTTTTTTTTATTTAAGCCAAAGAAGTATACAGATTGGAAAAATCAGAAACCAACATAATGCGAGAAATTTATGCACATGGTTCCGTAACAACCACTATGAAGGTTTACGAAGATTTGTTTTACTACTTGTCAGGAGTTTACGAACATGTATATGGAGCCGATTTGGGATTGCATTCAATTAAAATTATTGGTTGGGGAGTGGAAAATAATATTTCCTATTGGTTGTGTGTAAACAGTTGGAATGAAGAGTGGGGAATAAAGGGTTTGTTCAAAATTGTTAGCGGTCGCAACGAATGTGACATTGAATCGCATGTTATGACTGGCATTCCCAAATTATAAAATTTATTTTTATTCACTATTTATTGACTAATTATTTTTTGTAATAATGCATTACTAATATTGATTATTGTTGTTTTAATTTTGTTCATTTATCTATTTACTTATTTAAGGTGTTTGTAGTAGAAAACATTTTAATGGTTCTTATTACTGCAAAATGTAAAAGTTTTAATAAATTTCCAAAGTTACAAATTTTATTCTTTAATTTGTTCACTTTTTAACTATACCGTTATTAAAATTCTAATTTTATTGTCTTCACATTTAAAGACAAACCTATTAACGAATTCCTATATTTTTTCAATCTATTTAAAACTTGTTTTGACACTCAAAGCAAATTAAAGTATGCAATAAATAGTGAAAGATGTAGGATAATAAACAGTTGACATTTAAAAATGTTTGCAATTATTATAGTGTTACTACACATCTATATATATACTTCTACTGTAATACTTACTATTGATAAACAGAACGCTATCAAAATTAGTGCAGTATGAATGATTGGTTTCAAAACATTGCTTAATTACGGTAGAATTTTAAAAATTTTACCAAAGAATTTTTAAAAATAACATTTTGTAATATTAATAAAAAAATTAAATTAATATTATTACTAAATTCAAACCTAAAAGTATTTAATTATATATATACATGTAAAAAATATGTAACAACAGTTATAAATCTAAACTGAAAACTATATATTACTACAAGAAGGTTAAAAATTATATTTTAATAAAATCGGAAAAAACAATAAAATATATAAATTGTTTACAAGTTGCGCAGACCAAAACGCTTTTTAGTACTCCGTTTTCAAATTGCCTCAAATCATTGGGGGGGGGGAGAATTTAACATAGAGGATCAAGTAAAGGGGAATTTGTTACAAAAAATTAAATTAAGACAAAAAAACAAGATAAATAGTGAAACAGTCAACAATTACGGAAAGCGAGCAAAAAATAATAAATATACAAAAATAATAATTACAATAAAAAACATTGCAATTATCTTTAAAAAACAAGAAATAAAAAATTAAATAACGCTTTACCTAACATGTAGGCAGATTAAATAGAACCCAAAAATAGTAAATATTTTCAATATTAATCTTTAACCCTTATAAGCAAATAGATAATTGTTAGAAAATAAGAAATAAATAAATAATTTATACATAAGTTTAATTAATATTTGTAAGGAAAAATTGTTTATTATTATTTTTAAACAAAATGGTACATAATAATAAAACGACAATGGTTTTTATATTTTAGTGTTAAAACGCATGTTCACATTTCAATACTTTATATTGCAACTTCGCACAAAATTACATTTTTATTAATGCTAAAGAGTATATTTATTTTTGTTTAGTATATATATTTACAACATTTAATCAATCTTTCTTCTTAAATTTTAGTTAAGTGTTCATTATAATAACTTAATTCAAAAGTTAAAACAGTTATAAAGAGTTGTGTTATACAAAAACAATAATTAATTGTAAAATCAAAAATAGCATCATATAATAAATGTTAACTAAGTATTTAAATTATACAATTAATAATTAGGCAATTTATTTATTATTCAAGATTCAGTAGAGTAGATAAAAACGCCTTTGTGTACTCGGTTCTAAAAACGGAGAATAAGGTAAAGAAAAGAATTTATAAAAAAATAAATTAGAAATCAAAATAAAAACAAAGAACTAAATTAAAAAGTATAAAAATAAACATAAACAATAAAAAATATAAAAAAGTAATATTAAAACAAATTTTGTATTACAATGTAAAAGCACAGTAATAATCT
The DNA here is from genome assembly GCA_025895645.1 of Cardicola forsteri. Taxonomy (NCBI): domain Eukaryota; kingdom Metazoa; phylum Platyhelminthes; class Trematoda; order Strigeidida; family Aporocotylidae; genus Cardicola; species Cardicola forsteri. The sequence continues at coordinate 49,243 of JAKXYG010000625.1, read as the reverse complement.
TCAAAAGACAAAAAAGAGCATCACGCTGCACGTCAAGCAGTGCGTCATTTTTTATTTTCTATTTTGTTTTTTAAAGATTATTATAGTGTTTTGCTTTGCAATATGACATTTTTTATTATTATTTGTATATATATATATATATATATATATATATATATATATATATATATATATATATATATATATATCATTTTCGCTTACTTTCCATAATGTTAAAAATTTTTATTGCATTATATTCCTGTTTTTCGTCTTAATTTCTATTTTTTTTCTACAAACCTCGCTATACCCCACTTTTCTTAATAACTTGAACCGAAGATTGAAAGAAGTTTCTTTTACTCAACTCTTGTACCAACCTGTAAAGCCCTACTTGCATAAAGCATAACCCCATCTGACACATAAATAGAATATTAAAATTTTTTAAAAAATTAATAAATTGTAATTTATTTATTTAAATTGTATATATATTTGTTTAAAATATTAGTTTAAAAATTGTAAAAATGCGTGGCAGGTTTAATGGAAGGTCGTTGTGATAATGGTAGTGATTACATGAATAATAACGGAATTGATGCATCTTACACGTGGAAAATTAATTATAAGTTTGCAGAACGTGCAATTTATGGTTTTGTAGTATATATTTTTTGTTTTTTGTCATTACGTACGTTGAACATATTTTACTAGATTGTAATTTTTTTTATTTTAGAATAGTTTATATTAATATTTACAGTTTTATTATATAAGTTTTAATTTGTTACTAAAATTTTAAAATAATATTGCAAATTTACAGTTATTTCTGATATATTTTTTGGATTGATTTAACTAAGTTTTTTAAATATATTTTTTAAGTAGCCTGGGTGTATTTTTGAAAGTTATACTTTAGTGCTCTCAGTTCTTGTTGTGTTAGTCTAGGTCTTTATTTGTACTTAATTCAGAATGCACCATAGTTGTAAATATCACCATCATTATAAATTGAAACTATGAGCAGTACTCATATTTTCAGCATAACTAGAATCTTGTTATTAAAGTTTAATATTCTTCACCAACATAAAAATAATGAAGAGGTGACTTCGTCATTGATCACAATGAAATATATATAAAAAGTTTACATTTTGAATTATGTTTTTCTTTTATTTTCAGTACTATATTTAATTTGGGCATATATTCCGCACAAGTGGCTTCATTTATTGGGAATAACATATTTACCAAGCAAGTTAGTCATACGGAAATTGTGATATTTTGAATTTTTTTTAAATTTAGGTACTGAAGTACCTAAGCCAATAACCATAAATAATAAATAATAATTATAATTAATATGGTAGGATTCGATCCTTAGCATGCACTTAAATGAATTGGAAAATGTTTAACGTTGGTTAAACATTATTGGAAATTAAATTTGATAGACTTTTATGCTAGTTTAGAGAGATGCCTCCGCTCAACGGACAAATAAAAATGATATAGGGAACGAGAATGTTGAACTTATGGGATGCTAATGATCCTAATGATCTGAGTAATACTTATAAAATCTCAATTTTTGATGATGGTGGTATTACTGACTTTTCGTCTTTGACGTGGTGCATTCTAGACTAGATGCCCCTAGGTATCTACACTAATAACAGCAGGGACTTAATACACAGCGGTATAAACGGGCTTCCGTTACGGTGGGTGGGTGGAAGCATACACTTAAAAGTTATCTTAATGGCTAAGGGAAATAACCCTCGTTAATCTGTAAACAGTGCCGACGTCACAAGGATGCCGTTTACCAGCCAATAAACTTCGTTATTCTACTACGTTTGCTACATTTATCAAGCTACGGAAGCAGATCTTTTAATATGTCCTAGAAATATAGAATTAGTGAAGGGGTGACGCAGTCATCAACTATAATAAAAAACGAAGCTTGGTTTATGGACATTTTTGTGACTACGCCATTGTTCGTCAACAGTTGACGACACCGTCTAACTTGTTTATCAGAGTTGCTTTTCTCGACAAACGACGCTACATATGGAGTACATTTACCTTGATATATCTTTTAAGTACGCTAGTTGTATCTTTGTGGTCATATGCTGAAAAATGAAAACCCAGTTATGCCACTGTGCTAGTTTAGGTGCTTGAGTGCATTTAGTATTTGAATTCGACTACTTTTACTAAATGTTTTTCACACATACATGAATAAGGCAAAGTAATAATAATAATAATTGAGGAATAATAATCCAAAGGAATGCCATGAGATGAAATAATATCGTCAGTGCCTCTTTTTATTAATTCCAGGTTCGAATAGCATCCCGTATATTTCCCTTCCACTGTTCACAGTTTTTGGAGATGTACACAGATATTTCAGTCTAACGACATTGCTATTGTTTTCAAGATGTCTCTTATACAATATTGAATAAAAAATGCAGTTTGTGTTAATTTGATGATAATAAAGATAATGATGAGGAAATTATTGTACTATATATACATATTTTTCAGTCATTGGGCTATTACAGCACCTTTCATCTGTTTGAGTTCGGTGTTTTTGTATATTTTCGGTAACGTTTGTTACAACCAAACACTGACACATTCGCTAACTTCAATCAATCAAATCCAAGGTTGGTTTTTTATTTATATATTTTATTCAATCAATATTAGTTAACCACCCGTGATTTATCAACCTGACATCAGTCAAGTTTGAAACGTATGCACTGCTGATGATTCTAAACAAGGATGCGAAACAGCTGTACAGTGGTTTTGGTCAGCTTAAATACAGAACATTTATTATTCAGTGAATTTGGCAATTTTAAGATACTAATCCTGAAAATCCCATAAGTGCAGAGATCGTCTGGCGGACTCACGTTTGGCTTTGCTAAAATGTCCACTGCATCCCTTATATATATATACCATCTCAAGGTGGAATACCTACGAGATCCTTTGGGATGCCAGTGATTCTGAAGATTCGAGTAATACTTTAAAGTTTCAATTTCAATGATGGTATTATTCCTGACTGTTCGTCCTCCACGTGGTGCATTCTGGACTAGATGCCCCTAAAATGTCCACTTCATCCGTTTCAAGGTGGAATACTTACGAGATCCTTTATTTATTATTATTATTATTATTATTTATGGTTATTGGCTTAGATACTTCAGTAGAAGTAGCTTTCAGCACAAAAGCTTGCTGATAACCGGAGTGATGACATTTTCTTTTCTTTTGTTTTAATATTCGATTGTTTGTAACATATAGGAATATTTAATTGTATATTCGATATAAGTACTTTTTGTTGAAGTAAAGATGTTCTATTAAAGCGAATTCTTTGACTTCTCAAATTTGATAAAAAAACTTGTGTATTTTAAATGCTTTAAAGTGAACAAAAAAAAAGTACTGCTAATCAATGTAGAATATAATTGTGCATATAATTTGTCATTTTCCGATGTTTTTGAAAATGTAGCGCAGCCGTTCGAGGGCTCGCCGCTTGGGATGCCAATGAATCTGAAGATTCGAGTAATACGTTAAAGTTTCAATTTCCAGTCATGACATTATTCCTGACTGTTCGTTTTCCACGTGGTACATCCTGGACTAGATGCCCCTAGGTATCTAGACTAATAACAGGGTCCGAGTGTACAGCGGTTTAATTGACTTCCGCTACAGCGGGTGGGTGCAAGCATATATTCAAGATACTTAAGGTATATGTAGCCCTTGGGCTAAAGGGAGATAACCTTGATAAAAAATCAAGCGACATCCAATTGTGGCGACATCACAAGGATGCCGTCTACCAGCAAAGAAATTTTGTTATTCCTCTCTACGTTTGTTATATTATCGAAGTCAATCATTCATCATTCATTCATTCATTTTGGTTGGTGACGTGGCGTCACCTCTTCATTATTCCCCATATTTTATACGACATAGCAAACGATCGATTTCGATGGCTTGATAAGCGTAACACAAACGTAGAAGAATAACAAAGTTTCTTGGATGGTAGACGGCATCCTTGTGACGTCGCCACTGTTCGCAAAGATTGACGAGGCCGCCTGATTTTTTGTCAGGGTTATCTTCGTTAGCCCAAGGGCTACATATGATATACGTATACCTTTAGATACCTTTTAAGTATCCTGGGTGTATGTTCGCACCCACCCGCCGTAGCGGAAGCCCAGTTATATCGCTGTGCACTCGACCCTGCTGTTATTAGTCTAGATGCCTAGGGGCACCTAGTCCAGGATGCACCACGTGGAGGACTAACAGTCAGGAATATCACCATTATTGGGAATTGAGACTTTATAAGCATTACTCAAATCCTCAGGATCATTAGCATCCCTTATCGAAGTCAATCGTTTAGTATGACGTACAAATATAGAAATAATGAAGAAGTGATTATATTACCAACCACAATTCTCTCTCTCTGTATATATATATATATATATATATATCTGAAGGTTAAACGTAAATAATAATTTATTAGATTTATTTTAATTTTTTATTTAAAATTAAAAAAGTATATTTTTTATTATTTTTATTTATATAGATTAGAATAATTAAATGTTTATTTTGATAATTATTGACATCACAATCAGAGCAGATTTGAATGTGTGTTTAACATCAATTTTAAGAATTAGTTATTGTTCATTTTTAATGAAATTAAGCATACAAAATAATAATAATTTAATTATTATAAAAATTGTGTAATTTTAACTTATTATCCACGTTAATATAGAAGTAACTTTTAAAATATGCTATTTTGGCCGACTCAGCCTTTTTAAATAAATATTTCTAAGTATATATAAACGATCTATGAAGCACTAGATATTATTTTTAATTCCCGATTTTTGTTTTTCCAAAAAGCAATTGGACATAACAAATTAATTTATATTTAATACCTTCGTAAGTTTTTGCGTTAATTGTTAAAGTGGGAAGTGTTTTGCAAGTCCTATAGATGTATGCTTGTATCTACCCACGGAAACCCAGTTTTACCGCTATCGACTCAGTAGCTCCTTTGTTAGTGCAGTTACTTAGGATGCATCACGTGGAGGTGACAGTCAGAAGTGTTACAATCATTAGAAATTGATGCTTTGTAAGTATTAGCGTAAATGGGTGTATATATATATATATATATATATATAGATTCGTATTCATTCAATTTATCTGATTTTACGACCAATCAAAGTGATCATTTGGACAATGTACTTATTCCGCCAATAAAAGATATGGAATACGCTTCGGTGATCAAGGTTCTTTATTTAGATTCATTGTAAGACCGTTTGGAAGATGTCTATTTATCTGTTTCGTTTAAAATATAAATGATTTTTTGATTTTTTTTCGTTCTTGTTTGATACATAAATTAGCTTTTTTTTATGATAGCATCTACGCGGATGATCTTATAACAAGGAACTGGTATTTCATTCATTCATTTCAATTCAAGTCACATAGACATGTGAGGTTGGACCGACGCCCTATCTAGTGTAAGGCCCAAATCTGAGTGGTTACGAAGTGTTATTTGAAGTATTATTATCTAATTTTGACGAGGGCTGTTTGATAACGGGTTTTAGTGGTACATCCTCGACTATGTGCCTATTGGTATTTAGACTAGTAACAGCAGAGACCGAGTATACAGCGGTAAACTGGACTTCCGCTATGGCGGATGAGTGAGAGCATACAGCCAGGATACTTAAAAGGTATTTTAAGGTATACCTCCAATTTCATGAACTTCCTTCCCTGGTATTGCGACAACGTAGATTGCGCTGGTTTGGACACGTTCTTCGTAAAAATCCTGACGCAATCTCACGTTCAGTAACTTTGGCTTGTCCAAATGCCGATTGGAAGAAAAGGAAAGGTGGTCACAAAACGAGTTGGATGGACGCTGTTAGGGACGATCTTCACCTTATTTTGGCCGGGACTTTATCTTAGAAACAATGGCAAAGTCACTGGACTGACATATCTGTGCTCGCCTCCGAAAACCGTGAACAATGGACAGGAATTATTCGTGATGCTTTGAGAACTTGGAACTAATAAAGAGGTGACTTTGTCACCAACTTTTGTTTGTTTTGTTCTGTTAAGGTATACGTATACCATTTGTAGCTGTTGGGCGGCCTCGTCAATCTTTGTGAACAGTGGCAACATCATAAGGATGCCGTCTACCAGCCAAGAAACTTTGTTATTCTTTCACGTTTGTTACTTCGCCGATAGGCGTAATAACCACCTTGGGATGCTAATGATCCTGAGGATTTGAGTAATGCTTATAAAGTCTCAATTTCCAATGATGGTGATATTCCTGACTGTTAGTCCTCCACGTGGTGCATCTTTTGGACTAGGTGCCAACAGGCATCTAGACTAATAACAGCAGGGTCCGAGTGCACAGCGGTATAACTGGGCTTCCGTTACGGCGGGTGGGTGTGAACTTACACCCAGGATACTTAAAAGGTATCTAAATGTATACGTATATCATATGTAGCTTTTGGGCTAAGGGAGATAACCCTGACACAAAATCAGGTGACCTCGTCAATCTTTGCGAACAGTGGCGACGTCACAAGGATGCCAGCCAAGAAACTTTGTTATTCTTCCACGTTTGTCTACGCTTGTCAAGCCATCGAAATCGATCGTTCTACATGTATAAATATGGGAAATAATGAAGAGGTGACCACGTGATCACCAACCAAAATGAATGAATGAAATGTTACTATTATCAAACCATCAAAGTCAATTGTTTGATATGTCGTATAAATATGGAATATAATGAAGAAGAGGTGACCACGTCACCAACCAAAACCAATTTTGGAGACTATCCTTTACACTTTTTGTAAACTATGAATATCCGATTTATAAATCGGAGCGATGATTTGAACACAGTATTTTATAGGTGTGATCTTATGTATAACGTAAATTAAACGTAAACAACTAAAAACCATGTTACATCAGTTCCTTTTGAAAAATCTAGTCATCCTGGAATATGTTTGAATTGGTTTAGTGTGATGCCTGGTGAATTTAAGTGTTAAATAAAACAGTAAAATTCCTCACCAACTTTACTGTTGGCTGTTAACAAGTGGCATTAACAGACGGTTAAGAGGAAGATGTATCTTTTTGATGAAGTTCTAAAATACATTTCCATATCTTAATATCATGAACACAAAGCAGGATGTTAATGAATGGGATAAAGGGATTTGATACTGAACCTTGTAGAACTCATGATAAAATGTGTCAGGATTGGGATGGGTCTGATCCTAATTAAACCTTGGAGGGGTAACAAGAAGGATCGCTTAGTTATCGAGAATAAATGGCTTAATAGTATGATTAGCAGATTATTGGAAAATATTACAGGCTATAAATCCATATAGTAGGTTATTCTTAAACTTAGTTAATTTAGTACAATCATTTCTTGCCGAAATATAAGTATATTGAAAGTTGATTTTCATAAATAGAAGGCTTTATTCCGTTTCTAAAGTAAACGAGTAATACACCAAGGGAGTTTACAAGTTTAGTGCGGAGGCGAATTAGGAAAGAGACCACTTAGCTTTTCTAAAATTAGGAATAAGCGCAATATTGTACGGGAACAGGTGGAGAAAGGAGGACGACACAAGTAGATGAAAACGATTTCTTCGACCCAAAGGAGGAATAGTGGAGAATTTGTTGTCGTAAAAAGATTTGTTAGTAAAAACAAGGCCAATACATGAGGGAAGAAAATTAGGTTTGAGGGCATATTCGATGCTGAGATTTAGAAAGTTAAATTCAAAAAGATTGGAAGAATTAGAAAAGGAGGGTTAGTTGAAGTGACCTGTTATGATTAAATACCTGTAGGACAGACAGAGGATGTGATTGAGTTGCTGTATAAGTCATTCATTCATTTTGGTTGGTGACGTGGTCACCTCTTCATTATTTCCCATATTTATACGACAGCAAACGATCGATTTTGATGGTTTGATAAGCGTAACACAAATGTAGAAGAAAAACAAAGTTTCTTGGCTGGTAGACGGCATCCTTGTGACGTCACCACTCTTCGCAAAAAACTGACGAGACCGCCTGATTGTTTGTCAGGGTTATCTCCCTTAGTCCAAGGGCTACATATGGTATACGTATACCTTTAGATACCTTTTAAGTATCCTGGGTGTATGTTCGCACCCACCCGCCGTACCGGAAGCCCAGTTATACCGCTGTGCACTCGGACCCTGCTGTTATTAGTCTAGATGCCTAGGGGCACCTAGTCCAGGATGCACCACGTGGAGGACTAACAGTCAGGAATATCACTATTATTGGGAATTGAGACTTTATAAGCATTACTCAAATCCTCAGGGTCATTAGCATCAAATAGTCACTAAAATTTAAACGATTGCTAAATTGATCTAAGTACAAGCAATACGCGTTAATTTTATCAAACACTATGGGGGCTAATATTCAAATCCTGTCTCCAGTTTTCTTTCCAATACTTAAAATCCTCCCAAGTGAGGTGTACGATTCGCCAATCCCTAATAGCATCCGTCTATTGTATGTGTTCTTATCGAGTATACGCGTGGATATAGAGCACATTTTATCAAGGGCATCCAAGCATACAGTAAATAATTAAAAATGTCCAGCTTTTTTTCATCAATGAGTCAATTTTACCTTAGCCTAACAATGAATAAAGTCTAACTCCTCTAATCCACATTTGACTAAATTTGTTAATTTTTTCAGGAGGAACTTGTTTATGCTACAAAAACCTATGGCTCTATCCAGATTGCGGCAACATTGGGGGTTGTTTCAGACTTAAACAGCCCCCCTTTCTACATTGTTAATGCATCAAGCATCCAGACATTGAAATCATACTACTCCAAATACGGTTTTTCAATTTATATTTAAACCATCTCTATAATTACCCAACTCTTCACTTATCATTTTATCATATACTCACATCTAGCAGTTCTCTATTTACCCGATATATTTGATGTTTTGAACAGAGGACCAAAAGGAACATTTCCTATATAACTAATGTACAAACGTGAATGTAAAAATAATAATTATATATTGATTATATTTTATTACTTTTTTTACAGTTTTTTTCTCTTTTATGAGGGATCGCTTCTACTCGACAGACATTTTCTCTTCGTTCCATATTAAATTCAACAGTTTAGTTAATCTGTCAATTCCATAGTTTCCCAAACATTCCCAAGTTTCGATAGGTATTCCATCTGGTCCTGGAACTTTTCCATTTTTCATCTTACTTACTCCTTTCATTACTTTTTCCTGGGATATTTCTTGTGTTACACCTAGATTATGTGTCTCATTTTCAATCACTGCTCTAGAATTTTCTTCATATAACAGTGTTTCAAAATATGCTTTCCATCTTTTCTTTATTGACCATTATTCTGTTAAAACTATTCCACTTTCGTCTCTCATTTGTTTAATGTGCGTCAGGTATTTTGAAGCTTTATTTCTGGCTTTAGCAACCCTAAATAACCTCTTCTCTCCTTCAGGTGTCTCCAAGTTTTTATACATTTTATCGCACGCTTTTACTTTTGCCACTACTACCGATCTTTTAGCTACCCTTTTTGCTTGTTAATATTCCAATTTGTAGGTTTCTAATCCATTTAAGTCCCATTTCTTCTTTTACATCTTATCTTTAACCGCTTGCTGAACTTCCACATTCCATTATATTATTATTATACAAAACCCTTTTGCTTTAAGAATAAGCATGGGGCAATAAGACAACAATTACAGCAAAACAACAATAACAAAGTCTCGTTAGCATTAAATATTCTGCAAATCGTAGATTGCGCTTTTCTTCGGCTTTCACTCAACCTTGTCATCTGGTAACTTTGCCATCCAGAAACGTTGTTGTTTGCCGGAATGGCGTCATCTTTCATTGTTTCCGCAGCAGTATAAATGTTTACAAAGGCCAGGTTGCCAACCTTGCGCTCAAACCCTCCTCCTTTTTACATTGCAAACATTGAATATTTTCGCTTCATTGTGTAATGTTCATTTAAATTTGCCATTTAAAAAATGTTTATTACTTTGAATGCGTTACGAGAAACATCTTTGAGTAAATCCGGAGGTGTGCCGGTGGTGGGATTCGAATCCATGCCCACCGAGGTCCAAATCGAGCGCTGTAATATATGACCCAATTTTCATTTATTTTCAGCTGTCATACACAATATCTGATATTTCATTATGTATTAAAACAAAATCCCGGTGCATCTTGTATAATAAAGTGATCAATTTAAATACTTTTGTAACTGTTTTTTAAATAAGCTACATTTCTGCCACCTTGTGTTGGTAGTTCCCAACTAGCTACTTATTTTGAAACGTCAGTTAATAATGTAACAATTACATAACGATAATTAGTTCCTTCCATTTTATTGATGTCATTGAACTACTATATCTAAAACAAAACAAATTCATAAAAAAATGTATTTTCAAACATATACTACTTGTAATACATGTGAGTAGTGAAAAACATATAAATAAATTAAAGTTAACTTTTTCTCCAACTGTAAATAAATAATCTTACATAAAAATAATTCAAGTGTACATAAAAAATATTTGTAAAAAAATAATCAAAAAATAGTGGACAAATATTTGGCAGTTACATACATACAATGCTGTACATGTTTTTTTAATAAAAATAAAAATCAATTACAATTTGTATCAATGTTGAGGATACATTTTATGCATAAAAGTACATTTGGTGTGTAATAAAATGAATATCTACAAAATATTAGAGCAATTGGTTTTAAATAAATTCAAAATTATATGTTCGAAATAATTCACTTGAAAATCAATGCGTAATTGCACTTTTCATCTTCAAATTTGAAAGGCAAATGTGTGTGAAAAATGTATATATTCAAACTGTGAACTGGAAATGAAATAAATGTTTAATGTTAAAAACAAAATATAAATGGTCCTTGTTATTATTACTATTATCAATATTGATATTGTTATTATTATTATTATTATTATTATTATTATTATGAATATTGATATAATAATAATAACTTATTTATTTATTGTTCTAAGCTTTACCAATAGAAGTAGATTCAGCATATACCTCGGCAATAATATTAATATTGTGTATTTAGTACAATATCAATTTGATACCGTTATTATAATATCTATATTTTAATTAGTTTAACGTTTTGTTCTCTTTATTGTAGGCTACATATTTTTAAAAAAATCAATAATAATAATTATTTTTTTAAATATTTAAATATAAATAGATTAGGACGGTATGAACAGTCTCATAAAACGTTACTTACTGCTATTCATTTGTAACCATTAACAGGACAATTATCAAAAGATTGAACTGAAGTGGACATTCCAAAAAATTTACATGAACAGTAGGCGGTTTTAAGCACTACTCAACTCTTCAGGATCACCAATATAATAATAATAATAATAATAATAATAATAATAATAATAATAAAAATAATAATAATAATAATAATAATAATAACAATAATAATCACCAATAATAATAATAATAATAATAATAATAATAATAATAATAATAATAATAATAGTAATAATAATAATAATAATAATAATAATAATAATAATAATAATAATAATAATAATAATAATAATAATAATAATCATAATACTAGTATCAAGAAACTACAAAATATAATAAACTCACCAGCTTAATCAGCAATCTTTTGTTTGATTCATTGTCCTCGGTCTATTCTGTATTTTTGGCTTTGCAACGCGATTTACACCCTGGCGAATCTGTTGTCTTTTGACGCTGTTGTTTTGACTTTGTTGGAAGTTGTATCGTGATAATTCGACTTCCGTTATTATCATTATCATTATTATTATTATTATT